>VWZG01000599.1:241227-320435 GCA_013396735.1 Grallaria varia
AAAAAAAAAAAAAAAATCCAGACCAAGTCTTCCTCTAAAATCCAAAGGAAAGGAAACATCACTAGAACTAGGACAGAAGCAAGTTTACAAATCCCAAGTGAACCATCAACTCCAATCAAAGACCCATCCCTTACTTCATGATATNCTGAGTTCTTCACACACATATACCACCAATGAAATAAATGGGTTGCTAGGTATGGCACAAGCATTCTTCAATCTACCACATGATATTCAGGGCTTCACAGAGGTCTGGGGCAAAGCTACTTGGGACATTGTCAAAGCCAATATTTCTGTGTCCCCTTCTCCCCCAAAATAATTTATGTCCTTGACACTCATGATGTAAGAGAAAAATTTCCGTATTTGCCATTAAAAATATGGTTGAAATATAGCAGTTATAATTTAAGCACTCACAGTCATCACCTCAAACAGATTTTCATCTTTAATACTTGCCAATCATGTAAAAGTGCCCAGACAAAACCATGAAAACACTTGAAATTGCTTGTGACTTTTGCATAAATGTAAGCTTTTAAGATTAGCTGAGAAGCTTATCAGCGTAATGGCCAAAGAAAGGTACACAAATGAGGATTTTCTATTTTGATATGTAAGCATTTCTTTATTTCATGGGTAGTTATGCAGTCCCCATTCTTACCATGTGAGAGGGCCACGATCTTCAACATACTTATCCACATCAAACTTCTACAAAATACAGCAGAACCATGACCACTATTCAACTGATGAAGAACTGAGGTTTGGAGAAGTAAAATGGTGCACAGAGGGGAGGTAAGCATGGCACTGCCAATCTAGTGCTCTGAACTCTGAGTCAGGTAGGCAGCAAAAAGTAAGTAAAACATCCCTGTGTCCTGTGAGGTGGAACATAGACCAGTGTATCTCCACATGCTAAGGAAAGACGTGTCAATTCACTGCAGCTGGGAGTCTGGATTGCTGTTAATAATAAGAGAGTCACAGTTTTATTCAGCCTTCTTTAGCCACTGAAAAAAACCCCAAACAACCCCTTTGCTTGATGGTCTCCTCAGTAAGAAAAAATTGATAGCGACCCAACTACACATTGATTAAGAGGGCCAAGCAGATATTCAAAACAAGGTTATACTGTTGGTTGAAATTTTTCATATTAACATATTTTAAAAGAGATATTTAATGTAATTATGGTTACATCCTTATAATGATTAGCATATTGATTTAGTTCGTGCACATTGTAGGGATCAGACTGCAAAATTCAGGCTGTTGATAAGCTTGGCCTTAGAGGACCCACTGGAGTTCAAAGTTCTGCTGCTGTAGGCCCTGGAGAAAAACTGGTGAAATACTTCCCCCGAAAGAGCGTATAGCCACAATGGGCAAGAAAAAGAGTAGATGGAAAGGAAGACAAGTATCAGTATCAAAACAGGAATTATCCCACAGATGGTGGAATAGGTTAACTAAACATAGTAAAGCAAGACTATAATGTAAAAGAAAACTAAGTCCCAATGAGCAGCACAGTATTTTCACAACAGCATTAACTTTCCAGATGTGACGAGAAACAGAGAAGAAAAACAACTGGGAACAAACCACAGAGGAAAACAGAATCTCTCACCCGTTCTTAAGAAGTAGTCATGTTGTCACTTTTAACTTTGTCAGAACATGAAAATGCAGTGGTGTGGGATTATTAAATTATTTCTCATAGCAAAGACTTCATCAGATACATATCAGTATATTTGTACACTAACCTCTTACAAATAGAAACTCCCAATCTCACAGATATTAACAGGCATTTCAGTGATGAGATCTGTGAAAGTTCTGCGGACATTTCATGATAGCCTAGAACTAAACAGGAGTAAAGCAGATCATAGGAAACAAAGCCTACACTCTTCTTTCTGCCAAGACTGTTCCCATTCTTTATTCTAAAATAAAGAGTCGATCTGACTTTCCACATGGCCAGAGGGTTCATATCACAGCTCACACAGCACACGATGGTAGTTTAAATGTCAGTAACAATCTCTAAACAGCACAATGCTTACTTGCAGTCATTTTTCATGTTAGCGGGTGTGCCCTGGGCTTTCTTCTGCTATCTCATTCACATCTGAGGTCTTGTTTCTGAAAGAATTACTGAAACTTTCTTATGTCAATGATTAAATCACCCCATTTATGCCTTCCTACAACAAATCAAATAAAGGATGGAAGTTATATTCATTTTTAATCTAAATTATTTTTCCTCCTGATGCTTTGATTTAATTGACCAATAATTGAATTAAGCAGTAATCAGCACATACTCTCTTTTGTCTTGTTATCTTCCGCTCACTAGCCTCTCCTTGCTGATGGCTGATGTTAGCAGAGTAGTATGAGTAATGCAATGCAATTTCAAGATTCTTCCATTATCTTTGTTCCTTTGGCACCAAATCTTTACATCAAAAGCTATTTGCACACTGTGAAATTAAAAGAACACTCGCAGATAACTATCATGTTCTGTTTTTCACTGACTATCTGCTCCTAGAATGACTAAAATTAAAGAATATGTAAAATGCCACTCTTCACTGTCTATATTTATAATTCAGAGCATAAACAGTCTGGTCCTTTTAATTTTACAATTTTCAGTATTTAGGATCCAGTTTGTCACAGATTTCAGTAGTTCTCAAGAAATAACCTACATAAAGTGCAGTCATAGAATCATAGACTATAATACTTAGAGCTTTATAAGCACTCTGTACTACATTGAAGTCATATTACAGAAGGGACCTAGAGGATTTCAGTGTCCCTTTAACAGCTTAAGGCACCTCTTCAGGTACTTTATTTTTAGACTTGCAGAGTATATTAAACAAAATAAGATTGCAAGATCAAGACCTAAATTTACCTTTTTTTTTTGGTGTCTTAGAATCTGCTGCTCCTATAGCAACTGCTTTCCCATTTTATCTGTTTGTTAGAAATTCAACTTCCCTGTTTCTCCAGGACTTAACGCATTTTGCATTTAGTGTATAACTTGCATTACACAAGCATCAAGATAGTAAATAATAAATAATAACAAATAAGTAAATAATAAATGCACCTAACATCTTCCTGAAATGCCTTGAAAAATTCTGGATCGTAAATCTCCCATTAATGCACTCAATTTGTGCCAGACATATTAATATTTTCAATTTGGGAAGGGGGGTGGGGGTGGGGCTGGGACTGCATTAAAAATAAGCACCATATTTCAATCCAAATCAATTTTTTTGGTAATATTTGTAGATTGTGTCACTCTACAGATTGAATTAATGATTCATTATTGTGGTAGCTTAAATGTAAGCATTACATATGGGTGGTTGAAATGGAACTGAGATCAACTCTCTTGCTTCTTACACTCAAACCCAGAGTAATCATTGTTTGCCTCCACATTGTGACTATTATAAAAAAAGATGCCCCATTAATGGAGTGACCTAACTCCTATGGGAGTCTCCTTTATTCACATGAAGAAGTCGTGAATTACATAATTTTCTCCCCAGGATGACACCGTGTATTCATATGACTACTGGGAGTAAGTCACGGCCAGGGTAAAGCTTCCATTATGCTATAAACTTTAAGATTGTTTTATGTCTTGCTCAAAAGATACCTTCTTTGAGGTTAAAAAGCTGTTGTTTAATACTTTTGGAACATAATGTTTATGATAGGTAATCAAGATACCATGCGCTATTGCTTACAAAAGGAAATATAAGTGAAATCTGAGCAATGATGGTATATGGTGTAATTTCTACATGGCCACATAGGATGATAATTAAAAAGATGATATAAAACTAAAAAGTAACACTGTCAGAAGAACAAAGGCATATCTATTGTTCTTGAACAGATTTAGGCCAGTAGTTTAGATCATCCTTACAATGGAAATTTATGAAAGAAATCGTATGGTTGCAGTTCTTCCTGGTTTTTTTGGGTTTTTTTTAATTTTTATTCTGATAGAAAGGTTTGTTCACCTTAAAAGGAGGATAATATGATTTAATTTCCTATGGAAACCTGCGTAATAATGGACCTAGATGCTATTCTGCGTAATATTTCAAAATTTGTGTTGCAACAGAAAACCAGCCTTTTTAAAGACGTTTTAGGTCATCCTTTGAGGAAGAACAAGCAAGAAGAGCTTAAGTTTCAGATTTCAATGGGAAAAAAAACAACCAAAAAACAACTTCTGAAGCACCTAGTTCAACAACTCTGATCCACTAACAAGCCAGAGGAAAGGATTCAACCTGCTGAATCACTTCATGTAGCATCTGGCACAATGACAGCTGAGCATTAACTCGGCCTAATGCCAATTGCTTCTGAGAGCTGGAGATCAGTGTCTCAGGCGGCAGGCCCATTGGTCTCTTGAGAAGAATATTTTTTATAGAAGACACAGAGCCAGAACTCTCCCTAAAGGGAATATATTTTACAGTGATGTATGTAAGGAATCATCAGGTTTTGAAACGAGACATTTAATGCTCAAAACTCCAAATCATCTGCTAAAATAAAAGTCAGGCAGAGCTGCTCTTAATTACCATCAAAGACCCCCAGATCCTGATTTCTCCAATCCCCACCAGAGATACAATTTTTCTACAGCATACAACAGCTTTGCAATTGACTGCTTCCTCCATTTCTTCAACTGTGCAAATATTTTTTCCTTCACAATAAGAAGAAATGTTGACAGTGAATTTGAAAAAAAAAAAAGAAGGAAAAAAAAAAAAGAGTCTATATGGGTATGAGTTGCCCTGGGAAGAATAAAACAGGACTTTAAGGTGGGAAAACAGAGGATGAGTGAGGTCACTGATATTACAGATATGCTCTTTATTTCTCTCTTATACTACTTTGAAATTAATTAGCAATAAGGTGGAACTTCCTTTCAAATATTGGAAAACACTAAATGAATTATGTAAACTCTGGAGTTACTTCACTCCCCTTGAAAAGCCAGCGATCCAAGAGCAGAGTAAAGAGGGTTTGAAATAGTTGTGCTAGATACCAGAACAACTTCTATCATTGTCCAGACCAAAGATTGGAAAGATCACTTTGATAGGTATAACACAATTGCACTCAGAGAAATCCAGACCAGATGTTGAGATTCAAATGACTTGTGAAAACCCTCACGGAGACCTTAAAAAAGTTGTCAGGATTTCAGGTTTTCTCCTTCAGTGAAGTATTGAGCCCAATTTGCTAAACATATCTTTGCTATAGAATCAGAGGAAAAAGTCCTATTTTGTGCTCAAATTCCATGTTACAGGTTTCCTATCTAAGAGCTGAAGACAGCCTGTTCATGCCCTCCTTCTAATGATCCAGCTCAGGAAGCAATGCAAGGTTGTGGACTGTGCTCAAGCTGATAAAACCATTGGGCTCTGATCAGATATATTGCAACAAATAGCCCATCCTTTGCATTACCGCAATCTTAAAAGAACCTAAAGAAGGAAACTATATAGTTTGTGGTGTATAGATTGACGTGAGAAAGCCCTGAAATTATTCCGGTCAGAGACAAGCAGAACATAAACTTAGAAAAGGTCAAAAATCAACATTGGAAACATGGGATGGGAGCATACCTACATGAATATGACATGCACACATGCAAGACAAGGCCATGATCCAAGACAGCCATCATGGCTTCACTAAGGACAAATTATGCCTGACCAGTCTGGTGGCCTTCTGTGATGGAGTTACTACAATGGTCAACAGGGGAAGACTGACTGACATCCCCTACCAAGAATTCTGTAAGGCCTTTGACACAGTCTCACATGGCATCCTTATCTCTAAACTGGAGAGATATGGATTTGAATGGTGGACTGTTTGGTGGTTAAGTAATTGTCTGGATGAACACTGATGGACAGCTGTGGTCAATGACTCTCTGTCCAGGTGGAGGCCAGTGATGAGTGGTGTCCCTCAGGGCTCTGTCTCGGGCCTGATGCTCTTTAATACCTTTATCAATGACATAAGACAGTGAGATCAAGTGCACCCTCAGCAAGTCTGCAGTGACACAAAAGAAGGAAGAGATGCCCTCCAGAGGGATCTGACACATTCTAGAATTGTGGGGGACTACAGCGAATCTGCAGACCTGTTGGCAGAGCAAGAAGACATTGGCCTTGATGAGATAATTGTGTACCCATAGAAGTTACAGCCCTGAGCTAGAGAATGGTAAACACCTTGCAAGTGCTGTGAGAACTCAGAAAACTACAAGATAAGGCATAACAAGATGGGTGAATCAGTACAGAGACAGAAGGTTGCCACTGGGGCCAATGAGTGATTTTTTGTATGTAATAAGCACCAATAATGTTAATGCACATACACTTAGAGGTGATATATAAAGTAGTTGTGCTAAAAATAAACGGGATCTACACTTTACTTTCTTGGATATCTTGTCGTGTGTCCATCCCAACTATGACATAGAAGTAGGCCCATGAGAACCTTAAGAAGTTCAACAAGTCTAAGTGCAAGATGCTTCACTTCAGTTGGGACAATTCCAGACATGGCATCCTGGCTTGGATCAAAAATAGTGTCCAGCAGGACTAGGACAGTGATCATTCTCTTGTACTCAGCACTGGTGAGGCTGCACCTCAAATCCTGTTTTCAGTTTTTGACCCCTTTCTACAAGAAAGACACTGAAGTGCGGGGGCAAGTCCACAGAAGGGCAATGAAGCTGGTGAAGGGTCTGGAACACAAGTTTGATGAGGGACAGCTGAGGGAGCTGGGGTCATTTAGCTTGAAGAGGAGGCTCGGGGGGACTTTATCACTCTCTACAACTGCCTGAAAGGAGGGTGTAGTGAGATGGGGGTCAGTCTCTTCTATCAGCTAACAAGCAATGGATCAAGAGGAAATGGCCTCAATTTGCACCAGGGGAGGTTTAGATTGGATATTAGGAAAAACTTCTTCACTGAAAGGTCAGGCATTAGAATAGGCTGCCAAGGAAGTGGTTCAGTCACCATCCCTGGAAATGTTCAAAAAACATGTGGATGTGGCACTTTGGGACATGGTCTAGTGAGGGACTTGGCAGGATTAGGTTAATGGTCTCAATGATCTTAAAGGTCTACTTCAACCTACATGATACAATAATTCTATGCTATCTGTATATTTATGCATTGTTATTTTATATTTTCATATGGCCATATTTAAGCACACATATGTATTTATAATTACACATATACATCTATATATGCACAGACATAATGTATGTTAGCTTTTTAAAAGCTTTTCTGGCCAGAAACCTTTAAGGGGCAAAAGAAGAGTCTTGTCTTGCTCAAATGGGTTCTTCTCTTCAAAAGTTTCAACCTGTGAAGAGACGCAACCATTTCTTGCCAATTCACTTAGATGCAGCGCATCGCTGAGATATGTGAACAGGAGAAAAAGAAATGTCATCAAGATATACTATCAGAAATTAGTGGTCTTTCATGACTCTCACTGAAATCCTAAGCAGCCAGTGTCTTTGAAGGACCTTGGTCTCGTTTTGACATGCACAGTTTGGATTCACACTGTTCAGATCTTCAGCATAAGGCCAGCTTGAAAGACTGCATCTCCCCTCATGGTTTCCTTTGCAGACATCAGGAGATCCCAGAAAACTCTTGTGAAAATCAAAGCACAGCCTTGGGAATAACCACACTGGCATCACTGGCTATCTTGCATGATTTATTTTGTGGCAGCCTAATGAATGGGGCCAATCTGCCACTGGTAAAGCTCTCCAGATACCAATGAAATTAGAACAGGAATTAATTTGGTCCTAGAAGTTAGCTGCAATATGCCATTATTTCATATCTAAGATATAGATGGAATAAATTAGATAGTTCTATGTCTTTGCATGGTTAAAATAAAACAAGAATGTTAAACAGGTGAGAGAGAAAAATATGAAACTATCACAATTATTGCCTGCCAAAAAAAATTAAGTTAATTAACAATCATAAAATTATGCAAACAGGAGGTGGACAATACCAACAGAGGAAAATAAAACCCAAAAACCAACTATCACCTCATGAATTTTTGTAGAAGACAGTGATCACTACAGGAGTTTAAAGATCTCTTCTCAAAAGCTGAAAGACACTGAAATACCTTAAAAAGCCCACCCTGCCACACTGTCTTTTCATCCCAAATTTACTTTCATTGCTGTAGCCTTGTGCTCCAAAAGATGAACTGTCTTAGTAGCGGAGTCTGCTACATGAGAGCTAACACTCATCAGTCTGCCTGACAGAAAATATTACGCAGGAGATTGGACCTTTTCCCTTCCAAAGCTCACAATTTACTTTTAGTGCTCAGTACAGCATCCTTCAATGCTGCTTTCAGGAATATGTTTTCTTTTCCATGAACCTGGTTGTTTTTCTGTTGAGGTAAAGCCAGAGAAATATGTTGTTCCCTCTTTATTACACGAATTCCCCAAGCAGTGCCAGCTGACTGCCAAAATCACTGGTCCTTCAAAGGTCTGGGTGAGCAGGAGAGGCCACAGCAGGAAATCCCAAGATGTTGCCAGCATACCCACATAAGACAGGTGGTGAAAAGGGATGGAGTCTTTTCCATCAGACAGCATGCCACCAAGATGTGGAGGAAAGTGACATGGGCCATGGCCCTCAGAGCCGTCAGCCTGACGCTTTTTCAGGAACTCCTCGAGAATATCCCCCGAACCAGAAATGGGAATTCTAGGGCTGGCTTTGGTGGCATTTCTTCTTCCTTCAGAGATTCCCTGCACAGGAGCGTGTGCACCATCTGCCATCTTGGATCACACTTTCCCTGCTACCAGAGACCTTTGGGGGCTCTTGAAATCAAAGAGCAAAGAACCCCTTTGCACAACTGCAAATGCAGCAATCAAAACCTGCTAAAAATGCTTACTGAGGGTTTTTTTTTCCCCAGTTGTATATGACACTGGATATTTCCATTATATTCTTTGAAGAAAACAAATATAAAATATGAAATTGGATTAGAATTACTGCTTTGTCTGCAAGGCTAAAGCAGTCAAAGAAAAGGAAATTCAGGCTGCCTACGAACCTCAAAGTTGCTTGCTACACAGAGATGTTCTTGCACATATGCCTTAAGAAAGACTTTCATGACCCAACCACATGATACTTTTCCCTTGGGACCCTCCAAGGTTGTCCTCATCATGGCAGCACTTGAGCAGGCAAAGGAAGGCTGAAGAATATATAGCTGATGCAAAATCCTGTTACTCCTAAATTTTAGGCACACTCAATAATATATGAGCCTACTTTAATAGGCTTTGAATGTTATTACAGTGGATGATGCCCCCTCATTGACAGAACAATAGGGGTACAAAAAAAATCATAGCCATTCTTCAGCTGAAGTCAACTGAAACTACCCATAGATTCCAAGGTGCCACTTAGCAAAAAAAAAACAAAAAAGAAATCTGGGAATTGGTCTTGCTCCATCCAAATAATTTTTTGTCATCTTCCAGATGAAGAAATCATTTTATATTCTACAAATTATTTTCAGGTTGGCACATAGAAACATTTCTGGAGCAACTTCAGAGCCAGAAACATGGCTGTAATCACACAGTAATCTGTGGTGCTTTGTATGATGACAGAGTAAACAAAATCACACATCTCCCCCATGATCAATGAGAGGTAGTAAAGAGACAGGCTACTACAAATATGGTCTCCATCACAAAAACCTTCAGCTGTACTGGCAAAAAACACATGGATTTGGTGAATTTTAGTACTGCTTCAACATATTAGCAATCAAAGAACATTGTTACAGCATTTAAAACAGAATAAACCTCACCATGTAACAGGAGTGCTCACACTGAAATGTCAGTCAACACTTTTCATGCCTTTTACTAGACTTTTGGAACTCCCGGTTCAAAGTATTTAGGATGAACACTGAAAAGGTGATTCATCCATCACACTATTTCTGTATGTTACACCTCAGTGTTCAGGAAAGGACAGCCAGGGGAAACCAACAGCCATTCCCCTCTCCTTGCTCAGACCTTGTGAATTTTCACTCAAACCTTCTCAAGATGTCTTCCCTAATATTCTCACACAGGGATGCAATCCTACACACAAGCAGGACCTATTGAAAGCAAAAAAAAACCCCACCCAACCTTCTCCACAAGAAGACCTTCTGGGGAACCCTCTCCACACAAAGACAAGAAACAGAAGAAAAAAAAGAATAAGGTGTTACTTACTGGTTAACACAGTGATTGATCTTGCTGACTTGGAAACCATATTTGAGTTCATTATCAACAGAGTCACTATGTAATATAGGCCATGGTATTTGGCATTAAAAACCACAGGGGCAGGTAAAGTGCTATTGAATTCATCAAACTGGAAAAAGTAGTTCTTGGATTCTCCAGCTATCTTCACAACATACACAGAGGACGAGCTCACCACATCAGATGCTTCCAGGGAGACAATGATACAATTGTCTTCTCGGACAGTAACTTGGAAAGGTTCTGCATTCTACAAGACAAGAATAAAGAGTTTCCTGAAGTAAAATCAATTATTTTGCTTTCACATATTTCCCTTGGTATTCATGAGATTATCAATTTATATTTGCAGTAAAGTTACATTTTATATTTCATAGGAGAGTTAACATCAAATCCTAGCAGTTATTTCAGACTACAATTCACAGTCAGCCACAAAGTCTGCAGGCACCTGATTATCAGGCCAGTCTCTGCAGCAGAGACTGGACTCTGCTATGAGCTTTTCGATGCTCTGGATACTCCAATCCTTACATCCCAAGGAAAAAAGCCTCTCTCATTCTTTCCTGACGGAAGGTGAAGTAGAGCAGAAGGATGAGATTGAAAAGGGTATAGGGGCAAGAGGATTTCCAATAAAGTCTCAAAAGTCATTTAAATCCCCAAAAAGAGATGATTAAATCAAGACTCTTTTATCTTGCAGAAACAGGATCATATATTCCTCAATGCAATACATTCTGAAAGCCTCCAACTGAAGAATAATTCTCGGCACTGACTAAGCTTATCCAAACATGCCCATTCCAGCAAGTACCAGATGATAAGCAGCTCTCAGCACTATGTCCGTAGCTTTGGCTGACACTTTTCATTTCCTAAGCTACAGCATTTCATTTTCAATATTTCTTTTATTAGTAATAGAGAGAAAGGAGCAATTTAAACTTGTTTCCACGTATAATGAGCATGTTAAGTCATTGACAGCTGCAAATCCTTTCCTTTTTACTAATTTCCAACCAGCTATCAGGAGAAGCACTTGTTCTCTACAGGAATTTCAAAGCAGATTCATGGTAAGTAATGAGAAGGAAAAGTGCAAGCCGACATTCAAAGTTGCTTTTTTGTTTATTAGATCATACCGCTGCTTAGAATTTTTTTACGCCCTGTAAAAACTGTAATATCTGATATTTTCGGTTCCCAACTCCACAGCATCTTTTTCTCCTTCATATTTCACAGGCTGAGAGCTCTCAGGGCGGGGTGGGCAACCATGGCTAGTTTCCAATTTACCCATTTGAGCGAAGTTGTGCCAAAGAGCTAGACACCTCCTTCAGAGATTAATTCTAGCAGTCTGGCTACCCCCTCTCTTACTGAAGTTTTGTTTAGTGGGGATTCTGCTACAAGAATAATCTTTCTGGAGTTCATTCTGCAGGAGCCAGGATTGCATTCAAAAAACCCAATAACAACAACAAAATCCCCACCAAGAACAAAGAATTCATTCTAGGAGTGAAAGATTTTAAACTACAGTAGTTCATCTTTTCATATATTTATGCAATTATCATCAGGCTTTGACATTTGCAGTGTACCTAAGGCCACATACCTTATAGGTAAAACTACAGGCTTGAGAAAAAGGATCTAAGCAAACTCACTCATCTGATCCAACATGAAAACAAGGCAACAAGCATATAATCAGTCCAGCCCAAACAGGAGAACCTGTCCAGACAGCTTCAAGCCTTCACATAAAAATAGAGGCAACGTAACTTCAGCTGCTGATTTGAAGTTTATTTTGATTAGTCTTTTAAAAAATTATTTTTATGTTGTTAAAATTATATAAGCCAATGCTATCAGTGGAAGAATATTTTGGAAGAATATTTTGATGCAGAAGCCTGGGTAATTTTTGACAGATGGCAGAGCAATTGCTCCAAGGGGTTTACAGTGTAAGACTACAATTATGTAAAAGCTTCCATGTATTCTCCTTAGACTCATCTGAATTCAACACATTGACCCTTGAGTAGATCAAAACACCACATTTCAAGTTGTTGTATTTTGCCTTAAATCTCAGTCTAGCATTTGGATTCACACAGATTCAAACTTTTAACTGGGCATTAAGTAGAGATCTGGTCAAAACCAAGCAGAAGTTCTCTTATCCTTCTTCCTCCCTACCTTCTGTGCGCTAAGAAAATGTGGAATGAATCCTACTTGAGCCCTCTTGAAGTGCGAAGACGGGAAAAGAAAGCCACACATGAACTGGCTTATCTGTGCGTTATTGTATCACAGAAACCAAGATCATCTTCAAAGACCATGCAAGGATTCAGCAAGGTTATTTCTACATATTAAGCTTGAAGTGCATGTATAATCCCATAGATGTCTGTGGATTTTGACCTTCCATAGACTCGCATTTGAATGCTTCACTAGAGGAAAAAGAATGGTGTTATCTCTGAAATTACTCTGGCCTTTCCTTGGCCTTGCCACTGAATCCCATGGTACTAACTCAACATACCTACCTTCCTATGAAAAGACAGCCAAAAGTGTCAAACAAATTTATATGTGCCAACAAACAGTTCGAAGCAAGTTTCCTATAGTTGCTTGTATTAGAAATCATTTGTGATGTTAATCAAGTACAGCTGGAAATTAAGCATATAATTGCAGAGTCATAGACATTCCTAAGATATAATTAAATGCTTTCAGAGAGGGCTCATATGGGTTGTGATTTTATTCTTCGATTCTTCCATAGGTATTATATTAACCATGTTGAAGACTGTGCTTTCATTTTTTCCTCTCTCAGTGTTTTCATGAATCCACCGCAAATATCATTCAGCTAATGACTCACTGATCTTCTTGAATAGTTCTCACACAACTGGAATATAATGTCTCTGCTAGCTAAATAAAACCACTCAGACATATGCTGTGGTTACGTATGGCAATATCTGATGGGGGTAAATAACTTTTTCTGAGTCCTTTATGACCATAAGCATGTGGTGATTGAGAAATGATAGCTTCCCTCCTTTGTGTGCCCATGTCCAGATGCTCTTGAACCACTGCTGCCATGTACAGGCATTTTTGGAGAGACATCTCTTTAGTAGCTGTGTGCCTCATGCATGCCATGCCAGTGCCCACCTGCATAATGCATCCCTCTCTTGAGTGTTCCTTTTCAGAGATTATATGTCTTTCTTCCACACCACTGTACGCTCACAGGGTTTTAAACTGCTGCACGAATGAGACACCTGGTTTGTGGGAGGCATCTGTTTTTTATTATCCATTGTGTCTCGAAATAGCTCTTATCCTTTAATTTTACCTCCAAGGCTTGGATTATAGAATGAAGTGGCAGAAAAGGGATGAATAAAAAGACTTGGAAATTAATGTGTCATAAGATGAAACCTTTGGGACACAGATTTCACTTCAGCAGTGTTTTAAAAGAGCAGACCACTCTGGTCATCCTGTTCTCCATGTTGTATGAGGTTAGAGATACCAGCCAGAACTGTGTTAGTGATTTTGAAAAGAAAGCCAGGAAAAAACCTGAGTATTTTTCTTAAGCACTGCTGGAAGTGACAAATGTGACTCACTTAACTAGACTGTAAAACTAGTGTATCTTAAGACTGACAGCATCAGTATGGTAAATACACATTTCATTACTTCTGGTCAGCTACCTACAGGATTTAATTTGCTGGTGTCACAGCTTGAGCAGCTGTTTCATGCCTGTGGGGAAATTTGGCAGGACTTGTGCATTCAGAACCAAATGATTAGCTCCTACTTCCTTCCTAGTTTATTATTACAAGCTCGTGCCACGATAAAGCACTTAAAAAAAAAGGAGGTGGGGGGGGAGGAAGTAAATCCCACAATGTGATGCCTGTTCACAGTAATTTCCAGCGCAGAGATGAGTCATGCTAGTGGAATTTCCAGCCAATAACCAGGTCCCAATTAAAACAAAAAGGGAAAGGAGGCAAGGAGATATACAACATGTCAAATAAGCAACATTCAAAGAGTAATAGGAAAATAAATGGTGTGCAGCAGAGCTCAGAGTTCTTTTCAGAAGTCTATATTCTCAGTGCATTTCCTTATAACAGAATGAGTTTTACATACGAGGGAGAGATCAAAGTTGCACAACTACTACTAATTTCAAGTGATCCAGCTTTTGAATGTCTCACTCTGAAACACATTGTGCCAGAAACCAATTACCAGAAGTGCAAGTAGTTACATGTTCTGCTGACTTTAAGAGGAGCTGTGGATGGTCATCAACTCTGTAAAACTAAAGTACTGGTGACTGCATCACCTTATCTAATGCTAAATAAGCGGAACTAAAATCCCAAACAAATCTGACTTTTGTTAGCTCTTACAGAGTACATCCTGTGATATCACAGTGTTTTTGAAGTGGGCATCTGAAATCCCAAAAACTATGAGGATCCACTTCTTAGGCACAATTATAATCACCTACATATAATGTATAATATTGGAGAAAAATAACATCAATGCAAATACTGCAAGACAATATTAAACACTATATCCAGATCTCCTGGAAGAAATACTGTCTATTCTGTGAGTGATTCTACTACACTCAGATATATTTTGTTCTGGTGGCCAATAATGCTCATTTCATTCTAAATCATAGGATGATTCATTCTCACCACGATTCATCTTAATTGATTTTAAGTATTTAAATGCAATGACTAAGAGCCAGGATGACCTTTTCAGACAGAGTACCTGTGGATTCATCTGAGATTGGAATTACTTTTGAAAGTGCACTGAACAACCAAAGGGCCAATGGTCCCAGCCTGGCAAAATGCCTGCAGTCCTCTATCACTGGGTTCAGTGAATCCAAGCCTTACAGCAAGGACATATTTCTTGATCTTGGCCTCTGCTATAGTCTTGCAGTCGTACCTTGTCCTAGTCACAGTGGCTGGGACCAGTTTATCACTGTGGGAATGTAACTGGAACTGTGTATTCTTTACCCTCTCTGCCATTTATCATGAACAGTTAATGATACATTGTTTCCAGCAGCTGCCCAGGACACACCTGACACCTCAGGCTATGAACTGGGTGCATGAGAAAACAGAGATAAGAAGGTTCCCTTACTTCACACCAATGATTCAGGTGTGATAACTCCCCTCCAGGAGTCATTAACACCTTCACACCCAACCTGAGGGGTCATGTCTGCTAATGGGCCATCAAGTAGACCAAAATATCATGTGACTCACTGAGTAAATTGCCCATTGTGAAACACCTCACCCTGGTGGAGGTACTGAGTGTTCCTATCTGAACCAAAGCATATATAAGCTTGGGGTTTTGGGACTTGGGGCACTCACTCACTCGTCAGATTGAGAGGAGGGCCAGCACCTCAACAGGGCTGCAACTACGACTCTCAACCAGACTGTGACCACCAACCTTCTGGAAAGAAAACAGGTTTTCCTTTTCTTTTTGATTTGGACTCAGGGGGACCATGTGGTGCTCAGCACAGGGGCTGGTGAGCACCATACTGTTTGTGCCCCAGGGGGCTGGGTTGTACAACTGGGTTTTGAGGGCTGAAACCAATCTTCCTTTGTATCAGTGTATCTATTATAACCTTTTTATTAAATTGTAGTTCTTACTTCTAAACTCTTTTGAGTTGGATTCATTTCTCCTGCTGGTTTACTTTTAAACCAGCACATACCTCCACAGAAAGTACCAAAGAAATAAATAGTATCACAAAACATGCTTCTTTGGAATTGCTAGCTATCATGATTAGATCCTATAGTTTAGGAGAAAACATCCCTGTAGAATTTAGGGAGTACATCCTAAGATTTCCACATGTTGCAGCGAATTCTAGAGCAGACACAGACTTGAGCTCTGTCTGCAAGAGAAAGGATTACTTGAAAAGGTCTTCAAGTGTCTGAACAAAAATGTTACAGCCTTGTAACAAAAATGCAAAGACTTCTTGAAAATAAGGGGATCTATTTCTGATGCTTTTGTTTTTATCTACACTTCTCCACCGATTGTGTAGAGAACATCCCTTAATAAATAGTCTTTAGAAGAAATCCTCCATGGGAGAAATGCAAACCCATATATTCAAGATTTTCCATGCCAATAGGAGTATTTTAACAAGTGAAAAAATAGCAAAAGCAGTTCTCAATAATTTATGATTTGTGATTCAGGCTAACACATCGTTTCTGGCATTCTGCTCTGTGAATAGTGTCCACAGCACTGTTGCTATTCCTAGTCTCAAAAAGCCAGTAATAACAATCTACTGGTCATATTTTATAGATGATCTTCAACATTTCTTTGCTCTGGAAACAGTTTTAAAGGGACAGGTATTTTTCCTGCTTCTGCCCACAAATGCAGAATATGAGGGTGTTTCTTTCTTTTAAGCAAACATCCTTGTGGTATGTACAGGCCACCACATTTTGCTGCCATTCTTAAGTTAAAAGTCTGGAAGGAAATATTTCTTCACACAATGGTAGTACAATAGCATTAAGGAAACGTCAGAATGCTAATTTCAGTAATGCTAATATCTTTTTTTACCATATTATTATGTCCAATATTTTATAAATTATTCCTAAATATATACTCCTATCCCATCTTTCTAGTGTAAACTGGAGAAGGCAAAACCCAAGCACAGTCATTCAGAGACCATGACACCAAAAAAGTTTAAAACTAGGTTAGAACTTCACAGATGGCATTTCTCCATATTATTGATTCTGATTACACATGTACCCCACCAATCAACACTAATTCCCACCCAGGCAGTTTGTTTTTTGTTCACTCTCGATTTTTAGCTTTTCCCTAGTACTTAAATTACATCAGAAAGAATAATTCTTCTGAAGAAAAATACAAGTTTGGTTACCTTCCTCAATTCAGACCTTTACAGAGCCTCTGCAACCAAAGTTTAGCCATTCCTTGTGGATGTACCCAAACATACGCCAGATAAACCATGTGTTTTAATTAAAAACGCATCTTCCCTCTTGACCTTGCATGTGAATCACAGAAATCAGAAAAGGGTACAGAAAACATATCACACTGTCTCATCAATTCCCTTACTCTACCAAGCTGTCCCTTCTCCAATCAACACTTTTCTCTGTCTTTGAGAGAAGAGCACGAGCAAATTTCAGCCTGAACAAATGTAAAATGATCAGAGTTGTACATATGCCAGGTGGAAGGAGGATGTCATCTGGCTCATCTGCTAAATTCTAAAAAGAACAAGTTAGAGGAAAAGGAGAAGAAACATATACTTGCATAGATATCTTATCCTAAGAAGGGACACATTCTCCATCAATTGGGAATAAGTGCTCTCACAGCACAGCATCTACAGGTCAAAATAAGTACAATGATGCTTCAGTCTGCACTCCATCATAGAGAAAAGGAGGAACAGATAAAGCTAAAGAAGAAGGCAGAGTGAATGTGTTAATTAATTAATTGGTTAATTAATGTAGATTTTGAATAATTGGAATTATTAGAAAGAAGTCTCTCCTTCCATGGCGTGAAACAATCTGGTGCCCTATGGGAGATGAGAAGGAATAGCGGAAAAGATGTGTTTTGTGGATGATGAAGGACAAATTCATTCCCGCTGTTTAGTGTTTCAGCTCCAAAATTGTGGATTCACCTCTGCAAATAATGAAAGTCTGTAATACAAGCTTCTGATGCTGAAACAGCTTCTGAACAACTACTGATGCTGAAAGGTGATATTAGAAAGTCACACAGAAAATTCCTGATGTTCAACAGAACATGAAGACTTATGTTGTATCATGAGAAAACTGTGACCATGACCTATCCCATCACTGTTGTGCAGCTGAGAGGAACTGGAATCGACTGGTGTCAGCTGAACTTTGTCTTACATGCCCTGGCAGAGAGCATGACAGTGGGGTAGAGACTGAGCCTTATGGGTATTACAGAAGTGAAAATGTCTTAACTTTTAATTGATAGGGTGTATATATACCCTCTTAAGTACACAAGTGGATTAGTTCCTAAAGGCAGAATGCAATGCTTTGCTATTTGCATTATCTACAAAGAGCAGAGCTGGGAGGAAATTAGAGCTTGCCCTTGGAGAAACTGGAGACCAAGGTGATCATCCAATTCATTTATAAGTGCAAAACATCATAAGGGAAAATGGTGTAAGAGAATAAGACTTCATGTTCCCTTCCCATGTTAATCTATAATACGAGAACAGACAAGACAAAATTAATTTACTTATTGATAGGTGTTATTCCAGAATCTGAACTCCTTGTTCCATATCTGCAAGTGATTTTAAGGGAAATCAGACACCAAAGTGCTCTTAAGTATTTTTGAAATTCTGAGACTACTAGAGAAGCTTTGAAATTTGAATTCAGGATCCATTCATAGAGAAAAAAAATATTCCAAATCTGGTTTTGTAACACAAAGAATTCAGAAGTGGATGTGGGATACACTTTGTCTCCATCTAAATGGCTGACTTCACTTTGGTCTGGTGGTCACCTTAAACAAGGAGTCTGTCTTATTGTCACTCATTTTTCTATCACCCCATACCCCTTAAATCCCAGAAGAAAAAGCTCTCAATACGTACCACTTTCTTTAGTGGTCAGTGGAGGTATGACATGGTCAGGAAAACAAATGTCTAAATCCAGATCATGAGTTATCATATTCTATGCTCAAAAATACTTATTATCTTTCTGCCCCAAGCCATAACCATAATGTGGGTATGGCTATCCCTGAAAGACTGCTTACTCAGGTGCAACTGCAAGGTTTACTTTGCTTTCAGATCCAAGTGGAACCTGATGTTCTGCACTGTGATTACCCCATGGTGTTCATGTGTTCTCTAAATTTGCAAGAACTGATGAGATAACATGCTGAGATTTTCTCTTGTTATTTATAAAAAGTTTCTGCAGATGAATGGGGTTTCTTCTTGCTAAAGTATTTGTTGTGCAGGTTGGGAGAGGGCAGGTGTTGGCTGTTTTGCTTGGTCAGTTTATTTTTTGCTTTTTCCCAACCTGTGCTCAAAGAGAGACAAGCAGCTAGTGCCATTTCCCTGATTACTAGCAAGAGAAGAGCTCGCTGTACAGCACAGGGTCAATTGCAAATCCACACAGAACATTTCAGTTGTGGTTACAGCCTTCTTTTCTAGTATGGCTTTAGGCTCAGTTCAGCCATTTGTGCTGATCTGATAAATTCATACCCATGTAAGGATGCTTTGTCACACTAGTGCTGGCAACATGCTGCTCAGAAGTCATAAACACTACTGAACTCTTAACACTGCAGAAACTCATAACTTGTCACTGCCACCTTCCCCTGCAGAGATAACTCCAGCAGGAGTTTGGTCATAATGTAACAAACACTTGGTTTTTAGTACAGCTGCCACAGGCTGACTTGAAGGAAGCGAATGAGAAGAGTGGATACCAAGAGCTTAGGAAATGGGTCAGGATCCTCAGCTGCTGGAAAATCTTTTCAGATGTAATACTGCCACCCCACCTGCCCAGAGGAAGAGGCTGGCCAGGAGAGAATGACTGCTGTTGGGTATCAGAGGGATGACAGCCCAGGTTCCTGTGTGTTATATGCCTTTCGTTAAATACATAATTCTGCTACAATGTCCTCTTCTAGCAGCTTAATGGCATCAACTCACTAAGCTGGATCTTCTGCAACCACGTTTACCAGACCAGGAAAATAATAATTCCTTCTACTTCAACTCTAAAACGCAATCACCACATTTAGGTTTCATGGAACCCACTCACGTGCTGTCAGAAGAACTTGCTTAAATATTCTGCATGCTTCTGTGAGTATTATTAAGAAACTAAATATGCTGTAGCCTTCAAAGTGAGCACACCTTAATGACACATTGGTCATTCATGCTTAGACTTCTGTACTTGGCCTGGGATTATTCTGGCTTCATTTTATTAAAATAAAAATTGGGCATATGGTCAAATGTTATCATCTAGGCTCCTCATGTACTCTGTAGGGAGAGATGGATCTGAAGAATTTGATTTATCCACTTAACTTTAAATAAACTGCCTTCTGCAGATGCTTTTCTCTCTCTGTGCGACTTCCATTTAAACTCCATCAAGAGTCAGATGATACTAGAAACATCAGCTGTGTATGGTATGATGGCAGTTGCAACTCCGATTTGTAAAGACTTTTTTATGCAATATGGGTCCTAATATTTTTTGTCTAACTTGATATTATAAGGTTCAAATTTTGTTTACCAATTCTCCTTTTTAGCAGTCTAAAAGTAAATGATGGCCACGACTGAGCACGGCAAATAACTTTCAGCACACAAAAGGTCCTACTCAGCAAAAGAATATCCATAAATTTTTTGCCTATGTCACAATGGCAGGCCCTGCATACAAAGAATTTATCAGGAGATCAAGGTCTTTTTTCTGGAGTTGCCAAAGAGTAATAAATCCCTGAAACTTCCTTCTAATTTGTTTTACATCTTTTATGAAGTGAGGTTGCTAAAAAGTCATTCAAAGGATAATAAAATCTTAGTTCATTAGGTGATGCTGTGACCACTATTCTGTGGGTCTAGGGTTCTCTTCACAGAAATTATTATTCCTTGGTGTGGTCATGTGGTTTTTACACTTGACAATTTTTCAGTGGCCAAGAGGGATGCAGACAAATGTTTAGAAATACATTCATCGGCCTAATATGTTAGGCCGAGGTAGCTCAGTAGTAATGGTATAGAGAGCATACAGATTAAACTTTTAGCTGGTTTCTCAGCTACATACCCTGTGAATGCAGAATTTAAAGTATTAAACTTCAGCCAATAGGGTTTTTTTTATATATTTCTCTTTTAATACCTGACAGACCTTTTCCCAGGCATGACAATGTCTAGCTAGGCAAGAGAAGGCTTAATAAACTGAGAGATGAAATCAGCTGAGAAAAGGCTGTGTGGAAATCTTCAATGGGAAGTCCGTTCCCTATGGTAGAACTGACTGTAAAACAAAAATCTATAATTTTAGAACACTGTTACCTCATTTTAACTCAGGATGCTAAACCTTTATAGTCTCTTCTGGAAAGGATTAATTTATAAACAGCATGACCTTAAATGAGTCAACATGACCTCTCCAGACATACCCCACAGTAAATATTTACTGAGCTTTATTTCATAGGCATTAATTCTTTGGTAATACAAAAAGCTTTCAGGTCACTAGACAATGCAATATATAATACTATCATTGTGACATTTAAAAACATGCACAGCTTAGAAGTGATAATGATTTTCTTTCCTAGTTAACTTCTGTGAGTTCACTGTGTATTTGTTTATGTCATTGTTTTATTTTTCCATTTTATGAAGTACTTTTGTCACCAGTGAAAAGGAAGGGTGAGGAGGAAGGGTGAGGAGGAAGGGTGATGACATGGATTTTTTTTGGCTTTTATTTACTTCACAGCAAGTGGTGCTTCCATCCATAAACACTGGTCAATTTGCGTTACACTAATCCAGGCAAAAAAATATATTAGTCTAGTTGTCTGACTACCCCTTGCAGGTCTCAATACAGTCATTTCTCAGTAACTGCAATGTAGATAAACAAATCATTCTTATCTCATCAGTTCCTGCACTCAAAATTCAAACAACAAATACATTGCCTATGCTCTTACCCAACTCATTGACTGAGCTGAAGCATTTTTCAGGATCCTCCTGAGAGTGCACCTGTCTGCACTTCAGGATACCAGAATACATGTGGTTCTTCTTCCACAAATGTGACCATGAAAAGACACTAGGCTCAGTTTCGTAAATGTAAATAGGCATCTTAGATGTAGATAATATCCACAAGATCCTTCAAAAAAACCAAAACAACAGAGCTGGTCACCAAGATATTATTTGAGTCAAGTGTGCCCCTTTAAATCTCTCTACCTTTGCAGCATGGTCTCTAATGTACATACGCATACACAACCTACCCATCAGAAAAAGATGCAAGAACATGCACACTGGCAGCGCTGAGCCCCTGTGGTAATAGAAGCTGTTTCATCTCCAAGCAAATGAGTGGTTTCTCTTAGTTATTTATAGCTTTTTAAAATTTCATTTATATTAATTACTTATTCTTTACCAGGTCGTTACTGACATCAAGTTTTCCCTCCCTTTGCATTCCAGTGGGCTCATATGGCAATGAAACCTCTTTATCATCAATATCAGTCTACAATGTTGTTTCTTGGCTCAGGTTTACTCCCCATATAATTTTTGCCACCAAACTCAGGTAACCAGCAGAGTCAGTGGACAGAAGTACACTCCTAACCTAGCTGTTTCCCATCAGCCTTTAGAAATTTCAAGCAGCAGAAGAGGAGGAAGGTTTGGTGTTTCATCAGGGTTCTTTCTGTGGCTGACAATAGGTTATATTAAATATGTTAACTCCAGGCACATCCTTGTGTTATGAAGAGTGGGGAGAGCACACAGAAGAAAGCTATGGATCACTGATGTCATGGAGTTTTCTATCCACCCCCAAGACTTCAGAGGAGAAACTCCTCACCCAACAGGACTGTGAGCTCCCTACAACTCACAGCACCAAAAGTTATTGGCAAGCAACAGCTTCTCCACAGCTTAAAGAAACAACAGCAGTAACAGGCTGGGTGCACACTGGCTTCAAGGACTGGGTAAAAATGACTGGCTTAAATCACCCCCAAAATTTGGTTTATGAACAAAATCAGTTACCATAGCTCAGTCTAGAAACTAGCAACAAAATTAACTATGCTTTCCTTATCTCTGCTGCTGCAAACATATCTCCTAGTATGTATCTGAAAGTGAACATTCATGCTTGCACTAAGTACTTGCATGTTTATGAATAAACTGCTATCAATTTGACAGTATTCCCCTTTCTCATCCTATTAGCCCTGTGAGCTCTTCACTCAGTTCTCACACTTCACACACCAAAAAGAAAACATCAGTGTCTTTATAAAATTGCACACAAGTGCAGAATGTCTACAGAAATAAGAAAATTAAACCCAAAGACCAGAAACCATGCCTCAAAAAGCAGGAATGTCTTAGTATTGGCTACAGTCAAAACGGAAGCTGGGGAAATCTTCTAAGCACAGCACACACACCCCTCCCTGCCCCCGTTTGGCTCTACTTGAAAGCAGGAAAAAAATAGACATGCATGAGTGATGGTAATGGAAGACCTATTTGTGACCAATTCACTGGAGAAATAGTACAAGGACATATCATCCTTGTGAAATAATTTGTCCTGTATTCCTTGAGCCAGATGAAAGTCCTATTATGTACAAAACAACATGTGCAGATGAATACAGATTTGGGAGATCTGTTATTCTCTCAATGCACTGCCTTGGTGTAACTTGTCTTCACCTCTGTCATAAAAAAGGCTTCTTTCTAAGTGCCTCATATTGTCATAATGTGTGACTTTTTTGACTAACCAAGAATAGAATTGAAAGTGCACATCAGCACTGGGAAGTCATTCACCATTAGGGCTCTTGTGAAAGAAAACAGACGGGGTCCTGAAACATGGAGCAATTAGCAAGTGTGAAACCAAAACATCCCACTACACCAATTGTTAGCTGGACAGCTTTGCAATTCAGACGTCTTTATGAGTACATAACAGTTACATTCTCAAAGATGAGTTCTGTGCCTCATACTGACATATTTGAGCTCCTGAAAACTTTTCTCTGCACACTGCTCTGAATTATTAGGTACTGCTATCTTAAACTGTCTCCCCATTACTCCCCTAACCTGACAAGAAGTTTGTGTAGGAAAAGAAGATTCTGAGATCTAAGGAAATATTCAAGACCATACCTGCATCACTTAAGTTGTGACCTGTGTCCCAAAGTTTTCTTCTCTTGCACTGCCAAGTGGAAAAAAAAAAAAAAGATCCGGTAGTGTGCCCAGTGCAGCACAGTGCACTGGAGCCTCTTCATCCCATGAGCCATTGTGTTATCTGTAAGTTTTAAGGGCTTACAGAGCAACTACTTCTTCCGTATCAAATTAAATAATTACAAAAGAAAGAAATTGTACTTCCTACAAGAATGAGGCACCACTCTTGGCTGAAATCTGCTACAATCACATTACAAATAAATCCAAACATACAAATGAACATCTCTACTCAAAAATAGGCAGTCACCAGCTATACAAAGTAAAACAGAGGCTGGAAAGTAAAAAGCCTGCTGTTTTATTAAGCTGTCCTAGAAAAGCCAGTAGCTATCATTCAGATGCAAGTCCGAAAAACACAGGCATCCAATATGGCATAAATATGGCTAGAAATCAAATGATTACAGTTATCATCAACTGATATAGTACAGTTTGATCACTGTAGAGGTGAGGATGCCACCTTTTCCATTCAAATGTGAATCTAGTCAGTTCTCCTTGGGTTCCAGTTTACTGGGTTAACGGCAAGACCATCCTTTCTTATTTCACACCAGGGAAGTTGTAAACTCAACATGTAATCTCCGGATTATGCTGCCCCTCACTGTGACTAACCCCAGTGTTGCTTTGACTTGGCCTCATGACTAGGCAAAGTACTGTCAAACGTTTTCGTAGTAGCTGCAGAACGTTCTCAAATTTTTAAAAGTAATTACAAATCCAGTATAAACATTTTTGCTTTTAAAAAATCCCACTGGCACCAATTTGTACCTTCACAAACCTAAAAATCTGGCCTTTATGACTTCCATGCCATTGGCCAAAGCACAGTTACTGCAGAACTAGGATAACTCACTGATGTTAACGTTGATTTATATTTGTCAAAAGAACTCAAGTATTTAACCTGAAGCTTTATTCCTATTTCAAAAAAATTATTAAGAACATATTTGATATCCACATCTTACATGGCTGGTGCTGTTTTGTTTCATTTTAAGTATTTCATGTTAGCTATTCCAAGAAATTCCAGCATGCTTTTGCAAAAGCAGCTCAGAGAGAGGACCTAGGGACAAAGACCAAGAGCACAGATAGAATAATGATTACAATTTAAATAAAACTCCTCAAGGGGCAGAAGAAGCTACAACTGTGATAACTAATTGATTTGATTTGACATATACAAAAAAATGATAAGAAGGATTTTGACCTAGTTAGACGGATATATTTTTAAGAGGGATTTATTTAAATACCTCTCACTTTTTTTTCTTGGAGATTTTAACTGTCAGGCAGCACATTCAAAAGAAAAACAATACCATTCAGAAAGTAATTATCTGCAGTAAGTGTGCTGTTTGACTTCTTTCCTGCTACAGTGATCTCTGGCAGAAGGAGAAAGCAAGGAAGTTGGGGGAGGAGGAAAAAAAAAAAGATTCAGTAATTTGAGAAGCTAAATACATTTCTCTGTGTCTCAATGAACAGAGGGAGGGCTTGTTCTGCTGTGGGAGCAGCGCAAGGTTCATAAAAGCAAGGTCTATTTTAGTGACTATGTGTCATTAGAAACTGGAGAAACCTAAGGGGCTTGACACAGCATTATTTGCCCTGAATAATAACCCCCTAGAGCCACTGCTAGTCAGAACTGTTTTTAGATGTAGGGTGATCAAATTCGGGGGCTCTGTCCACACAGCACACTCAGTGCTGGGTATGGGCAGATGCTGAAGTTCTGTTATGGTGGCTTGGCTCTTCCCTGGTTTGGCTGCCTGCCCAGGGCTGCCACACAAGGACAGATGCACAGCACAAGCCATTCAGGCACTTCCCTGCTCCGCTGGCTCCAGTTCAAAACTACATATTTGTTTATAAATTTTCAAGGTGGCTGCATTGCTCATATTCTTAAAGCCCTGTTTATAAATGTTTTATTTCTCCTGACTTTGGTTTACCCCAGCTCCTGTTATCCTACATAAAAGTTGAAATGAACACCTAATATTTAAAATATATTTCCTGTGTGTTTTGATAATGTCAGATTTCTTATTGAATCCCTTCCCTCGTTATCCCACACAGACTAAGGTTTTGTCCTTTCTGCCTAAAGACTTTTGCTACCATTATTTGATGCTATTTTACCCTTTTGTTACCTGCCTCCTGTTCTGCCAGTAACAGGAGATACAAGTACCTATTTCTGCTTCTTTCCCTACTGCTCCCTGTACATGATGCTGTCTTGCCATCAAAAATAAAGAATTCCTCCTTTTTACAGAGGTTTGTAATAAACCTCAACAGCTTGTGTCAACTTGACTCATGTATATATTTAAAAATTATATAAACAGGAAACATACTTCATATAAATCTTACATGTGGTTTGCTCCTACATTCCTCACCTTTAAAATTAATTAAAAAAACACCTAGAAACTAAGTGTTTTGTATCTCTGACTGATTTATCTGTGTTGCATTCAGCAGTCCCTCTTTCTTCTGTGTTGGCTTTTTCTTGCTTCTGAGTGATGTGGATTGATGCTGCTCCTTTGGAGACCAAGCTAGTTACCTCATCCATTGGTGACAGCAACCAGCCCAGTATGTTTCCAGCCCTACTGAGAGCCCTCACTGCTCCTTCAGTCTGCATTGCAGCCATGCAGCACAGCTACCAGATAATGAATCTATTTCAATTTTCATTGTTTGCTCCCCCAAAGGAGAAAGGTTTGCATCTCCTTTGTTCTGTGCAGAAGGACGTCTTCCTTAACACGCAAGAGCCTGACCTGAAGCAACAAGACAACCCCACCAACAATCTTGTTTGAAAAGCCTTCAGCTGAGGACTATTTTCTAATGTCAGTGACAGTGGCCCAGGAAATTCTTCTTCTAAGTTTCCACTTATTCTGTGCACAGAAACAGTGCTTTCTTACAAGAGACTAAAAAAAGTCAGGCTGAAAAAATCATGTATTTCTCTACGCATGATCGCTGCAGTGACTAATCCCAATTTGCTCCCTTAATTGTCTGCTTCTGTCTCTCGCCTTTTCAGGAGGAAGCAAACCCATTCAGTTCTGAAAACAAATGAGAGTGGAGGAGAAAAGGTAATTTGTCCTCATGCTCTCTCCCCCACCATGCTTCCTCCCACTCCAGCAGCAAGGGAGTATGTTTTGGTTGACTAGCTGAGCCTACATTTTTAGCTATTATGCTAACAAATAGTAATGAAAGAATATTTTTGGTTATAAGTGGCTCTGCTGTTGGTATTGCAGCTGACTGCAAAAAACTGGAGAAAATCTGCATGGTTTATGATACAAATGTAATGTGTGAAGTTCTCAAACCACAGACTTCTTGGACCATCCTTCAGTTTCCCAAGAAGTTTGGGAGCACTTCAGTCTTGTAACCCTCTTGCCACCCTGAAGGAGAGGCTCTTAAACTGAAGTTCAGATCTAGAAAATTTAAACTGAAGAACTAAACAAATTTGATGTCAAGACTGGAAACTGCTCTGTATTTCTGTGATATGATATCTTTCTCTGAAGAATTTCAAAGTACTTTTCTAATACATTTTAATGAGACCTCACAACAATATCATATGTATATGTCTCACGTGGCTTATTAATTGTAGATCACTGACACTGCTGCTTGAACAAGAGACACCGAGCAGCATTCAGGCAAATTCCTCTGTGAGAACTTAGTCAAAGTAGCAGCACCTGTGTCTTCAGGGGTCAATCTGCCTCAAGACTGACTCTAGTTAGCAAAATTCAGGCTGAGAGAAATGTCTCCTGCTTACCACAACCCTCCCATTGCATGATTGCCTTGCAAAGCAGTAACAGTACAGTTTTGTTGACAAAAATTTAAAGCATTCTTCTAATAAGAAAATAAATTCTAAAACAGCTCCTATATTAAACACACCATATTATGACAATGATCTATAGCAGGGTGTAAGGAAGAGAAGGAACTTTGCTGAGGGATGGATATAGATCCAAAAGGTACAGATCCTCTGCGGGACTTGATTTTAATTATAAAGCAGGAGGAAAAATCAAAATATAATCTCTTAAATATACCTTAACTGAAAGACATTTTTACTTGTTTAATTAACTATTAACACTGAGCCCCTGAAAGGCTCTTAGTAATTTCAAAGTGTTCACTCTACTCCTGTGGCAATTACCCATTTAGGAGGTTCTACAAACAAAACAATGATGAAGACATGAAGGATTTGTTTGCATGGTACTTTATGAGAATTGTGAGCCAGACAGATGTTTTAATTGAGATAAATAGGACACTATGATTATACACACTGATGAGAGGTCAGGTATATCAGCATGGGGTTAACACTAGCTAGTGTAGCTTTCTGCTAGCTTAGAGGATGGGTAGGTGAGCTAATACCTATCATAAGCTAAAGAAATGGTTAAAGGCCCCACAGCGGGTAAATAATAGAGATGAAACCACAGCAATAAGATCTCTTTAGCCTTGACTCAGTGGAATCAAGAAAAGTGGAAAAAAACACCCATTCCACAGTGATTTTTTTTCTTTCCTGCATACAGGATGATTGGCATGGTGGAATTCGTCCAAAAAAAGGAAGGCAAATTCAGCAGCAGCAGTGGCAGCATTAGCATTCACATAGGTGAGAGCACTGAGACAGGGTGGAAGGAAAACAGAAAACCCTGGTAAAGTGCACTGCTCTCCCAAAGCAAAGAAATCAGGAGGAGAAGAAGGAGAGGAAGATGCTCCAAATGGGAGGAAGGACAGACAGAGCAGCTATCTAGAGTTCAATGGAACTCCGGGAGTCTCAGTTCCCACCCTTACACTTAGACCCATACTTGTCTCTTTTCTTTATGAATGATTCCTCTCTATCCTGAAGCTAAATAACTCCAAGATTCTCAATATTCAAATCTGAGAGCAGATTCTATAGGTAGAATCTCCCTCTGAACTCTAAGACGTCCATAACCACTGCGAGTTTCATTCTCTAAGTTTCTATGACTGCTAAGAATTCAAGACTGCAAATTTTGATTTAAATGGAAAAATGTCTATTCTCTGACTTTGACAATGCAAAAAACACACTGAATTTTAAACCAAGTTAATCATTTAAGTTAATGCATTTAAGCCTTTCCTGTAGTAAACAAAAACTGAATTAAGAACTTTCCTTTGAAAATGTTTCTATTTCAGGCTAGTCTGCTGTACTGTAAGTGATCTGCATGGATATGTTCTGTTTCTTCGTTAGTACAGAAATGCTCTGAAGTTTGAAAAATTTCATCTGGAAGCATGGGGGAAACATCAGAAGATTCAAGCATATCCGCTTGCATGTTGCAGCCACCCAGCATTGCCCTCACCCTACTAGCCTCTGAATTGCTAAGGATGACCAATCCATGAAAAGCTAAGAAAAAACTGATGACAAAGCATGTGCAGCCATTGTGAGACAACCCAAGATAAAATGCTCTGTACTGGGATCAGTCAATCATGGACTGTCTTGGACACAGTTGCTGCTACAGGCTGAAAGGATTTATCACTATTTGTTGCAGTGTATAACTTGGAAAAAGCAGCATTCTTGTGAAAAACCTCATGGAGTTAAAATTGAAATGGCCCCTATTCTCATGAGATAATAACGTGGCANGAAATTGCCTTAGAACCTTACTGTATTTCAGGGGAGGAAAGAAAAAGACAGCTGGGGAAAGGAGGTAGAAAATCTCATGTGGTGAGAAGAGTAGCTTATTCCTTTGACCTGCAGAAGGTTAAGTGAAGCTGTGCAACAACTCACCAAGAAGTCTACCAGTTTCTGAAGGCACCCTTTTTCAAGACCAGAGGCTCCAAATTTGGTACTTTCCACTAATCATATCTGTAAGGGACTTGCATTATTCATATGTATTTTAAATTAGCTGGTGACCTGAGTCATTTTTATTACAGTCCAAATACAGTTTGCATATCATTCATTATATAAATGAGGTTTGAAATGAACATAACTGTTTACTCAGAAGATATCCGTTTAGTGAGTTAGCATTTCTTCATTACCCAAAATATACGATAATTGTCCATGTAATTCCTTTAGCAAGTTAATTGCACACAGTCCTGCTCCTCAATGGGAATTATCTGTCAACTTCACAAAATAATTATGCATCAGTCTCAGTTAATATTCATTCATGCTACTGCATACGTAGGACAATATTGAAACTGGACACACTTCACAGTAAGGTGAGTACCTTTTTCAGAAAACTACAACAGTAAGGCTTTTACAACAAAATGAAAAACATGACTCCTGATTCAGGGATTTAAGTGCTGCCATGGCACGTGATGGGGTGCTCAGTACACAAGAGGGAGAAAAACCCTTGGAGCAGGGAGCCCTGAGACATGCACCTTCCTCCAGGTGCTGGGTACCACAAGTCTTGTCTCCCAGTTCTGTACCCCTCAGGGTCAAAATAGTCCCCTCCTGTCATGGAAGTGAAGGTTGATACAGGGTATGATTCCAGCCATGGGCAATCTGGGAGAAGGTGGCAATCTGGGGGGCCCTGTGGTGCCTGGGCAATGCCTGCTCCCACCTTCATCTGCCCCCCTCTCTCTGAGCAGGCAGGCTCGCTCCAATTGGCTTCCAGGTGTCCAACAGTGTCTCCACAACTTCCCACGGGGGTTTAGTATATTCTTCAGTCTGCTTGCAGCACCTGATCCCGTTGCTTATAGGTGACTGCAGTGTACAGTAGTCTTGTCTTTCAGAAAGCCTGGGAATCTTACATGCCTGTAGGTGAATTCACAGCAATATATTTCTCCTATATTCGTTTCACCGTGAATGCTGTTCTAAGACATCACAGTAATAAAGAGATGATATTTGAGCTCCGTGATTCCCTACTACCTGCACACTAAAGATGCAATGGTCTTCCTACAGTTCTGCAATGACCCACTGTCCATCAGTAATTATTAAGACATAACACAAGACCTGATAAGATCATAAGTCTGAATCTTTTGCTGTTCCTAGTACCTAGTTCTTAATTTTCCATCCCAAGCATTTGTACCACTGAAAAAGAGGAAGAGAAAGGTGCATGCTGAAACACCAGAATAGACAGAGCTATATCCCTTCTGCACACACATGGTAACTACAGGATGAAAGATAATGGTAAATCAGGGTAGTAACATTCTGTCCTGCAAGAAAAGGTTCCCTTTTGCAGGAGGGGTTGGAGGATGCATTTCTGCAACTGGAAACATATTTCACACTTTGACCAAAGTTTTTCTACTTTCACTGGAAACTGACTTTCATTTCTAACATAGTTCTGCAAGTATATCTGTAGAGTTTTATTGTGCAAAGGGATTCAGCTCTGACAGGAAGCATTTTTTACCCCTGTCACATCTGAGGCTGAGGTACCAATCTTGAGGGAAATTCTTGAAGGATGGAATCAACATTGCCCTCAGATCACGTACCAGATACTAAATCAAGCACACTGTTTATTGTCATCTCCAATTTATCCTGTGTGAGACAGCACAAAACAACATGTACCACAAAAGGAAAAGCGTGAAACAGTGCATGTGGTATAACCTAGCAAATCTGTCAAGAACATCGTATATATGTATGTGTGTGTGCACACCCCCAAAAACCCACAGAGAGTAATCAGATGACTAGTTCAAAATAAATGTAAATCCCCAAGCCCCCGAAAATCTGACAGAAGAAGGTCTTACCAGCTAAAAATGTGAGTTTTGAAACTGAAAAGGATAAACTGACAATCTAGGTCAGGTTTTGTCAACTGTTGGTGACTGCTCTCAGCTTTTATGAACCTTTTTGTTCCTGTTCCTTACATATCTTCATGCTACAAAGGAAAAAGAAAAAAAAAAAAAGGCAATGTGTTTTCAGATCCCATACCTTTGGTTAACTAAGCAAGGGGCTTTTCCAGCCAAGGTTTTATAATACTATACTTTTTATTAGATATTTTTAGAGAAAAATACCTGCAAAGGAGTCTGTATTCAGAAGGGAATGTAAATCTCTAGAATGCAAACCCAACCCAGTCAAACCCTTTATGATCATGAAGGCATTCAACAATGATAGAGAACATGAAGTAACTTGAACAAGTGTGTATTATGCAGAGCCTGCATAATTTTATACGCCATGCAGTGAGTAAACAGGAAGATTTAAATTAAGTGACTCTATCGAGGCTAGCATAAATCACTGCTTCCAGGGACTGCTGCATTCTTGTCACACTCCTCAGAGGATAAGAGCAACTCCCTACCCAAATCACCTCTTCTTGCAAACATCATATTTCTGTAACCATCATGGAGAACAAGATATGACCAGGTTGCAGCAAATGTAGTCCAGTATTTCTCTTTTACTGGATTAAAAAAGGAGCCAATCAAAACTTGTTTGATAAGAAATCTCAGCACTCAGGACCAAAACGAATCAAAGGTCAGTAGTGTTCTCATGGGTCCGTTAGAGACCAGCATTAACTGAGACCTCAAAAGCCAGTTGCTTTCTCACAGGGAGTCAGTAAGTTACAAAAGAGGGTTTCAAAGAGGAAAAATTAATACAGAGAAACCCTGGCCTCTTCCAAAATCAAAAAAACAGACTGCCTGTTTCCTCAGTATTTTACCAGCCCTCCAGCAGGAAGAAGTAGAATGTGGGCTTCCATTTTAAATGCTTTACATTTCATACGGGTGGGGAACATTTCTCATTCATTCCACCTCCCTATCAAGATGCAGATTCAACAGACAGCAAAAGGAAGTTCGCAGCATCCATGCAGCATCAAAGTGGTTTATGCCCCAAAAGTAGAAAACTTTGAAATAAACTTGCTCTACATAATCATAAAACTCTCTATTTCAAAGCTAGGTCCCCATGTCAACCTTAAACAGATGGCCTCCATAGATTGCATTTATTTTGGAGGGAATGTCTGACCATGTACAAAAATCAGAATTTTCTTTTGAGAATTGGTACATGTAGCTCTGTGTGTCTTAGAGCAGACCTCAACCCACCTCTAAGGGTCAAGGGTGATACCTAAAGTTGTCAGTGATATGCTAGTAGCTCTCCTGCTGACTTCAGAAGGGCTTCTATTTCTTAGACTCTGGAGAGGGGGAAAATATGTGAATTCATCAACATTTTTAATATTCATATAACAGGGTCTTAGATGCGTGGCTCAAGATGATTATGGAATGCAAATTTTAATATTAAAAAACCATCTAATTTCTTACGTCAAGATCAAAAAAAAAAAAGCCTAGAGCCAAGGAAATGCATCAGTCTTTCTAAAATGCTATATAGATGTATGATAAGCACTTAAAGATTCTGTCTATTCAAACACATTTCTGTACATCTAAGTAGGCCAAGGATCAAAAGCTAAGTTCAAATTTATGCCATTTTGAACTTAACATGGTGAATAACAAATCTTCAGCTGGTGATCTGGGATACTTTTTCTACTATTACAGTTCTTCATTCAATTTTCCTGTTGCATTTATGGTACATCCACTTCCTGTGCTAAATTGATATCAGGCATGGAAAAAAACATGTCAAAAAAATTTACCAACTGAAAAAAGTCTAGCTTTAATCAGGAGCAAGGTTTATTTGCAGGACTAAATAGGAAAATTTTAATTTTTTGAAACTGCTTAGCTCAGCTCAGTCCTGGTTATGGGATCTCAGAAAAAGAGATAATGACAGGACAGCACTATAATATCAACTGCCACATAATAATAATAATTCCTTTTGCTCTCTAAGCAAGTTCAAGGAAACACCCAATGTGCTTTTGTACAGTAACTCAGCATCCTATTTCATGATGGAATTTATTTAAAGTGGTCTAATTATACTTTACAGGAAATAAAAAAATTTCAATTTTTTTCTTTATGTCCCTGAAGAGAAAGATCTGAAGCTTGCGGTTTTTCATATGAACTCTAATTATATGAAAGAGAGATCTGTCACCTGAGTAGATGTCCAAAAGAACAAGCGCATGGCAAAATTGCATCTCGAAATAAAGAAATAAAATATCTGGAAGAAAATTAGTTTGACGACGTGTTAGATTAGATTGATGAAGTGTCTGTTTGATGACCACTGAAAAGGGAACACCTCTTTCTTGTCAAAGGTATCTTACACGTTTCAGCCAGTGTAACTAAACAGTAATTAGCTTTCCATGGATATTCAACAAAGCTAGAAAAAAAGGAAACACAGCTTCAAAAATAGTTGCTGAATAATGCAATCCAATATTTTCTGTTATTTAAGACAAAGGAAAACCAGATTTTCATACTGTGGGGGGAAAAAAAGTTGCTTATAAATGTAAGCCACATAATTTATGGTTTTTTTTTTAAAAATCCTGTCTTTAAATATACAAGAATACTAGGTTTCTAAGGCTATTTAACTAAAGGTGATTAATATAAACCAAATACGTATGGAGAGTGGAACTTGCTTCCTCATTACAATATTTGTAGTCAATGTAAATGTTTGAAAATTTCAGTTAAAAGTATAGCAGGTGGCATATCTCATCTCCAAGACACCAAGAATACAAAAACTTTATTTATTCAATATTTTGTATTTTGCAATTACATGCACATAATTCCTTAAAAAATTTATCTATAGCAAGGGCCAAACAATGGATTTTATGTGAAAGCTCTACAGTGGAATGAATAATGAAAATAGCATTTATGAAATTATTTAATGCCATCTGCTCTTTTTGCAATGCTCCAACCAGGCAAAGAGCAAGGAAAAACGCAGGATTTTCCACTTGCCAACATGGGCAGCTCCCTCTGCCCTTCCTGCAGCTATCAGCATGCCCTAATGGAGCCAGGGCAAGGGACACGGCACTGCAGTACCCAAGTGCAGCTGTCTTCGGACACTATGGCCGGAAAACATGGGTTGAAGCTGTCCTAGCCCCAGGTAAGGACAGCTGTGCTCCACAGACTCAGAGAACTCGTTTCAGTGCACTTCATCATACACTGTCTTCCCATTAACCACTACTTAAAATGTTGGCTTGGAAACGTGGCCCTGAAGTTTTGGATAAACCATAAGAACCCCAAAAGAACAGGTAGTGGACAGGGTCTGGAGCAAGTGCTCCTCAGATCACAGATGGACCAACCCTATGCTTTCCTTTTCTGACCAGGCTTTTTTTCCTCTGTACAAGAAAACAAGCCCTTTTGTAATTCCTCATCTTTCATACCATCACACCCTGCTGCTGAGCCCACACTAGCAGGTGACATTGTGGAGAGGGCTTTTAGAGATATTGTAAATGCTTATTAGCTGTAAATCACAGCTTCATCACCTCCAGTGCAATATGCTGAGCTGTATCCACCCAGGGTCTGACTCTGCCTGCTGCACTCTAGAGCTGTGGTGCTTCCACCGCCTCTGCAGAGAAGCTACCAGTCTTTGATTTGTAATTTAAATTAATGAAGAATGAATGTTATTATTTCTGCCACAGAAAAGGAGCTCCACACACAGCAAGAACAAATAATGATACCAAGCTCACTCTTCAGCTGCGACTCTTCATTGGGTCTACAAAGGAAGAAAGTAGCATTATCCAGTTCCACAAATTAAGGCACAAAAAGGAACATGCACCCAGCAGAGCTACTAGCAGATCCAGGCTTTCTTAAAAGGCAAGAAAAAAAGATATCCACAAGAATATAGGGCAGATTAGAAACCAACAGAAAAACAATTCAGAAAACTCAAGAACTAGAGGCCTAATAAAGCAAAGTTTATCTGACGGCAAAACAAGGGAACAGTGTACACATTTCTAAACATTTTCCAGTGAAGCAGGGATTTCTTTTACTGTGGACTAACTTCCCTACATTTGTCAATCTGGATTCAACTGTAAATGAATAAACTAACCTTTCTTTTGACAAGGCAGACCATAAAAAAACCAACAACAAAACAAAACAAAACACCCCCAAATAACCCAAACTAAACCAAACCAACAAAAAACTCCAAACAAAACATAAACAAACACCACCACCACCATCCCCCAAACTCCACGTGAAATTATTACCCCATTTCAGAAAACAGGTAAAGTGTAGTAGTCAAGAGCCAGGAGCACGGTGCCAGCATGTACATTTGTTACAAGGCTTGATAAAGATCCTTACAAAGACCCTTGATGGAATTGCTCCAAAGAGTTACAGCACACAGGGTCCCTTCCAGCTTGGCACAACATCAAGGGAGATTCACCTCAGCTGTGAACTTGACCCACCATCTCTGTTCTGATGTGAAGTGCCAAACTCTCTGTTCTGGTCCATGGGGCGAGATGCAGAACATGAGCGAGGCCCTGGGCTGTGGAGGTCCCACATGGCTGCACTTTGCCTGGCTCTGCTCTGCTTGGGGCCCTCAGCTCCTCAGAACAGCCCATCCTGAGACAAGTCATGGCCCATTCAGAATTTCCCAGCTATCTCAAAAAAACCCCCTCAGTAATCTCTCATTCAATGGCAATCTGAGGTCTCAACATACTATGTATAGGCCAAAGTTAAGTTTTTCAATTTTAGACTACGTGTATTTTTTTTCTAACCTGAAAGGAAGCCATCTGGATTAAAAACTTCTGGCTGTAGCTGCCAGTGAAGCTTAATTGGCATTATTAATGTGTGACAGGTTGTCCCTGCACATATAGCCCTTTCTGGCGATAAATGACAAACATGTATTTCTGGTTGCAAGAGAATTCTGGATAAAACTTCTGTCCTTTGACTATCCGATTATTAAGACAATCTATATAACCAAGACGAGAAAGTTTATCCCACATAAAAAAAACAAACCAAAACCAAACTCAACCAAAATCCAAAAAGTATGCTGGTATGATGCTTAAAAAGGCAATATGAGATTTTATATTTGGTTTGTTAGCAAAGATTTTTGTGACACTGCTTATCAGTTTATCTCATAATCACTAAAGTGGAATGATTTACTAAAGCCTTTAAAATTAGACTATAATCCTTGTTTTGGGGACTACATTACTGCATAAGTTCATACAGGGAGTTAATTTAGGAAGTTGCTAGCAGAGTTGGGAAGATACTCAAGATAGCCTAATTTCTTGTCCCATGCTTAAATCTAGCAGCTTCTCTGAACTTTTACAGACAAAATCTATTCTAATCAATTCTCCATCTCAATCTTCCAAAAGCTTAGTCTTTATGTTAAACACATCCAGAAATCAAGTGTGTTCAAACAGCTGTCCTCATACGTTCACAGTAACTGGGTTGGAGCCAAAACACCCAAAAGCACACCAAGCATCACTGGCTGTATTACAGCTTCACCACATGTTTGATGGAAGCTGGCTCTTTGCACTTCACCTGACAGTTTTGAGTTACATCTCATCTCTCTCCTCCTCCTCAGTTTCAGTTTTTTACTTCTGTTTTATGCTTTATTCAAGTCTCCAAAATACAGCAATTGAAGTCATCCACGTCCTGATTACCTGACTATACACTCATCGGCACACTTGAACTGGGAATCCAAGCACTGCTCCAGCCCAGTAAAACACACAGCTATTGAAGTCTCAAACAGCAACTATTTTTAAAAATGTGAGGTCTCCAAATGGCAGCTTATTTATCCGCCTCCAGTTGTAGCTGACCCTCCAGTGCACTGAACTAACAGAGATTCACTAATTATCTTTTGGAGGTGAGCCTGGCTACTCCAGCTTTGATGCTGTGCTTTGCAATTAGGCATATTTGAGCAGCCACATGGGGGAGAAGGAAAAAATACAGCTTCCAGTTCTGCAATGACCTACTTACAGCATTAAAGCACTGAAGGGAAGGGAGAGGGCTGGGAAGAGGGGGGAGGGGAGAGGTCTAACTACAGCTTAATGCAAGCTGACACTGCTGTGTGCTTCACACTACACAGCAATCAGTATCAGATACGACTTCACATGCCACAGAAAATATTGGTAAGACAAGGAAAGTTAATGACAGAAAGAAATTAATACAAGACCTTGGTTCTCAAAACCTGCAGTAATTTTAATATCCACAATCCTTTTCTACCTTCCCTGCCATGTTTCATACCACTGCACTCCTAAAGTTCATGTTAAATTCATGACAATATTCAAGCTAGAACCACTGTATTGAGCACTTTACAGCCACAGGCTCCCTGTCCTAGAATACCTTCTACCAAGGCTAGTATAGACTCCTCATTCCTCCTTCTCATTGAATAAAGCAAGGCAAAGGAAGAGAATCAGATTTATTTAGCATCACTAAGCTAAGTCAATGTCTGAGCCACAGATTGACTCCAGATCTTCTTCTCCATGTTTTATGCCTGCCCCCCACAACCTTTCTTTCCCCCTCAGATTGTCTTCAAAATTTAAGGCAACTCAGGAGAATCATTAGAAAAACATGATCATGGGAACATTTTTTGCATTCTGTCAGGTATCTCAGAATGCATTTGATTTTTAAACATGGGATGTATTTTGAGGTATGGTTTCTGGTTTCCATATTCCACTACCCTGGTTTATGGCACAGACAGTTGAATTCCTGGACTTCATACTAAGCACAGTACATTTGCAGTGTGTGAAATGTCTATTGTTTAAGTATCACAGTAAATGTTTTGAAAGCTTAATTGCAAGAATTGAGCAGAACACATCAGTAAGCATTTAAAAACCTGTTCATTCATTTGTAGCTTTTTGTATACTATATTATAAAATGAAGGAAACCCCTTTAACTTCAGCTGGAGTAAATTCAGAGTAATTGCCTGAGGACAATTACCAGCTTTGTTGTTGTTGTTGTTGTATCAGATAAAACATTAATCTTCAGTCCTGTTTCCAAAACTTTACAAATATATTGGAAATATCAAAGATAAATATACAATGGTTACCCTGAACTACAGCATCTAAGGAGGAAGGGAGAGAGAGAAGCGAAGGCGAAAATGATTTTTCATCCTTCCAGGCCCCACTCAGACAAGGAGCAGTAGCCAGAAACACCACTTGCCCCAGCCAGGCGATTTTTCAGCCTGAATTATTAGTCTCCTTCAGTATTCTTTAGCTCAGTAGCTGCATTGCTGGAAGGAATCATTCACATCTGTGGAATTTACTAATCCTCTTCTATAGCCATCACAGAAATTGGCTGTTCTCCCTTTCCCCAACTATTTCTGAGTCACACTACTTAAGGCTGTGAGCTTGTCATATCTGATAACTGAGGTAGGGTCAGACACGGTCAGTGCTTCAACAAGAGACAGCCAGAGAGAGGCGAGATGCTATGGAGACGATGCTAGTTAATAGATGGACAGCAAATTACACTTTGCATGATTCTGCACAGGGCATCGTTCCCCCAGTACAGTCAGTTCTGCTACAACTGGCACAGAGCTGGAAACAAAGAGAAATACTGTTTCTGCTTGAAACGACAGTCAGAATATAATAATCTAATGAAGAGCTCTAAATTAGTCAAAAATCACTATGATCTATTGCAATGGATAAATTCTTGAATTAATGTCTTGCAAGAAAGTTGGCAAAAAACCCCCTCCATTCAAATCACAGCAAAAATCCCATTGCTCATCTGAGTTTCATTTAGCACTGTATCCATGCATCACCGCATTGTTATGGAATGGAGGAGTTCTCATCTCAAATTTACTCAGCCTGAAGCATGGCATCAGATAAACCAGAACTTGCTAGAGCCAGTCAACTGCATCTATTTAAAAATCTTCATGTCACCAGAACCCAGGCATTTAAATGAGCAAAGAATTGAAAAATGGAGTGAAAGGTGTTGGTCTGGTAGTTTCCTGAAGTGACCCTCTCTGGTAGTAGCGCTCTGTAAATATTAATACCGCTGATTTTCTACAATTTGGAAAGGAGGAAGAATAGAATTGGCTTGCTGCTTCCTTGTTGTGCACCCAAGATCCTGTCACAGCCTGTCTTATAAGGCATCGGTGTCTCACTTTATCCATCATTACTGTAAATTATGTACTTTGCCTTGCAGTGACATTAAGCCTCAACAGTTGCAAAAACTTTGCAATGCTTGGATGAAGAACATCATCTAAAGTACACTGTATAATTAATGTGACTGCACAGATTCTTCCTTCTTTTTAAGCAGCTTCTTCAAAAGTATTCTAAGCATCTAAATCCTTTTTTCTTTTCATATGAAGATAACTGATTGCATATTTAAAAATATTAATTGGTTCAGTGATAAGGTTTTTTTAAAACCCCCTTAACACTTCAAGATATCATGAAGAAACATTGTAATTGCTCAAATAATTAAATTGCTCATACATTTTCCCTGGTCCTTGATACATTCACCCAATAAAGAGACCCTTAAAGGCTTACGGTATGGTCCTTAAAGGAGTATGGTATTTATTTAGAAAAGGCTGCTTGGAAGTAATGGAGTAATACTAATTAATTTGTAGAACGTTGTGCATAAATTATGAAAAGTATTCCAAACTACTGATCTCACTCCTTGGTTTAAGCTAGAGCTATGTGTCTGGTATATTTGCTTCAGATCTCAAGAGGGTATTGACCAGGTTTTCTGAAGTCTTCTGCATTATTTATCTCTTCCTACCATAAGGGGGTCTTATACGCATACTGTTTCAATAATTAAATGTCAACAATTCATGCTGTTGGCCAAAACCCAGAGGACCTTCATAAATAAATAATAACATCTTGCATTTTCATAGCTTCTTTCATTCAAGGGTCTCAAAGTGTTCTGTGAATATTCATTAAGATCCCTCAATAGCCTTGTAAGGTAACTCAGAATTATTCTACTGTAGGTTTTTCACAACTGGGAAAAACAGCATGAAGAAGGATCAGCTAGTCCAAGGTCATGGCTCAAGCCAGGGGCTGAGATGGGGACAGAGCCCAAACAAACAGCCCCTGCTGCCAGTTTCCCTCACCAGACTCTGTACTGGCAGCAGCAGGAAGCAGATGTGACTCCAGGGAACTCACTGCCACATAAGAGCAACAAAAGTGGGACAGGGTGGGGGAAAATCAGTGTCTGCTCTACTCTTGATTTTTGTTTTAAATACGTTTTATTACCATGTTGCCAAAGAAAATCTGGGAAAACTGGTCCACTCGTATGACCCAGCACTGCCATTTCTCAGATACTAATTGTAGCACTGCAGCCAGCAGTGATTTCAGTCAGAGCAAGGAAATATCGTGTTTCAAACCTAGTCTGTCCAAATGTTCATTACTAGTCATACAGCTGTGTTTTTTTCATCTTTCTGCAGTCATTTTTGTTAACCTTATTCTCCATGACCTCTTTTTTACTCCATACTGAGGAAAACAAGAATTATCATAATCATTTTACATTTCTATAGTGGCTTTCATCCCAGTTACATGTTGAGAGCAATGATGAGCACAAAAATAACATAAGAAGCTTTTTCAGGCATCCTCTTCTTGAATTAGAACTGAGTTTCTAAGGATAGACAGGCTGAATCTGAAAGCTGAGTGCACACCCTCACTCGGCTCACTCGGGTAGTTTTAAGCCATTAATTCTGCTTCCACTCCTCCAAAGAGATGAGAAAATCCATACAGAGGTGATGCCAACAACTAAAACAAACCTCCCATTACAATTGTCACAACAAATACTGAGTTCTAAAAAGTTCCTATAGCATGCTCTGTTCCACTGGAGTTCATTTCTGGTTTGAATGCAATGCCTGGATACATGCAGCACCCAAATGTATTTTTGAACAAAGAAAGTAACATGCAGAAGTGCTTTCACTCACACATAGCACTTCAGGATCCCCAACTCCCCATTGCTTTCAGAAGAAGGTTTGTGTTTCCCACACCTTACCCAGCCATCACTACATACATAAATACGCATACACCCATATATAGTATATGTACATATTGAGCACGCACAAAGTACATCTTCAAATTGGTAAAGATGCTGAAGATTGACTAAATTACAGCACAAGTGATCCCATAATTTTCCAGTAATTAGTACCATTTTTCAGATGCTTCAATGTATATACTTGTTCCTGATGTGGCTTCCTGAAATTCTGCACCTGAATTTAAGGCTGATATATAGTCAGAAATATTTACTAATTTTCAAGAATTAATATAGATTGGCTAATAGTGCTGTAGATTTCACATTTATTTTTTTAAAGACATAACCATGAATGCCTTTTTTTCCCCCTTCAAATAAATGGACCATTTTACTCTGATGATGAGAAAAATTAAGGGACCCTGACCATAAAGATGACATGATGCTGCATTCATAGGTCAAAATACACACACTCTTCTATCTGATCTTGATTGATGCTCATTGACAGCAAGGAAAAGGTAAAAGATTATTGAAATTTAAGGATATATTTAAGACTATATTTAAGTATTTAAGACTATGTAATTGGATCAATACAAATTAAATCAATTTTATACATTGTGAAAATCAGTAAAAAGTTGATGAAAAATAGGCTATATGATGCTTTAATAATAGTAATTCAGCCTTTTTTTTCCTGAAGGTTCTTTTCTCCATGCCCATGCTATTCTTTTACTTCATGAATCTCCCTTTTTGCCAAGCTTCATGTATGTTTTGTGTTCCCTTTAGCTTGCAGAGCTATAAATTTGGAGCAATTTAGAAAAAGCATATGTTCTTTTAATTACCTTATATTTCTCTGTCCATTGCATAGTTTGTAAGTCATCCTTCCTCACATTTTTTTTCATTAAGTAATCCAACCCAGAAATTAACCTTATTGCTGGACATTCGGAGTTGTGGATTACAATTATCAAAAGACATGAAACTATCAGAAACCATTTATTTGGCAGTGATGGTGTCAATGTGGTGGATGTTGAAAGACCTTTTTACCAACAGCCAGCTGACTGACAAACTCATTGGACCCATGGTCATCCTTATGCATACATATGATTTTAGAGTGCCTTGTAACTGAATTTAGGAGCAGCATGTGATTCTGTGCCAGAATAACACGAGTTCTGTTGCCCAGCTATCATTGTTCCTCAGTTTTCCATACAGTTTGAATAAATGGTCCCATCACAGCCCTTGCAACCTAGTATAAGAGAATCTCAAAGGGGAAAAAGTTGATGTGGGTGGAGTGACCATGAAAACAAGAGGGGCATACTTTGAAAGTAACATCACTGTCTAAATTTGGATTTATAAAGGACTTTAAAACTCATTCTCTATATGCCTAAGCACATTTTGTCAACATCCCAATTCTTACTGTTTATATCAGAGTGCTTTATTGAACAGTTACTCCATGGAAGACTGCTATAAACTTGGAGTAGTATTGAGTTCCACCATAATCAAGGTGCATATGTGCTGTTAGACTGTTACCTGAGACAGCTTCATATCAGTTTATGTTTTCGTGGAAATCTGTATGTGTGAGTGTGTGTGCATGTGAGGATGCATGCACCTGTATGTCCAGCAAACAAGTAAATAATTCAATTAGATAGACTTAAAGCTGTCTTAGAAGATCAGGATATTGTATCAAGACAGCAAACTCCTTAATGCTGGATATTTCAATATTACTACTGAAACAGTTTTATTCACCTTTTGTATTACTCTGAATACTTCCTGCTTTCTTTGTCATCTCCTGAAGATGCAGCAAGCAGTACAAGACAAATAGAACTGATTTTCAAAGAAGGCACTATTGATCCCACATCACTGCTCTATTAAAATGACATTTTGCATTATACAGAATGAGTGATGCAGAAGTTATTTAACCTGACGGATGCTAAGAGCAAGAAAGCAATAGTTGCTTGCTGCATCATTATTCAATAGGTAACGCTTTAACTTCACTTTGGAAAGGCCATTCTTATATAAGCAGTGCTACTGAACTAACACCTTATTACGCTTTAAGAATACATCATCCACTTTTAACATTCCCTCCCTTCCAGTAAATCAATCTTAAATCAAATCAAAGTAATAGTGACTGAAATACTGCTAAATTCTATTCTTTGAATCCAATTAAGCTACTAAGCTGGCCTCAATAACATCTGTATTCTACAATCTATATTCTTAGCTGTCCTCCCAGTTTCTTTACTATTGACCTTTGGAAAAAGGTCAGACATAATCCATCCCCCCCCCCCCCACAAATCCTGTATATGACAGTGAGTAATATTCTTAAATTTGACTCTTCAGGTTTTTGCCTTTTGTGTCCAAAAACTTGTATCTACACGAGCCAAAATTTTGTAGTTTGAGTCTACAGGAACTGCCTGATCCAATCAAGGAGATTCCACTCAGATTGAGATGCAGACATAATCAGCTATTACACTAGGATACTCATTACAACTTCTAGAAAATTCAGGTCTATTGGCCTGATCTTTCCTCCTAATGCATAATCTGGAAACTCTCCTAGAAGAGATAAAAAAAAAAAAATTCTAAATTAGGAGAAAAGACTCATCAGACTTCAAATTTTACACCACAGAAATCATTTTAGTGTTGAAAACAGCGTTATCTGCACGAATGAGGACTACTTACACAGGGCTTTTACTTCCTGCACTGTACTCCAAGAAGCACACACACAAGCCAGGAGGAAGCAGGGACCTTGGGAAACACAGCAGTGCAGCCACACTGGAGCATTTTCTAGAGTCTCATTAGTGCTGCTGAATGGCAGTTCATTTATATTTATTTCAGGTATCTCCCAGGTACTGCATATGGACTTGCTTGCAACCACAGTCAAAGCCCATAGAAATATAGATAGAGCTAATTGCTAATCCCAATTATTTTTTTAATTGAAAGAGCTCGAGTTACTCAGGGTATATCCACAGAGGTTTTTTGCAGACACATGGAAAAATGGTTTGTCCACGCTTCAAGCTGCCTGTTAGTTTCATCCAAGAGCCTCAGTGTCTTAGTTTAGAGCAAGCCAAAACAATTTGGAATGTCTTTTTCAAGAAAAGATCACGCCTCTTTTAAATTTAGAACAAAATTTTAATTTGAAGGAAAAAATGTAGAAGGAGAGATAACAGTTCTTAACTACTAAATATGGTTATATATGCATATATGTATATGCGAACCACCAGAACAGAACAGATAACAACTATATAACCAAAGACCTGAACAATAAGTCCGTAGAGATACGGGGTGGGCAGTCGGCTCGTCTCCCGCAGGCAGCCGGTAGCAGACCGCGTGGTCCTTTGTTCCTCAGCTGGCCGGCTCTGGCCCCGGGGCGGGAAAGGGTGGTGAGCAGAAGGGTCCGGGATCTCCCTCGCTGTTGCCTTGGTGTCTCAGGCGAAAAATGGCAGTAAGTCCAAAGTCCAAAGCAGTGAAGATTAGATTGTATATCCCAGTGGAGCCCTGAGCCCAACGGGCTAAGAGCAGGAAAGCAGGAAAGCTGGAACTCGCAGCAGAAAAAGCAGCAACCTCCGTCCGCGGGTTCTGTCTCCTCCGCCTCCGCCGAAGAAGTGAAGTGAAGGAAAAAAACCACTCCCCAAACAAAAACAAAAGAACTGTCCTTAGGGCCATCAACGTGGAATTTGGATAGTTAGCTAGGCGGAGGCAGTGTCGACCCCCAAAGGTCGTGTTAACAGGAGAGGAAAGAAAAAATCCTAACAAAATCTAAAACCATAACACTCAGAGATACAATTAACATGACCTTGTGCTTAAGTTAATCAAGCTCTGCCAAGAACTTTCCCCATGCGATGTGTTACCAGCCTACATGAAGACTGATGGTTTCACTTCCGCTATTTTCTTCTGCTCTAGAAAGGAGTAAAAATGAGCAGAGAAACAGAATTCTAGCAGCATGTGAACTTTTCAGTAATTAACTTGATCTTCATCTTCCCAGGATAAGAGTGCAGGGCAGATCAGATAAAAACGTAGGCACAGAAAGTGAAGGGTAAAGAAAGCACGAGTGGCAGCCTTGCTGTGTGCATGGCAGCCCTATGCACAGGGGGAAGCAGGCAGCCCTTTTCATCCCACTCCGGCCTGTGCAGCCCACAGCTGTGGCAAGCTGCTGGAAAGCCTCAGCATCCTGCCAGTAGTAGATTCCCTTTCTTCTGTGCCACATCAGAAATGGACTGAGTTTGTAAAAAAGATTTGTACCATAAAGTCAAAGAAAACCCTTGTCTTTGGCAGAGCATAGAAAATAAGCTGTCACTGACAGGGTATATTGGTTTATTTAGGGCATTTATAGGAGAGCTGACTACTTTATAAGGAGAGATGGGTCGTCAGTGCTAGGCCTCCGATCCCTGACAACCCCATGCTGGAGTCAATATTTTTTACTTCCTGTGTAAATTCGATGAGATATGTAGTAGGGGGACCTCTATTTGTACCTGGTTGCAGATGAGAAGCAATATTCAGCATGCGAAGCAGAGATTTAAAGTCAACAGTGTGGCTTCACTGTCTTCTTTGAGAGCAAGTCAAACAGACCAGATGAATCTTCCAAGGGACCTCACCAGTGTCAGCAAAATACTTCTAACACAAACAGCTGTGTATTAACAACCACTCTGTGGTGAGGATCCCATGTGATAAACACACCCAAGGCTTGTAGTGGTAATCCTAAAAGTTCCCAGAGGTCTGGTTATTTTGCAGTGATGTTGAAAACCTAGGCAAGACGCATTGCTTAATCAATCTCTGCAGAATCATCATGCTAACTGGCCTTTCCCTGACAGGGTAACCAGTACAGCCTGTGAGATTTACTTCTGCACAACCGTCCTGTACTAAAACTGCAAATAAAGCACAACTGGCCATTACTGGTCCAATAATGCTAGTCATTCAAACTGACAAGGTTTGCTAAGATAGACAGAAACAAGATTGGAAAATCCCTGATCTTGCGACTTATCTCCTAATGTATGTGTTTATTACATGTTTCTTTGCTTAGTAATACCCCTTGATTCATAACAGCTTATTTTAATAACTGATCATATTCTCAGATTTATTTTTATAAGGCAAGAAGGCAGCAGTCCATTCTCTATCATGATCTTTCACACTACTCAGACTAGAGAACACCAACCAACTTCTCTTAAGCCTAAAACCTCTGGTTGAGCCATAACACAGTTTTACACAGGTATCCAGTCTTGGCATCATCTTGATAAACTTTTCTTTGCCTTACAATAGATAAAAGAAAGACATGTATAAAAGAGGTAGGTATTAGTGAATTAAAGACTTACAAGTGAGGAAGAATCTATTACTTCTAATCCTAAGTATCTAGAGCAATTAATTATCCATAATGTACATTTTCCATATGAAACTCAGCATCAAATCCTCAGATCTAACAGAATAAAAAATATGGAGATCAAAACACTATGTAGCATCACAAGTCTCTTTTCAATGTTGGTTCTTCTAGACCATAACCAAATTGACTCCTTCCCTTCCCATGGATAAACTAACTAGACCAAGCTTCTTTAATCTCCCACTCTAAGGAATGTTCCCCAAGCATCACTCTCTTACTTTTTTCCTAAGCCTTTTTTGAAATTCACAGCATCTTTTTTTAAGATACATAAAAAGCACAGATTAGAAGCAGCCTACAGAGTCACAAAACTAGGCAGGCAGACAGGACTGCAGCAAATGGGTCCTGACAATGTCATTCCCTGTACCAGCCACTCACTTAGGAGGTGGACTTGATCCTTGTGGGGTCCTTCCAACTCAGAATATTCTGTGATTCTGTGACTGTCATTGCTGACACAGATGGCCTTTACTTTCAGCTGTGCCAGCAGCTCTACCTGGGTAAAGATGCTCTACGTATGAATGATCTTGGAGGTGAAAAGAGCTGCTGTGATGTTCCTGACAGGGTAACATGACAGGGGAGGGGAGGGGAAGGGAGGAGTAGGGAGGAGCTGGAGAGGAGAAGAGCTGGAGATGCTCTGTCACACAGAAACTGGGGGTGCAACAGAGATGAAGACATATACCAAATGACAGAGTAAGGTCCAGTGGAAACTTAGATTAAATGCCAAAACCAAAAGGCCACAAGAGATGCAAGAGTGCTTCTGGAAGCCAACAGCACCCATCACTGAAACACTGTGTATCCCAGTCTTCCCCACGGGACAAGGCCTGCAGCAGAGTGGCAGCATGAAGAGGCAGTGTAATCCCCAGGCAAGGGACACCCACCCCTGCACAGGTTTACTGCTGCAGTTTCAAACACTAAGGCAGCAGCTACCCCACATGGAAATAAATACTGACACCTTCCGAGACTCCTTCTTGTTCTGCCATTTTGCACTATTATTATACTATTAGTGGTAAAGAAGAGGCAGAACATAGCCACACAGACATAAACATACTACTTTAATTTCTTTCAGAAATTCAGTTATCTGCTTGTCTTTCCATTCCCTACTCCCCTCTCAAGAGTGAGTGAGCATTTGTTAAGTTTGGCTTTGGACACACTGGTTTGTAATAACCCTCCTAATTTGCTTTTCTTGGCAAGCACCCTGCACCAGCCGTCCCTGGCTCTGTTATTAGGGTATGACTATGAAGTAAAGAAAACACACATACACATGCAAAGTCTTGAGTAATTATATGTGCAGTACCAGGTTTTTAATGCACTGCAGTGCAATTACTTTTTTCTCAGCCCAACTTCATTCTGTGCAGAACAGCTGAAATCCCAAATTACTGACTGCCACAGCGAAAATCTCCAATTTGCTTCCAAGGAAGTGGTATCATTAACCCAATGTGCCACTTGTCAGGTGAGGGCCATAGAAATTTCACATGCATTTATAGGTTTCCTTTTATTTGTTTTATCCACCACATTCTGGATAAAATACTGAAAAAAACCCACTCCCCAAGGGAAAATCCTAACAGGCTGACGTAGGCAAGAAAGTTACCAAAGTCAACCTGAGCATGGAAAACTTGCTGCTGACTTTGAGGGTTTAGCCCTAAATAATTAAAAGCACCATTTCCTTTATCAGCAAGGGTCAGATTTTGAAATATTGTACGTATCAGAGGGGAAACCCAAAGGGGCCAGGCTCATGTGGGGCATAATTTGGGTGTTGGCCTAAACAGCAGCATAGCTCTACGCAGTTCAAGAGTGGCTTCCATGAGTTGCTGGTGTGCCCTGAGCAGAAAACATGCTGGTGGTCAAAGAACACACAACTTTCCGTAGCTACCTCGGTGCTCAGAGCAAAATTTCACCCAGATTTCAAATTATGCATTGATTTCAAATACTGAGTTCAGTTTTGGGCCCCTCGCTACAAGAAAGATACTTGGGTGATGGAGTACGTCCAGAGAAGGGCAACAAATCTGGTAAAGGGACTGAAGCACAAGTCTGAGAAGCTGGGATTATTTAGCCTGAAAAAGGCTCATGGGAGAGTGGATCACTCTCTACAAGTACCTGAAATGAGGTTGTAGCAAGGTGGGGCTCAGTCTCTTCTCCCAGGTAACAAGTGACGGGAGAAGAGAAAATGGCTTCAGTTTACACCATGGGAAGTTTAGATTGGACATTAGAAAAAAAATTCTTCACAGACAGGGTTGTCAAGCATTGGAACAGGGTAACCAGGGAAGTGGTTGAGCCACCATCCCTGAAAGTATTTAAAAGACATGTAGACACGACACTTACAGACATGGTTTAGTGGTGAACTTGGCAGATTCATGGATTTCCCTTGCAAACAATAGGGAATACGTCCTTATAATAGCCAGGGATTAGGCTCATGTTCTTTAGTTTTCACAGTCTTGATTCATGCTGTTGAATAGCAAGTGCACTTTGGAAGTTGGTATATGGATTCATATATGAGACACACAGATGCTGAGAATTCAAATAATTCCTGAATTTACTAAGCAGAAGTTCTAGAAAAACTTTAAAGCCTTTGTGACTCAACCATCTCTACCAGGAACTCTACTCCACAACACCAGCCTTTTAGATGTCTACAAAATAATACAATGTTAATATACTATTTTTATGTAAACACATCCACTTTCTCCCCTCTTTCCAGAAACTAAATGGTGAAATAAAGCAAGCGACAAAATTTTAGTAACTTCTGAGCAGATTTAATTAAGGAAAGTCCATTTTATTTCAGACAGACTGTCCTATTTGATCTCCCACACACAGGTTTTCTTCTCACTGCATTTTTTGTGCAATTAAAACAAGCCAAACTGGAATGTCAATTAAATGCCTTTTGAAACAACAGCCTTTTCTGACACCTGTTAAAAAATGCATAAACTGACACATTTGCAAACCAATTTTGGCATTCCTGCAGTGGTCCTGATTGCCTGCATTCTAGGTTGCTGCATTTTATGCCTCAGGAAAGCAGAGAAAATCAGCTACTGACAGCCTCTGCATCGCAGTACTGTGAGGCAGAAGAAAGGAGATGGGTTTCCTAAAGCAGCTGCTGAGGCAAGAAGGAGTTGTGTACTTTGGCTTGGAGAGAAAGAAGAGACAGTCCCTGTCTCCTGATATTTCAGGGGCCCTATTTGTTATTCATTTGTACTGATCTACCCTAGACAGAACCTCCCGAGGAACCCTCTGCCAACCATTTCACTGCTTTCACCATCCTCAGACCAAGTGAAGACCTTAGTCTTCACCTTCCCATGCAGCATCCCTTCTGCACTGAGCCAGTTTCTTGAAGAGGAGAAACTTTCTGACTCATGGGAAAAGTGGGAAAGATGATGAGGTTCCTGTCTGAACAGTCAGTTAGTGGATGTATCTGAGGGTTTAGGGTAAGATAAAGCCACACACTTCTGGAAACAATATTCCTCTCTGAGGAAAGGTTCCACAAGCTATAACATGGCTTCTGAAGTTTGAACTGGGTGGTAGCTCTAGGGATGGATTACTCAGCCATTTCAAGAAGGATACAAGAAGACACTTTCTCTTGTGGCATAAATTACAATCATACCAGGAATGATCATAAATAAGGAGAGTCTGTGCCATTGCTTGGAGGCACAGTACTCACACATTGCATTGCTTCATTCAGAGCGGTCATTTCCAAGTCGAAGCTCTCCTTCAGCCTCCCTCTCTGTGTAGCCACACAGATGAAGTCATGGGAACAGAATGGCCTAAGACTATAGACAGGAATAAGCAGGTGGAGGTTACAGCAGGGTGAAAAAGGGGCAGGCATGGCTCTAACCATCACCAAAGGAAAAGCTGTGAAACAGCCAACTCATAAAAGCAGCCAGTGAAAAAGCTCTGAGGGCATGGTGCTGTGTTTGAGGTGTTCCTGCAGCACTGGTGCTCCTTGCTGCCCTGCTCGCACAGGATTGTCCAGCTTCTCCACCCCAGAGTCCCGCCAAGGCAGACTGCCCTGGGGCTCCTGTTCTGAACTCAGTCATTAAATTGATTCGGGTAAAAGGGAAAACACACAGGGAAAGAGAAGGAAAAGCCTTGAGAGAAAAGGATAACCAGCACCACGGTGCTGTTCAAGCAAAGACTAGCAAGCAGCAGGGTTAGGTCTCACTGTGACACAGGGATGGGAAAAAAGGATAAGTGGGGGAAACCCAAAGCCTGCATGGCTGCCAACACCCCTCCTTTGCAGACAGAGTCTGCTAGATTAATAATCCCTGAACCATCCAAATCTTGCCTGCCAATTTAAAATAAGGTGTTAAAAATTTGCTGACTTAATTCATTCTTTCTGCAATTCTGTTCACTGCTTCCCAGCATCCCTCCATGCTTTTCATCTGCCTCTTCTGGTGGAGGTTTTGTGCAGCTGCTTCCACCTATGCAAAGTGAGTGGAAGCAATAATAAGTCATTGGTAAAGAATAAAACTTGGTACAAACACTGCTGCTTCTGTAGTAACATCTCACAAACCAGGCCCTACATCAGCTTAATTAAGTCAGCACTGACACTGCTAAAAGGCATAATCACATCTTCCTTCCTAAGAGACTATTTTTCTTCTGTGACCTTTTTCTTCTCTTATGCTCTGTTTTTTCTCCACTCTAATTAAAATTGCTGGATATTTTCATAAGAATCTCACCAAGAGATATTGTATTTCATTGCATTTTTCATCCACAAGTGTTAATAAATAATTTCTCACCTTTCTAAGCTCTGCTTGGCAGCAGTCAAAGATTATTGTATCTAGTGGAAGTACTAACTACAATCTGTTTTGCCTTCTGAATATGCAGGTTTTTTAGTTTTACTGTGACTTGAACATCAGTTTAAGTGATGGGACATTGTTCTTTTCCCTTGCAGAAAGAAACTGAGATTAATTTTTCCCTATTCTTCACCAAGATGACACAGAGCTTGCAACATTTTCCACAGACGACAAGAAACACAAGGTGGGAGAAAGGAAAAGAGCAGCTGGGAAAGGAGGAAAAGACAGATTAAATGAAAGAGAAGAAGATGGAAAGGTAAGACCTTCCTTTGAAAAGTTTTGTTGCCTTTAACTGCATCTGCATTTTGGTGTAGATTTCATACGTTTCATCTCTTGGAGTCATTACTTTGTGTGTATATACATGTTAATGGGGCCTAAAAGAAATTGAGCTTATAGTCAAAAGAAAAAGGATGTTATTAGAGTAATTAGAGTTCAGACCCCTCTGCTCACAGCATCCCATACAAAGGGCTTGATTTCCAGACTATACATTCAGTTGCTCATGTGGTGGAGCACTGTATATTATAAACTCAGACTGTGGCAGCTCCAACCAGAAAGGCTGGGAGGACTGTCATGAAACCATCAGTAATTTATGGCATTTGCTTGTAAAATGCCAGCCTGGTGAAGCAGATGGAGGACATGAGGGTTGCACATATCAGATGAGCACTCAGGTCCTTAAAATACTACCTTCTCCAGAATTATTCTTTCTTCAAAACTGATGATTTCATTATTCATCCAGTAATTATTTTCAGTGAAAGTCCCCTTGAAACTGAAATGTGCCTAAGTAGAGTTCTAACTGAAGAGCAAAAAACCACCCCAAGAAATCCTTCTTTAAAAAAACCTAAATTTGAGGCACATATACACTCAGCTTTGTGTAGGAAGATGAACCACTTTGCCATGGTTTTGAATCTGAACCAAAAACCAAACTCAACAAATCCCATATTCATATAGCAGTATTCTGTATTTCTTGCTTATGTATTTTATTTCTTGCTAGCCTTTCATGTTACCAGTTGATTGTTTTGAAAAAAAAAAAATTATGTCGATGGCATATACTGTTCTCCCTCTGCATCCAATAATTAAGCCATAGTGCACATCTGCTTAGTCCTGTCAGCTCATATCACAGCATCTCTCAATCTTCAGCCACCTGCAGCTGCAATACTGCTGATTGAGCTGCCTGCCTTTGTCTTTCCTAGGTAGCTCTCTGATGTGGAACTAGCCTCTGTATTTGTGTTTGAACAGCACCCAGCACAAGTTCCCAGATTGCATGCATGTAAAAACTTCTCAAAATCTGAAAATATGCAACACAGAAAGAGAGTCTATTTTTTTTTTTTAATTAGGCAGTTAAAACCTACTTTTCCTCCTCTAGACAGAGCCTTAAAATGTCCTGTCCTAGCTAGTTCACATATTAATCTGAGTGCTACACACTCGTCCAAAGCAGAACAGAGAACATAGATACAACTATATCAAAACAAAAGCTTACATACAGTTCTTGACATACGACATTAATGATCTATGCTATTCAAAACCAACCAAAATATTCCACAGTCCTTGACTATAAGTCTTCAGTGTGTTCTCATGGCTAGGGATGTTTAAAAGGTCATTTGCAAGCCCTTCAGCATTGTCAATTTATTCTGTAAACCTTTGAAGTACAGGAGATACTAACCCAGTGAGCAGGCCAGTTGAACTTCAGGATGAGGGTGTCCCCACAGATCCCTGATATCTCAGTTTCTGCCAACTTTGGAATGTACTTGCTGAAGCACAGCAGGCCTGAAGAATCAACTCTTCTTATGCTTAGGGGCCTTGACACAGCTTTTCCTCTCCAAGAGGGAAGATAAGCCTAGGCTAAGACATCTCTGATCCGCAGAACAATTCTTAGAGGAGTCCCTGATTTGCAAAGGATCCAGATCAGTAGCTGACAAAAACTGCAATTACAAGAGCTTTCTTATTTAAAAAAAAAAAAAAAAGTGTTTGATTACTAAAAAAAAAAAACCAGATAAAGTGTGGGAAAAGAAAATGTTAACTGAACAAAGTAGAAAACACAGTGTAAAAAAACCTAGTCAATAAAATATCTGTAGGTTTACTATAAACGATAATGTAGAGATTAGTGAAAGAAACCTAAGGCAGAGAAGAAAATTAAGGCACAACTTCAAAGTTCCTTTTTTTTTTTTTTTAAACCAGAAGTTCATTATTATTGTAAGGGATACTAATGGACACCACTAGACGACCAATACGATCAGGTAATGCCATTTTATTATTGTGAAAACATCCCTTAAATAACCCAGATAGCACACATACTACACACACACTGCAAACCACCCCGTGATTGGTTAATGCAAACAACACACAACTCTACTGGTGGAAAATAAAGCCCATGTGATCACTCCCTGTGGCCACTGTTTTTCAATCATTTGCTGGAGCTTCTGCAAGTTTACATTCCTCTCCTTGTTGATCTCCACAAACACTTCTTAAAATAACTTTTCACTGCAGTCTTAAAGGACCCCGCAGCATTAATGCACCTAGCAAGGCAGAGTCGTTCAGATGACCATTTTCTGCAAGAAATTCCCCAACACATTATTTCTGCAATATTTCTACAAGAGTCACAGCTTTAAATGAAGGGTTGGACCTGATGACCACCAGAGATCCCTTCCTGTTTCAATTATTATGTGGTCTTCTAACTCCATTGATGACTAATAAGGGATCTCCCTAACAACCAAGAATAAAAATATAGAGAAAAATATAAAAGAAATTTATTTCCCAGCTTCTGTGGTCTCAAGGGTTGTTTTTGAACATCATGCCTAACTGCCTCAAAAGGATATGGCCGTATCTTAGCATCTTTGCTACAACACTTGGATAAAGAAGCATGACAAAGGACAGAAATGCAGCACTTAACCAAGCTCCATCAAAATCATGTAGACAGATTGACAGCAGAGTTAGCAAAATAAATACATCAAATAACAGTCTGCAACTTCATGATGTTCTCTACTCCTAAAGTACCATTTTGCAGGAATAAGCTTTGCTGAAAGGGACTCCAGCCTCAGTTGGGCAATCCTGAATACCTCAGTGCCAGGACTGCAGAGACTGATCATCTTAAAGGCTCTCTAACCCTCTCAGCCAATGTCCTGCACCACACAGGCCACAGGTTTCAACCCACCAACTTCTGTATCTGGCCCCATGACCTTCAGTTGAGCTGGGAGGTGTCACCCAGATGATCAGCTAGAACTTTAAGTGAGGAGGACAGGCTACGCCTTGCAGAGTCAGCCCTTTTTGAGGTGAAAGCAAGAAGGCACATTTAATTCCAGCTGCAGCAGGTGCACACAGCTGTGCCATGTAAAATACCAGTGTGATTAAATTATGTGAAGGAGAGGTAGTTCATGACTGATGGGTCACTGGAGGAGGATGGCTTGTATACTCATGATGAACGCAGGGAGAGCAGAATCCATACGTAACCAGCCTGACAAGCATGTACTGACATTTCATAGACACAGAGACCCACTTGACTTTCCACCTTCCCTCCACTAACAAAATGCAATGTAGATGCAGTGGAAAAATTACTCTCCTTCTCACCTTGCCAGTAGCCCTGTTATAACTACAGCAGCACTTTCCCTGCATGTTCAGTCTCCTTAGCTTCACTAGGGCTCTGCTTACTGCAAGATCAAAGCAGTCTTTTCCTGGAGGGTTTGTGCCATTGATAATCTCGATATCTGCAGTAAACTTAATCTATCTGTGCTACACCACAGAGATTTGAGGCAGGGGAAGATTAAAGTGATTTGCCTAAGATAACAGACGCAGTTGGAAGAAGTTGAATGCAGGTTTCCACAAAGCTCAGGCTTAAAGAGAAGAAGTCTCTTCATACATAAAAGCCCTCCAATACATATTTGGAGAATTAGGCTTTTGCTATCACTATATTGGCTACCTAAAGAGGGAGGATTTGGAAATAGGCTTATGTTTGTCTTTTTGCCATTTTTTTACCTTTTCTTCTTCCCTAGCATATCCTAATTTTGACTATGAAAGGCCCAATCAAATAAGTCGCACAAATCCTTTGCATACTTATTTTATCAGCAGAAGCAGCTCTGGGTGAATGCTTTTCCAACATGCCTGGCCGAGCTAAAAATACTGGCCAGTTTTTACAGTTATTTCAAAATACGCCACTCCGAGAGGATGTTCAGATGGTCAAATGCCCGTAGTCCAATTCTGGCTGTGGCCACAGCGCACAGTAAGAGGGGCAACTGAGGAGGCAGTCGTGGCTGTGATGGGTGGCATTGGAAAAGGCAGGGGGCACGTATGTCCCTTGGGCTTGGGGATAAATAATGAGGTTCCCCTGGAAAACACTTGTAGGTGTTCCCTTTCTTCAAAAGTTTGAGAGCAAGATACAGGTGTAACAGCAAATACCACTTTGGCTTTGATAATGACATTACGCACAGCCAGCCTGTTCTTTGGCTTGTTAAATTCCAAGTTTCCTGTGGGTAAGAGTGAACATTACTCTGTCACTGTTTTCAGGGCTTTCTGCCATGTTAATCTGATTATCTATGACAGTTTCTGTCAGTTTGTTAGTGAATATCCAATTATTCTGCTTGGCTTTTAAGTTATTGTATTTTTCTGGCTATGGGCCTGACTCTGGGTTCTTCTTTGTCCTCATGTATCTACATTAATGTAAAAACAGTCTCACAGGATCAGAACTGATACACTAGTACTTTATACAGATTTCTATAAAAATGGATGCAATCTTCATCTCTAGCAAGCAAAAACAAAAAAACGCAGAACTGACAGCTGAAAGAAATAAATGGCCCTGCACTTGATCTGACTATATTTCTGTAATTGAAATTTACAGTGTGATATAAAGGGAGGTGTTGGGATGTTTTTCCCTTCCTTAAACTCTTGTTTAGATCTTGAGTTTTGTTCTGTGTCCAAAAAAAGAAGGAAACTACAGTACAGTTCTATAAGTAAATTACACATTTGAAACATAGAAATAAAAATAGAATCAGGTGGATCCCTTTCCAAGGCATTTGATATTGGAGACAGCATATTCAGTCTGTTATTTTCTGTCTTACAAATATTTTTTCTCAGATGTGAGTTTGCATAGGATAGACTAATAAGAGTGGAAAGTGGCAAGCAAATAGTAATCTACAAACCGACAGAAAAAATTATGTCCACACCATTATAAGGTGTTCAGTGCCCATTACTTACAAGTCACTAGCTTTTAACTCATCTCTGAGGATCCAAAAATATTTTGCCTGAAGTCAGCTCTCACTTCTTAATGTCTTTGTCAATATAACCAGTAATGTATGGGCAGTCATGAATTCCTGCTGGCAAATTCTGTACCTACCACACTGTAGTCTGTTCTAAAGTAAACTTTTTTCAATGATGTCTGTAAATAGCATATGTCTATACAAGAGCTTTTTTGCTGTAAAAGACTGTCCACTATTTCCTACAATGGTATATCTCCACTCACAACAGCATCAGTAGGAGCTTGGCATGACAATCTCCTGCAGGTACCTAATATAATTATCTAAAGATCTGTGAAACAATTACAAAGATGTTGGAAGATGATGGGGTTTTCTTGATTGAGCTCTGTGTCTCTATTACTGGCACTAATCAGCATCAGTCATACCTGCAGTAGGCAGCAATTGCCCTCTTCAAATCCTCAAAAAAAAAAAAAAAAAAAAAGAGAGCGAAAAAGAGAAAAGCTAGTATTTGGCAGAGTTGATGTTTCTAAGTCAACACACAAAAGTTAGTAGAAGCAGTCATGACACCCTGGCAGATACTCACTTTAGCTCCTCACTAACGTGAGGTGAAACTAACGTTTCACCAACAAACAAAGTTCTCCTTCAGTCCCAGCGATTCTCTTCTCCATCACTGTTCACTTTCCTTCACTTCAAGATACTGGTAGGGAAAGACATGTCCCACTAAGGATATGTTTCTTCACAGAAGGAATGCCTACTAATGCATAGTTCTGGTCTACAACAAATACTTGCAGATAAGGACTTTACAGTCAAAATTTTGGGAGCACAGTGCTCTCTTCCTGCCCCTCCACTCCTTTGTGGAAGGTGATATGAGTTAACTGTCCCTTGGGGTCACATATAGTTCATCAACTGCAATAAGCATGATAACAATGCCTTCTATCCCAATAAAAACTCTGCAACCCACCAACCAAATCAGGAAATAAAGGTAGCAGGCACCAGAATTAATTTGATAATGCTTTTCTTAAATGTTATAAAGTGGGTGTAATTTTCCATTATACCAGATGTCATACTCAGCAAGAACACTGCAAATCAAGCCAAATTCCATGGCTAAATACTAGGCGCAACACTCTGTAGCATCACAAATTCCGACATCTCACTCCATGATAATTTGTTTGCACAGTTCCTTCCAAAACGAGACTGATCATATTGGGCATAACTTGTCAGAGATTCTTCATAGTCAGGGTACTACCAGTCACTATCAGGCAAGGATCTTACCAACAGTTCCATTTTTGCACTCCTTAAAAATAACAAATGAAAGAGCAGGCAGTAAAACTCCCAGCATTTTATTCTCTAGGGAATTTTAAATCTTGGAAAAGTCATCTCTTTCAAGTGCAAGCATAAAAGATATGCTTGGATAACAGCAGGGTTGGAATCCAATGTTCAGAAAGAAAAGTATTGTGTGCTCCTGCTGCCCCTTCACCCCTACTACCTCTCTCCAAGATGATTATGCTGAAGAGAAGCAGGGAAAAGTGTGTGGGTGTGTCTGCCTGTGTCTGTGTGTCTGCCCGTGTCAGTCTATGCATCTGTGCGTGTGTCTATGTGCATGCCTGTGTCAGTGTGTGTGTATGTCTGTGTGTGCCTGTCTGTGTTTGTGTGTGTCTGTGTGTCTGCCTGTTTCTGTTTGTCTGTGTGTTTGTGTGCGCACACGTGGAGCATGAAGTGGAGAGGTGGGGAAACAAGGTAATCAAATCTCACAGTTTCGGAGTCCATCTCCAACAAGGGTTAGAAAGAAATATTGCGAACCTTCCTAGTCTGCCTGCTATGGTATCAAACAAACCTGTGCTCTAGGGGGTTTTAATGGAGTTTTACATCGCCTCAAGTGTCATGGCTGCTTGAGCCGATTCTGAATGAGTCGATTGCCTACACCAGCAGCCACGCAGGCGTACCAGGAAACCATTTGTTATTTTAATTCAGCCCACTGATGATCACTGATAGAAAGATTTTGTAAGAGAACCACCTTGTGAGGTCTGTTGAGCTATGTAAATGAAATTTGTCTCTTACATCTGTTCAACACCACTGAAAGTGATAATGTTCTGAGAAAAAGGTGGAAACAGAATATAGGCCACACGCCTGGGTCTAGGTGATAGGATTATAGAAATTATTAGCTACTAGTAAGTCTCCAGAGCACTGTACCAAACGAAAGTTTATAAGCTTACAGCACAATCAAATGAGCAGGAAATGACAGGAGGACTGCTCACTGTGCATCTCAAACTAGGTAGATTAAAAACATAAATCCTGCTCATTGTAACACCTGGGGTTTTCTGAAAGGCATTTAGAGAGGGTAAAAGGAAAAAAAAAAAAAGGAAAACAAACAAAGAAGGGAGGGCTTCAAAGTTTTAGTCGCAATAGGGAACAGGACGGGAGCAGAAAGACAAAGACAGTACACTGGTAACGGACATTTATCACACATCTCCCACAGAGGAAGTGCTTCTGTTAATAAGTACAGCTTTCTACATATGTACAAGTGCTGGCTGATTTTCTCTGGCAAAAATATTTAAAACCTTCACCACTGGGTAAATCAGACAAATGTTACCTCATAGTTAAAGTAAGGAACTGGGGAGGAAAGAAAGAGAAAAAACCTTTCTGCTTTACTTCATCTTTAGGCTAGAAAGGAAAGGAGAGCACTTCAGTCTTCAAGAAATTTAACACCAGCTTCACAAGTACCTTTAATTTGAACGTAGCAGCAAATAGTCCTCCAGGGGAAACTTGGCAGCCAGGGATCATCGGTCACCCTGATCTGTCACATTTCCTAGCTGTCACAGGGGCACAGCATCGCTCAGTTAGTCCGCACACATAAAATGTTCCACTCTCCTTTAAGCCATAGGTTATTGCTCTAAACCACAGAGTCAGCAGCTGCAGGTGCAGTAGAGAAAATATTGTGATAATTCTTCCATATTCCCTCAGAGAGATAAGAGAGATTTAATTCAGTCCTACCTTGTATAAAAGTTCTTGAAGATCCTTAAATGAAAGATGCAAAACAGACTTAATGATTAACTGTATTTAATCCATTTGATAATTACCAGTATAGTATGAAGAGTATAAGTCAAACCAGTAAGTTCAGGGAGAACATAACACTGCCTGCTGCTTGATCTGTTATTAAATACAGTGGTATATCAGATGCAGTGCTTGTATAGTTATATTGCTGCAACACATAGGAACACCTAGAAAATTGAAAGACAAATGGGAGGAAAAAACCCTTTCTCTTTATATTATTGTTATTGTCTATATAGTCCATTCCTGTTCCTCAGAAATCACTTTCACACAAATGGAAGGGATAAAAATCGGACAGGTAAGCAGAAAATATGTCTGCATGAAGTCACCACCAAGTATGGTGGATTTACAGATTTTTTATTTCAAAAAAATTTCAAATACCTCTACATGTTTAAATTTCGATCATCATATTTTAAATTACTCTTTGCTCTCCTGTATTCAGTCTTTCCTGCCATGATGCATGGGCAGTACAAAGCCAAGTCACTGAAGATGCGTGGAGCTATTTCCATAGCAACACACTGTGGTGATGTAATACACCTGAGATACTAATGACCTCAGAGTGGAGTCTGGATGCTCACAGACAAATGAAACAAGATGGATGAAAATTTTCACATTTCAGTGGGGTTTTTAATGAGCAGGAGAATGAACCCATAACAAAAATTTCCAGATAATTTTTTTTTCTTTGTATCCCTCCTAGGACATATATTTTTGTTAAAGTGGGGAAGAAAAAAAGAAAAAAAAGAAACCAAAGCCATGCTTGCGTCTTCAGGAAGAGCAAAGCTGAGACAAACAGATTGTTTACCTCCTTTTTGTTTCTGTGTGTATAAATGCACTTTTTCTTCCTGACTGAACACTTTTAAGTCCATAGAGAGCTTTTATTTACTTCAGCAGATTTTAGTTTAGGACTAACAAAAAGATCCAGTTTCCCTCCTGGCTCACCTTCCCTGTGTCATTCTCCCTAAGAAATTCCCCTGTTAGTTCTTGCCAATAGGGGCAAGAATCAGAAGACTAACTTTAAATGTGTAACACTAATTTTTGAGTGCATGGAAGACAGCAGGCAACATTTAAATTTAACATACTAAAAATCCCACTATTTGAAACAATAGAACTGCCTGCCTTATCTCACCATCACTCTGAAGACCGTCTTCCAGCTCACTGCAGTACTGTCTGATATCCCCTGTCTGGCAGAGGAAGATCAGGACCAGACAAGAAAAGGGGGAAGGTCCCCTTCCAGAAAGACCAGAGGACGTGAACGTGGCACGCAGAAAATGCCTCTCTCTCAAGGCACTGCTTATCCTCATTTGCACCTTACTCAGGGGCCTCTTTGCCCATAGGCAGAAGGCAGATGTGGCTTGAGCTGTAGTATGGGATGTCTTTGGCTATCAGCCTTCAGTGAGCACAGGAGCTTAGCCCTCGTAGCTTTGTGCTTCTGCATAAACAAATAAACAGGGTGAATAAAGCTGGTCCTGCGCTTGAGAAGTAAGAGAGACATGAACAGTCCAATAGAAGGTAGAAAAGGAATGAAACCCACAAATAATGCCAAAGTTGGTATGTTTTCTGATGTATCCAAGAATAATTTTCTCTCAGTCCTTTCCTCTTGTAAATCAACCCTCTTTGTGTTTTCATCAAGATGTAATAATTTCCAAGAAATAAACAATGTTTCTCATTTATAGATCTTGTCATGATTGTCAGCTACATAACCAGTTACTGCTGAAAGCCAGAATCTAACCAAGGACAAGTCCTTTTAACAACCCACCCTACAAACACTGACAACGTCTTTAAGTCCTGACTGCACCAAGCCAGTGGTTACATAACTGATGATTTATAGGAGGGAAGTTCACTCTGGATTCTCACTAAATTCCATAATGAAATTACAAAGCTACACTGTTCACACCGCACTCATCCAATGCTAATGACAGGGCAGTGGGCAGGAGGGATGTCACCTGGCTTATGTGATTTGCAGAGCTGCAGAATAACTGGGCAGTTGGGAAGTGGGTTGAGAACACCTGAGGAGATCCAGCATCTGGACAAAAAAAGATCCAGAAGTTTGCAGACCAGGTTTGGCAGCACGGGGTTGTCAGAAAAGGATCACGTTGGAAGCAACAGTCTCTATGCTCTGCAGAGATAAGCATGATTAAACAAGAGCTTCTCTTCATGATCATCTGAATTTTCAATTTTTTCTGATAAATTAAAATTAGTAGCAGGCAACCAGTGTTTTTCCTTTCCCTGTAACTGCCCTTGTAACTGCTTTTCATCAAGATATAGAAAAAGCTCTGATAAGCTGCAAGAAGATCTTTTCCAAAATACTCCTTTAAAAAGATGAATTTGCAAGTTATTGAACACTGTTAAGGCCCCTTTCCATCACTTCTTTGAAAGGGGGAAGGTGCTAACTATAAGGAAACAGAATCACATTCAACACGGTCAAAGTCACCAATGCTCCTTCAGTTTTTTAATGAGCATGCTTCAGGAAAAGTATCACACATTCCATTTGGAAAAAGTCATTAACATGTAATACAGTATTGATCAGAGGGAGCCAAGGACAGGGACCAGGATTTGCACTTTGGTACTTCTGATAGTGCAACTGACATGGAAGTAGGTGACCAGGTCATTTGTGCCCTGATTTTTATATCTGCAACTGAGGTTGTCTGCCTACAAAAGAGAAAATACAACCATGTAGCAAAATCCCTAAATGGGGTACAAATATCCAATATAGACATATGTCTGCTGCTGCACTGGTTGGCTAATTGCTGTGTTGTGGGCCCTTTGGGCAGAGATTAAGTGAACAGGGCTCAAGGGAGCAGAGAAACCAGCAGAATTTTGGACCAATCCTTCTTAGCAATGACTTAGAAGTCCATCCTCTTTGCCTATCTCACAGTCCAGGATAGGCATATAACTGCTAATTTTCATCTTACTGATTTCACTCCATTAGAAACTCCACCAAGCTTTGCTTTGGTTTTGTGCATGAGAAGTCAGTCTGCAGCAGTAGACAAGTACTGGTGATGCTGACAAATAAGTCAGTCTAAAGACAAATGTACATGGCAGAAAAGTAAAAACATCCCAGAAACCCCCCAAAACCCAACCCAAACCAAACCCCAAAAGACCCCATGCCAACCAAACAAAGCAAAACCCCCCAAAAAACCACACTCCCAAAAAATACCAGAATACTTTGCAAGAGGCTTGAAAATTAAAACATAGAAAACATACTAGCTAATTCTGAACACAGAAGGAGCAGACCACAGGCTTGCCCTGCTGCAAATATAACACTCGTTCTGCAGAGAAAGGAGACTCCAGTGAGAAAACTGGGTCAGTAGAACTGTCAGTAGAACTGGAGTCTGGGCTTGTTACTTCAGCAATTTAAACACAAGTCAAGTTAGTGTTTAAACTCCAGGCTCTGAATTGAGCAACGTGAACAGATGCCATACTGAGAGAAACCACAGATAAATGCAGTTTTGCTGAGCTTTTTTTCTTTTTTCAGTCCTACTTCACCTGAATTTACCAGGAGTTTCATGCAAAAGTTCAACAAAACAACCGAGGTTTAGCTTGTGTCACAGAAACTAAGCTTTCCCTCGTGAATATTTATAGATTGCAAATTATAGTCATTGGCAGCGTTCATGCCAAAAAAAAAACAAGTGTATTGTTCCTTTCACTTAAGTTACTTGATATTTCTGTTGATGTGTCTACCTGGGTTTGAAATCAAACAAGATCTGGCTTCCATAAGCATATGAATTCAAGAAGACTATATTGACAGAACTCAATATAATAGTTTTACCCTTGAAAGACTCATGCTGAACATAAAGGATGACAGGTAACACAACCTAGAACTGTCTTTTACTATAATTAAAAGTGCCCAATAATGTTTATGATCCCTTCCTCTTAGCAGCTGCTCCAAGATTAAATGTTAATAAAAAAAGTACATTTTGGAACAATGTTATTTTATTGCAATCCTCTTCATATTCTTGACCTTCACAAGAAACTGAAGGCTTTTTAGTGGACTGAGAAAGGACAAATAGGTGTAAGTAAAAGAGCCAACTGCAGTGTGAAGAGAATGGGAGTCCTCAGTCCCTGAAGTATGAGAGTGAAGGTCAAGAAGACCCAGAAAAATGCAAGACATAAAATTTGCTTCTGATGAAATACTCATCTACAGCTTAAGACTATGGTTTGAAGATACTGCATTCACCAGGCTGTTTTTTTAATTACTTCATGAATCATTTCATTTGAAGCCATTTTACACCTATGATGTGCCAACTTCTAAAGAAAATCAGAGTAGAGTCCCCTGAGACCACTCATCTCCTTGAGATTTTCAATGCTTCTTTGTCACAGTGAAATCAGAAATACACTGGGAGTATTTTGTGGCTTGAGGCATTTGGTATTTTCATTTCTGGGATGAGAGATTTATGCAAATTCATATACAATACCAGAGAAATTTGAAGCTTCTAAGATGTCCTTTCACCGCCAAAGAGTTGGTGGGAATTTAGCATTTCCATTCAGCAGCTTTCCCTTTCCCATGTAAAACATTATTTTCTCTTGCAAAATTTCATTTTGTAGAATTACTATTAAAATCACAGTGTTAAATAATAATAAATCCTGCTGTCATGTTCCCGTTGGTAGTATTGGTTTAAACCACAATTGCTCTTAGGATAAACTTCAGCATACAGAGAGTAGCATGCTGAACACAGGGCTGTTACCTGAGGAGTGTTGCTTTTGGCCCTCTGGGGCTGTGAGCTTCATAGAAAATGAGATTTGCAGAGGTGGAAATTAGACAGCTGTCTTCAATTGCGTTGCAACAAGATTTAAAGACCAATTTCCCATAAACCTGGAAAGCTGCGGTCAGGATCATGCCCTGGCAGGCAGGTAAATGAGAAATGCTATCCTGGACACTTTGTGCTAGCTGGTGGTGAAGAAACGTGCAGGTCTGCTAGTTTTGCAGCTCTCTCCTCACCCTGGAAGGCTAAACAATTTCACTTTTGGGTTTCCTCCCCTGCCTAATTTTATTCTAAACTGACTGACAAACCTCTTCATGGTTAAAATTGACTTTGGGCAATTGGTTACTGAATTAAGCTGCTTTTCTTTAGCCTATTTCTATTTTGTAAATCCTTTCTTCTACTTCATTTACCTCTTCCCTTTCAAGCAGCATTCAGATTTCTATATTTGTGTTTGTGTTTGTCTCCTTTTCTTCTTTTTTTTTTTGGTCTATTATGTAAAATATTTGCAATAGTATTGAGATCATCAGCCAGAAAAATTTCTCCAAATCGCAGAAAATTGGTTCTGTACACTTACATGAACATGCAGACTATGTGAAGAGAAAGAGCTAGAAAATTGGTAATGGTGGAGTGGAGGAGGTGTCTTTACAACACCAGTTGGTCCTGACATAGCCTGTTCCATTGAGCTATACTTATGCTGTAAATTATGGATAATCAGGAAGTGTAGAAGTGGAAGGAACTAATTGGAGGATGCACAATAACTGTCTTTCAGTCTCAGAGACCATCTCCAACAGGGTTTAATCCACTGCAGTACAGACGAGATATTGAGGAAAATCTCCCACCTGAGTTAACAGGAAAACAGAAAGATAACATGCAGCATTGAGTTCCCCTATGGATAGCCTTATCCTACTGTGTATCATCCACCATGTATGCATTCAACTGTGTGGATCAAACTCCACTCTTCTCCACCCTTTCTCCCTTCCCATTTTCTGGTGGGATCTTGCAAATAACTTTTGGCTCCAAACCATCCTCATATTAAATTCAAAAGAGTCCTCTTCTCTGGAGAGACCACTGGAGTGCTTACTAAGCCAAAGAGTAAACTAGAGTTAGCCATCTTCCCTGCAATAGGTTAGTGACCCACAAAAATTAACTGGAAAGAGGAAGGGACATCCTGCAATTAAACTGAGTGATTCTATTGGATAAACTGCTGAACGTGTGCTCCCCTCTAACAAGGTGTTAAAGAAGATGCAAAGTGTGAGAAGATGAGAAGTCAATGCCTTTCTCTCTCTCATTCAATTATTGAAGATGGCTGTGTTTGGATGGTGAGAAATGTACATTTGCTATCAGCAAGATGGTCAATGAATTGCTTTCCTTTACAAATGAAAACCAGAATGACAATTCCATTAACAAATCAGTCTTACTCTTTTCAAGTTTTTTTTAGATAAAACCCAATGTAACAAAATGGAAACACTTTAAGAGATTTAACTGTGAACGCCATTTCTAAAGGAGAGTTTTAAGATCATGGTGTACTATTAACACATTAAGTGTCTTTCTATATTCTACTAATAAAAGCTCCGAATCTCTCCACATCCATTAGAAGTACAATCTTGTTTCCAGTGCCTAGAACAGCAGTAAGTACAAAACAGACAGAATAGCTGGAGGAAGATAAGAAAAATCATTATGTCACACTACCTTGAATTACGCTGATTGCATACAGAAAAGCTGCAGTGTAAAGTCTTACCTCATGTGAGGTCAGTGCTAATGCTCCCATTGACTTCACCTGCGAAACGTTTTATACAAAGGTTTACTTACTGAACACTTGGGTCATCCTAAAGAGTTTATAAAGGTTACAGTAGTTATTGTTGAGGTTTCTAATTAAGGTTTCTATGGTCTCTATATAATCCCTTCTAATTTACAGTACTATAAGAGAAATTCACTTAAAATTATGACTCCCCTTCCACCAAACATTACAGCTGGGGCAGGGGAGGGGGAAATAGTTTTGCATCTATGCATGCATGAGATTTTGTTTTGAAATTCAGACGATGCACAAAATTTCAAGGCAAAGGCATGAAAATTACAAAACAAAAGGTTAGTTAGTAATTTCCCTCCTTTCCTCTTTTGCAAATGTCTTAATACCTCTCCTATGTCAGGTTTTGGAGGAATTTTATCACTAGTCACACTTATGTCTCTTCAATTTTATGGCTAAAATATTTTATTAAGACATCAGAAAGGAGATAGGGAGCAAAGTCAGGGAACTGAAAACACAGACTGCAGTTCTATTGCTGTTGGAGAAGAAAAATTACATTACTGATGTTTCTTATATACACCACAAATGACTCAATACTCAGGGGTTACACCGGGAGTAAGCAGAGGATCTTGTGACGGACACAAAGTACAGATTCACCCCAACAAAGTGCCTCTGGGAAAGAACTGCAACATGTGGAGTTGGCATTACTTTCAGTGGCATCTTTAGTGTGCACAAGCATTGAGATTTTGTCTGCAGAACTATGAATTTGGCAGATTTCTTATGCAAAGCATTTAGTTAGGAATAAAGAAATTGCCATATGTTGATTCTTCCAGGCAAATGAATATGAGCCAGCTGCAATTCTAAGAGCTGGTGTCTCCTAAATTCTTCCTTCTTTGTGTGGGATCTTCAGCAAAATATAGCTATCAGGTTGGAATGGATGTACAAATAACTAAATGCAAAACTCATGTTCATCTTCCTAGTAGTCTCCAGATAAGCCTGCAGTCATTTGGCCTCACTATCAGGCAAATAACAGATTCCCATGGGGATGGAACTTATATGTAACTTGTCATGTAAGTGAAGAATAATTAATTACACTCTTATTTACAGTTTGTCTGATAAGAGCATTAAATAGCAAGTAACTAGAAGAATTTGAAGGTGCTGAAATGTTTACTCTCGCCCACTCAATATGTAAACACAAGGGGAATGAAATTAATTTGTCTCTGACTAACAATATTATCCCTCACACTGATGGGGCTTGGTTTTTGCAAAACAGGAATCACAGATGCCTCTCTCCTGAAGCTGAAATCAAATTTTATTTGTGCTCCAAAAGCAATAAAACGTTCCAAATACATCAGCAGTCTTAAAAGTCATGAAACTCCAATTATCTACTCTAGGACTTCCATGTTACTCAGATGATGATCTATGTCCTTGATCTGTCTGATTTTTTTCAGTTCAGCTAGTGTTACTGGTCCATGTCTCTGGTTGTATTTACAAACCCCGGCACCTATATGTGCCACAAATCAGGAGCTTCAAACACTATCTTGCCCAGCTAATTACAAAACCACTGATTTCTCAAGAAAGAAAAGAACTTTAAGGGAAAGAAAAAACAAATAAAAAGAAGGGACTTAAGCCAGACATGAACCAGTTAAAATATCCGTGTCATATTCACTTGCACTTTGCTTAAAATTTTGTTCTGGGACAACCAGAACATCTGCCATAGGTCTCTTAATTCTCCTCTGACAAGGAGAAGATACAGTCACATTAAGACCTCTGCACTTGCCAGTGAAAGCTGTTCTTCTGCCCAGTAAAAATGAGGGCCCAAGATCTCATAAAAGTGAAATAAAAAGCAGAAAGGCAGAAAAAAGAAAGCAAAAGAGGCTGCTTTTATTTGAACCATGAAAAAGTAATTCCCTGGGATTAGCATACTTTATTTCCTCTGTATATTCTTTTCTGAATTAATTTCACTGCATTTTGATAATGATCTTAGCGAGTAAAAATATCTTAATGCCAAAAAATGTTATGCTAATAGGAATAAATGGCTTTTAGGGACGGGAAAGTGGATATATGGACTCTTTTATAGGTTTCTACGTAATCCAGCTCCGAGGGCATTAGAGAACAAATGTTGCTGCCTTCTTGTGGCAGTAGATAAGCCTGGCTCTGAGGCTCATCCCTAAAAACTAGGGAGACCACAACAGGAACAATAGCCTCAGCAGAGGTGCAAGGGAGAAGGTCAGAGAAAGCATTTCACCAGCACGTGCTAAGGAAAAGTGCAGCTGTCACTAGTCTGGATCCAACTAAAGCTGCATCTGCATGGAGGTGTAATGATGATCCAGGGCAGAGGCAGAAGGCAGAAGGGAAATTCTGCCTTTCAACAGAAATGAGGCTTTGGCGTCGGTTACCCATTTCTTGATTTTTTTAATGTTAACAAAGGGAAAAATAACACAAGTGAGAAGGATTCCCATGGGCTAAATTACTATCAAGATAAATTGAGTGACAGCTCTAGAAATTATAACCATCTGTAAGATATGTGTGCAGTACAGCAAACTCCCTCCTATAAACCCAGCAAGAAAAGCTACTTGTTCTTTTGTGTAAAGTAGTGCAAGATTGGCAGGTGAAATGGAAATATTCACATGGGTATTAACTACTATCATGCACTGCTGTTATTATTCAGTTTTTGAGCAAGAAAAAACATTCCTAGCCACAGTTTATTCAAGAAATATTTGTTTAAAATCATATTACCATAGGATTCAGGCATTACTTTATGAAATTTCATGGCTTATGTGTCTTGACATGTGTTTAATTATCAGGCAGTATGTGAGGGTTTTTTTTCCCTGCTCATACTAATTTACGTATAAGTCTTATGTCATGTTATGAATAACAGAAATACATACAGTAACTACATCTTCTAATAAAAGCAATGTATTATTCTGATTTGAAAAGGAATAGGATACCTGAACCAAAAATCTAGAAAATAAAAAGACAAAAAGAGAGAGAAGAAACAGAAATCTGACCCATCCCCAATACCAAAGCAACCAAACAATTCTATCCACATATTTTATCCACTGGCACAATCTGCTGACCCACTTCCCTGAAACTCAAGCACCAGAAATGGGTTGCATCCAGGAGGATTTCTGCAAACCACATCTCCAGCCTTTCTTATTTCAAAGAGCTGTCAAGTCCATACCACACTATACTTAAAAGATTAATTTCAGCCTTTCAAAGGGCGCTACCAATTTGTTTGAGCCTCAAAACTGTGTTTTGTAAAACGTTAGTAACAATAACAAAGTCAGTTAATAGATAAAATACTATGTGAACACAAATATTTTAAGAATGCCTTTTACAGTTAAAGAACATATGATAAACATGAACAAAAAAATAGAAAACAAAAAATAAAATAATAAAAAACATACCTAAACAATCGAAGAACCTCCCAGCCTATTTCTTCTGTATAAAAGAACCACAACATCATGTTACACTATGAGAATCAAGTGAAAAACCCAAACTACTAAATGAAACCCAGCAAAGAATACAAAGTGAGACAATGTAGATTCACTGTGTACAGTAAGAAGCTTGTAAATAAATATCTCAATGAAAAAGAAAGCACTTTAAAGCTGATTTTACTTCTAGCATTGATATTTCAATGTATAAATAGTGAGGAGGATGTTTTACAAATGAATCTCATATAAGTTCAAGTCATTTTTAATAAGCAGATTAAGCATACAAGGAATAAATGTTACTGTTTCTCCTTCAGTTTAACATGAGATCTCTGTGCTACTTCCTGCCACTTGCATGGACCGAATAATACAAATTAAAAGATATCCAAGAAAATAACCAACTGCTTGCCAAAATAAGAGAAATTTTCTTAGCTATTTGTATGGAGGTTAATCCAAGAAGTAGGAATCCACAGACAACAATGCAATAACCAGCACAAACAATTTGGAAAACCCCTACAGTCTGTGGAGATCCAAAAGCTGGGGGCTGACGGAGTAAATTACCTTATGACTGTGCTCCAAGACTTATGCATTTGTCTCATGATACTGAGGACCCAACAGCACAGGTTACATTTTCTGTAGTTGGAGCTGACTAATCACATGGCTTTGTATGCACCTCAAAAGCCAAGTTATTTTTTTTTTTTTTTCTTAAACATTTAATTAAAGATTTTAATGCTTTGGAGGGAAGGGAATCTAGCGCTGGACAAGAAGCCTCCTGTTTACTTCTCAATGAGTAATGCAACACTGTTTGAACAGCTACATTACAACATAACCCAGATACAGGCTGTCAGCCTTGTTTTCTTCTGCATAAGAAAACCTTGCTTTTGGATGCATGGCTTCAAAAGCTAATGATACCACATGGACAATCTTTTAACAGGTTAGATAAGCATCTCAAAGTCTATATGCCTGTTCAGATCTTTCCGGTATCCAGTTTTACATGATCCCAGGCAGTCTCTGCTGCTAGCCAGAGGATTGTTTCTCTTATGGTTCTTCAGTATTTCTACATCTAACTGGAGAAGAAGTGCTCATTGAAATGGAAATGCATCCAAAAAATATTGGCCAACTCTTCTCTATCTCCAAGAAAGCAAGTGGAAAGCCACTAATAGATATTCCTTTGTTTTATCCATGCTTTCTTGGCTTAACCTGTAATATGTAGAAGGGAAAGAGGACTGACTATGTTTCAGGCTAGTTTCATCACTAAGACTTCAGGGTGAAATCCTAACTCTGTGATGGCAGTGGAAATCAATTCTAGATGTAAAACACTGGGTTGATGCTTTAATATTCACCTCCTATTAATGTTCTAAATCTCTGCCAGAGCTTTGAAAACCTTTATCCAAATTACTTAATTCAAAACTGTTGAAATTACCCAAAAGCTTTCATGAATAAGAGATATTGAAATTCCTCTCCTTTTTGCAGCATAAAATCGTATGCAGTCCAAAAGGTGCATTTAAGAGATATGAACTTCAGTTACAACAAACAACGAGACTAATGGGAGTTTCAAAATTATAGTGGAACCAGAGGCCAAGCAGGTTTCACTGTGATGCCTAATAAATATTACAGATTCTGCTTCTCATATCAGCTCTGAAATTTGTGCAAATCCTATGTCAGGTTTATGCAATGCTGTAGATGGATACAAAACACAATCCTATACAACCCCTAGTTTAAAGGGGGCAGAAACAAAAACACCGCCAGAGGAAAACTAGGCACTGAGAACACACTAAGGATCCTTCTTGCCATTACCTGAAAGCTTTTTCTTGAACAATGAAGGGTAAATGTATGTATAATGTTTCCAGACATCCATCCTTTCAGAAGCATGTACCACATCCCCAGGAGCAACTGTGCTAATAATAAAGTTTAAAGTTGTTGTCAGTTCTCAAAATGACATGATTTTTTGAAGCACAAAAAACCCACAAAAGTTCTTGCCATGCACTGCAAGGAAAACTGCACCTTTCGCTTTTCCTTATAATTTAAAAATAGCTTTTAAATGAAATTTCATTTGATTATCCATATTCAGGGATGCCAGGAAATTTCCAATGCTGCATTTTATTTGGTATCTGTTGTCTCCAAATACCTCTGCCTGTGCTGTCATGTGGGTAAGAAGAGCCAGCACAGGACAATCCAAGCCATCAGGGAAGACACTCCTGGGCAGAGGGGTTGCTGGCAGAAAACCTTGAGTTTCATCACTGGATTTATGTCAGCCCCAACTGAAACTATTGGGGCATCTGGTCTGAGCAAGTTGGATTCATGCTATATGGACAGAGATGACTGGGTCTGGAAGGTAAGTTATGACACCTCTGCGCCTATATGAAACGTCTGGGATACATAATCCACTCCCCTCCACCATCTCTACAGCAAAACATACAGCTCATGCCCAGGCTATGCACATCTTTTTAACGGCTAATATGAGGTAAAACAAATCTCACCCTAGACATGGGTCTTGAGCTGCAATGGCCAAGGCACAGCTGTTTCTCCTGTGAAGGGAGGACCTGATGCCAACACAGGCTGGTTATCCATCGCTCCCAGGCACTCCTATTGCAAATGCAGCTGCAGTTCATTGCCAAACAATTTTAATACGGTTATGCTTCACAGTCTAATTCTGCTGCTTTTCCCTCAAGGAAGTGGTCCCACTTAGATGGGATCCACTCAGGATCACACATGTGGAAGGGAGTTTGGCCCTGTGCCCACTAGCTATGGAGCCATGGAAACATCAGTTTCAGTGCAGGCTGCACACTCAGCAGCTCATCACCACAGATCTGCTGCTAACTGTAGCTGACCTGATTAGATTAAAACCAGTTTATGCACATGTACCTGAGACGTAATCACATATCCCAATTGTGCTGCAGACTCATCTAGCCAAAGGACCAGTGAGTAATTGCTGCCAGCACAGGGGACCAGTCCCAAATATTGCCTCGTTGCCTGAGTGTACTCTGTTCATTATGTCAGCAGTGCACTGGGTCACTGACAGTGCACTGACATTTCTTTGGTAATCTCTCTACTGACACCACTTCTACAGTGCAGAAATTCCCAAAAAGCATGGGAAGAAGTCTGATCTGAGCTCACTGACAACTATCAGTTACCTCTTAAAATCGCAAAATCATTGGAAAGGACCTCTAAAAAGATTGAGTCCAACCACTATCCCAGCACCACTGTGTTCACCACTAAACCATGTCTCCAAGTGAACAACTGGAAATGAATCCAGAGGAATTTAGATCTGAAGCCATGCCTCTTGTGCTCTGTATGTAAGTGACCAGTTTATTCTCTTTTTCTTTCAATTTGTAAAATTGGAACAGATTAAACAATGCAAAAACATGATCCTGAGGGTGTTAGGCTGGTCACTAATTTAGGGGACTACCCAAGCAAGGAAGGGTTATTTTACCTAACTGAGACAAAGCATAGTATTTAAAGACAGAGCATTTGCATTAAAACAGATAATTCAGAATTATAAATGCTGTTGAGCCTGAAATTCTGATTGCTAATCTCTCCTCCTATAACAATGTTCTACTGACAGACACTGTGAATCACTTCCTTTTGCTTGCAGTAGACAAAGCCATCACTCAAAATGCTCAGTTGTAAATCTGAATACAATTTAAAGGTGAATTTTCCTTAGTTTTGCTAAGGCCAGAAGGGCAATGCTGATGGTGTAATACTAATGTTAATGTGTTACTTATGACTCAAATTTAGTTTGTATTCAATAAGTCGCTCATTCCTGTGATCAGAACAGGCAGCTATTTGCTCTCCTGGATCTTACTACCCTTTTGGCAGGTGCATTAGGTGTGCCATGGGCAGGATACCCAGCCGTAAACTGTCTAAAAAGGACATATTAATCTATAATTAAAAAATGAAAACAAACCAGAAAATAAAACTCAGTATCTTCATTGCATATTAATGACAGGAAGATAAGATGTGTGGTTTACAAACTGCAATTAAACACACATATGGAATCATTAAAATATAAAATACTGCATCATTAATTTTCATTTTCCTATGAAGATAAGATAGACATTAGCAAGTTTATGAATGCCAGTGCTAATACTCTCTACCCCCTCAGAACTTTTAGGAGCCAGGATTTAATTATCTGTTGTCCCATGCTTATCTGCAGAGATCCTTCCACTTCAGCAGAAACTTTATTGAAGTAAAAACATAAAAATAACCATTTCCAATGCAGAACTGCAACTTATCAAAAAGAAGTAAAGCAAGGGTTTACAGTACTAATTGGTTTGCTGACCAAGTAAATGCTTCCATTTCAGGTAACTTTATTTGCTTAATAATGGCAAATACTTTGAATGTATTTCATCTCCAGACCCCTTTTCAAGTGACAGCTATGTACATCTAGAACAGTCTTACTTTATGACAAATCACTTCTAGAGATTACAGAAGGCAACTGAATTCCCAAGGTAAAAATTGGTCGGGTCTTATCAAAATTTTGCCCATTCTTTACTATCTGTCCTTGTTGGCCATTAAAAAAGATCATTTAGGAAATCTGTTACAGAACGTGAAAGGCGGCAGACCAAGCATGATTCTTTCAAAAATTTCTTGGCTACTGGCTTCTGCAAGGAAGAAGAGGAAATATGTGCAAAGCCACTGGACTCTTGGCACAGCACCCTGAGGCTTGCTCATTCATCCCTACCACGCGCCCCTGCTTCACCTCTACACCTCAGAGCCTCTCTGCTGTTACAGAGCATGCCATTCAACATTTTTCCAGAGCCATCTGTCCAATCACACCACCTGCTTGAGATCCCCACCCACCACAGAGTTGTGCCTTTGGCAGGGCATCTCTCTTGATGGGGTTTCACACAATTCCAGCAATAGCTTACAGCTGTCACTCAATTCCTTGGATGTCAGAGCCTGTACCTTGCCACCAGCTTTCCATCCAGAGATTGGAGACCTCCCATGAAACTCTTTGAGGATAACCTTCACAAAATATGCTTTTGTGGCTTTAGTTCATGATTTATTTGTTTTCACAAATTGATGGGGTGACAGGTTTTCTAGCAAAAACTGTAAGAACTTCAAACAGTGATATTCAAAAGCAAGGTCATATACTTTCCAGAGAAGCATTTCTGCTAATAATGTGACTGATTAAATTCCAGTAGCCTGTGTGGGAGCCCCACCTTTGTTAGCAATTGTAGGTTTTGAACTCAGGGAGGGCTTTGGTATAAATCACATAACCACAACAATGGTTCTGGAAAATATATTTTATCGGCCATCAACCTGTCCTGGTTTAAAGGAGGACCAATTTATCTACCAGAAAGCTTAGAGTATGATAAATGGAAGAAACATATATTCGGACAGACAAAAATACCAAAACAAACTTGCATTAAATGCTTCCCGTGAAAAGGTGAAGGTAGCAGAGGGAGAATAAATACCAATTTTAAGCTCTTCATAAAGGCTTGAAGCCTCCACCCTAGTAAGATTACAGGACAATATTTTAAAGACAATCAACCATTTCTACAGGAGAAATAATTTTTAGTTTGGGGAAAAAAGTTTATATATTACTCTATTTATATTTTACAGTAGTAGCATATCTATGGAGTCTATCTATGTGTTGATTCTGTGCTGGTATCCCAGAGCCAGCTGGTGGTGGTACACGGCCAACCCAAAGAGTTTATGGAGATACGTGCTTAGAGATTTTGAAAAGCTGTCTGCACACGGACCTGAACATCCAGCTCCAGGTGATCCTCCTTGAGCAAAGGTTGGACGAGATGACCCCCAGAGGTCCTTTCCAACCTCAAACATCTTGTGATTCTATGAGCTGTAACAAGGACAAGATTCTGAAAACCAGCATAGTTACAGCCAGCTGAGCTGAAAGTCACAGGGACTGATGTTGGGTTTAGTTACAGTTGGTAAAAAGCAGTGTAACAACATTGCTTCAGACAAAGTTCATTTGAATTCATAGTGCAGGTGACTAAGCCCAGTAATTGGCCCCCTTTTCCCCTGAGAAATATGGTCTCTACTTGAATAGCAGCTATCTTCACTAAAATAGTCGTTTCATGTAATCATAGTCTTTGTGACTATTTAGCATTCCACTTAAAGTTAACTATTGAGCTAAATGGCTGCAAATGGTGTGTACAAAGAAGCCTTTTCTTTGTTATAAATAGCAATCCAAAATGTTTACTGGAGAAATACAACTTCGAATAGAAGTGAAAAACAAAATACTTTAGAAAAGGGGTTGCATGGTTTAGATAATGAAGACGTTAGATTCTGGGTTTGAGCCAAAGGGGGTTGAGCAGGGTAAGTGAAAGTGGGGGAAAATCAGGGATGACAAGTGAAATAGAAGGGCAAGAAGTGGGCTAGAGAGGAAAGAGGGCAAGGAAACAATAGCAAAGGGACAAACACTAGAAAGGATAAACACGAAAATGGGCTAGTATTTTATTTGTGGGAAAACACAGATCTCAGACAATTGCAACTATTTGCAAATACTTTCAAGTGGTTGTTAGTTGTTGAATTTTCCCTGACTGACTGTCCCTGCCTCCATGTTTCTTTGGAGAGGGCTAACACCTTAGGGCTGAAATGCTCTTTTTGGAGAAAAGAAATATTTCCTGGGAAGTTTCTTAGGCTTTTCTATCCTAGCAAAAACTATAAAAATAATGTTTAGAGATCAATCTAAATTCTTATTTTGCCTTTCAAACTTTCTGAATGCCCAACCTCTACAGTATTTTTTGCACAGCATTAATAAATAAAACATCCACACACTGCCCATTAAAAAAAAAAAAATCATCTAGTATTTAATTCATGAGGGAAAGGAAAAGATTTTTTGTCTTTTAAGTTTCCTAGAAACTTCTTTCAACTCTCCAACAAGATGCCGCCTCAGAGGTGCTCCTTCTCTCCCCGTCAAGTACCAAACCTAGTTTCACAAACTGGAAACCAGATTAGCCTACAGTTTATCCATGGATAAACTCCCTGCCAGCTTTTTAGGAGCCAGTCAGCACTCTGTCATGGAAATATGAATGGTAATGTAAGCCCTTGGAAAACATTGTGCGGAGGTATCACAATGTGGCTTGCACCCATTGTTTGTCAGAGAGAGATGCACTAGCACACTCCAGTTGCACTATGGAAGAAGACAGGGTACAAATGATCTCAAAGGGAAAGTACCAGTTGGAAGCATGGTGTTGCTGCCTCCTCCACAACCAGTAATGCTGCCTTTCTCTGAAAATGGGGAGATATGGCATCCTTCTCCAGCACATAGCTGCAGGGATGGAAAAGCACCAATAGCAAGGCAATATTAGCAATCCTGGCAGACCACCTGCCTCCATGAGCCCTGGCATGACTCACAGGCAGGGAAAGCTGGGATACAAGAGCAGCTGGATCCTCTCCAGCACCTAAGCAGTTCCCTGTCCCCATCCTCCCTAGCATGAAGCCACCCTTGTGCTGCAGTTGTACCCACTGACAGCTAGCATCAAAAAGCAACTCCTGACGTAGCACTGGGGGAAACTACAAAGCCAGATAAATTATTCTACCTTGTCTTCTCCTTCTACATGAGATGTTGCAGTAGGGACAGGATGGAACACGGACACCAGTAGGTCAAGTGTGCAGGAACTGCTTCTAGTTGCCCAGTGAGATCAGGCTGGCTGAAGGGGTGGGGGAACCACCCAGAAACAACATAAGGGGAACAATCCAGACACACTATCATCACATGTTTCCTCTGTAGTCCCCCCCATGCTACAGGCTAGCAAAATCCAGCTGTTTCTGTAGAAAACAGCATCTTTGGAGACTCCTCCATCACTGTAACAAAACCAATTTCTTTTTTTTTTTTTTTTAATAAAAAAGCATATTTGCTTAATCCCTCACAGTCAGAATAGCAATATCTGAACCTATGAGTTAGTACGGGTCAAGTGACTCAAACAGTTGAGATGTATCTTTATCATGCCTCTCAAATGAAATGATTTATAGACAGATCTGACTAGTTACTTTGACACAGCTCCTTTAGCCATAACATCTTTCTGCTCCTCCAGTAGCAGAGATTTAGCATTTCAGGCGGAGTACATATGTTGGATAAGAACATAATCCTCAGCTCTGGGCATAGGAGTTCATGGTGAGAGGCTGGCTCTGCATACAAATTGAAAGTACAGAGATGGAGAAAATAAAAATACACTAAACCGTAACATGCATATTATGAAGGCCTTCTGGCATCAGAAGAAATCATCAATTATTTAGCTTGACATCTTTAGAAACAGAGGGACCAGAGGGGGGAAAAAAGCAGTGAAAGAGAGAAAAAAAATTGATATGACCTTTAGTCCAACACACCATGTAAAGACTTTGGATAAATATGCACAGAGAAGAAATATGCCAATATACAAAGAGGAAAAGAAATGAGACTAGACCATTTCGGCAGAGAAAAATCAGAGAGCTCCCATTTTACAGCCATTTCTGACAGCATGGAGATGGATTTATCAGGAGCAAAAGGGGACACTCCTCTTCCCCTCTATTAACCTTCTTAACACAGCATGTGCATTCCTGGGTACAGGATAGGCACATCTCTGCAGTTCATTTGCTTCCTCTCATTCAGGCTGGAGTTCATCTCCTAATGCAAAAAGACTTCTCATTATCATTGCAAAAAATTCACACTGGGCATCCAGCAATTACCAGCCATCCATCACACAGTACTGGAGGAACAGGGTGTAGCATTTCTGGACAAAAATATAAAGGATCAATCCCAAGCATCCTCTGTCACCACTAGACTTTGTTCTTTAAACTTGTAAAAGACAAAAAAAATTCAATACACTATGAAAAACCAGGGTATATATGAAGGTCCTGTATCCATGTGACATATTACTGTCAAGTAATTCCTGTTTTAATAAACTATAAAGCTTACAAATTATTAATATCAACTGAAATCATACTTTTAAACTGTGCTGCAGGCAACGGGCTCTGTGGCGAAGTCATTTCAGCTTGAAGCCCTCTCGCACATAACCTCCAGCTCTGCTGGGCACAGCAGTGTGTGAAGCAGACCTCAAGGTCTTCTCCTTCTCACCACCCTCCCTGTGCAGTGGAGGCCAGAGAAGTCAGCATAGCTAAATCTGGCTTTGAAAAAAAAGTTGAGATTAGAGGACCAAATTTTCTGAAAGCACAATCTGAGCACAGCTGATCTGCCTTAGGCCACACATGACATCTCAAAATCCCTTCTATCAATTTCTTTTATGCTAAATATAAAGTAGTGCAGAGGTTTTTCCTTTCCCCATAGACTCATCTGCTTCTGTATAAGCTCTGTTCTCCAGGATATCTTCACACTCTCTGCCAACACCTTTCACTTCACAAGTGGTAAGCACATTCTGCAGAACAATCTTTTTTTCTTCTCAAAATAAATTAAATCTGGCATTGTCGGGTCTCCAGGGGAAAAGCATCGTTTTGTTTCTCTAACAGACAACCTTATGGGACTATTTATTTGAACTGTAAGATATGCTTTTGTGTTATTCATTAGAAGACCTAACTTTTTAAAGATACAAGCACAAGATTTTTTTATGGTGATACTGTTTGGAGATTAGGAATCATGGAACAGAATCTTGGACTTTCTAAACTGGGGTGGGAAGCTTTTTTTATAGGGTTTTTTTTGGGGGGAAGAGGTTGGTGGGGTTTTT
>VWZG01000600.1:0-21525 GCA_013396735.1 Grallaria varia
AGCCAGCTCTTAATCCAGCAGATCAATGCAAGCGTGTGCCCTCCCGCGGGGCTGTGGCACCGCCGGCACTGCTTACGGTGGGTTGGGGCTGCTCTCCCCACTCGCCGGCACGCTCCTGCCAGCTGAACGCAGAGACGGCAGCAGCCCTCAGCTCCCCCTTCTCTCAATGCAGAAGCCACACAAATGCCAAATGCTGGCCCGTCCCCAAACAGGTGGGATTCACCGCACCCTGGGCGGAACACGATGCCACACCGCAAAGCAACAGACAAGCTTTCCCATTTCTCCACCAGTAAAAAGCCTCGCTGGTCTACGGACTGAGCCTTTGCTCTTCGACCACAAAAACAACCAATGCCTTAGCAAAATCCAGGGAGCTTACAATCCTGGTCCCAACGAGTTTCCAGAAAATACCTTACAATTGCTAGCAAATAACGACCAAAAAGAACTTCTCTTTACTTTACCTTCACTTCTGTAGTGTTTGGGATCTTTAGGAGCTGTGCTTCTCAGGTCAGTGCAAGAAATCCATCTAAAATGTATGCCGGCAGGAAAAAAGTCTCGACGATGAAATTGCTCGAACCAGAGAAGTCACAGGTCCAGTGTCACGACGGAGTCGCTGATCTGTTGCCTAAAATGTGGACAAAAACTTTCGAGGCAGTTTAATTGAGGTAAAGCAGAGAGGAGTTCTTTACTGAAAAGTGTCATGACGTGCGCGCAGCATAGAGGGGATTCCTGTTTTTATAATACTACTTAATTATCATAATTAAAGATTACATCCAACCCAGGGACCATCCACCCCCGTCCCACCTTGGTGCCACCCTTAGAACCTCCCTCAGGTCTGCCTTCCTAGAATTGAGTCGGGGGTCTCAGGACCCCCTTACTTCTTCACCATCGTCGTCTTCTCATCACATTCCCCTGGTTGGAGGTTTTCCAAACTTAATGGGTCCTCTCTCTTGTTTTGCCTACAATACCTGTCATTATTCCAGTCCTGGTACATAAGGCCTGAATAAAATGTTCTAGTTGCTATCTTACCCTTAGCTAAGACATTCAGGAATGCAGTACAGAGGTAGAAACTGCTGGTTGCTGCTTCAAATATAAGAAACTATACAGCTACATAAAATATACAAAAATATATACAAATATATAGAAACGCAGAAAGTCTTAAGGCATCACTGCAAAGACCTAATGTGGCTTTGTTTACTTCACAGTGAACTAAGTGCCAAATCAAAAGCGTTGCAACTGCAAATAGTAGAAGATGGAAAGATGGATAGTAAGTATTAAGAGTGAATTACTTTGCACGATGAGCTTGTGAGCTTTGCTGCCTGTTGGCTTAAGTCCCCTTTTAGTTCTGGATGGCCAAATGAGAGACTCAGATCCATCAGTAGTGGATGGAAGAGATCACTCATCAGGTGCCTCTGTCCTGCTCTGGGTTAAAGTTACAGAGAGTCCTTGAGGTTCTTAATGGACTCTCAACATACTGAGTCTTCCATGTACTGATATTCTGTATTTTTCAGCCTTCTAAATTTCTAACAGATCCACTATGAGTCTTTTTGGTTTCAAGTTAAGCATTCAAGGTCTTTCTATGGCTGAAGGGGAATCTTGAGTGTTAATCCTAAATCCATCCTTTTCAAGCCCCAGAGGCTGCCTAACAATTATCAGGTATAAACCATGCTAATTCTGATTATATTGGATTAAATGTAAAACAGGGCCGAAATGTTTTTGCTGCTTGATTCTGTTGTTGCAGCATTATTTTTAATAATCTAGAAATACAGAATTGTATGATACCTTGCATATGATCTGCTCTTATTGGGGGGATTGGAGAGTTAAGTGCAGGCAAAAGCTTGAAAAAAATTCTCTGATATGGAGGCTATTTTTAATTTTTAACAAAAATGTGGAATCTATGTAAAGTCAACAATTGTATAATGTTTCTTGCACAAAGTTTAGTCTTGGCTGTACCTAAGCATCTTTAGTAATGGGTTTTTCAAACAACACCAGTAATGTTCCACATCCTACTGAGGGTATAATTATCAGCCTGTTTTCCAGAAGAAAAAGGTCTCAGTGGATTGTACTGACAGTTGTCTTCCTCCCCCTCTGCCCCACCCCAATCCAGCTTAGCTGTTCTTCTCCCCAGGATTTGAATAGAAGACTCAGAGTAGAATCATATTAATGAGCAGAGAGCTGAGGCATGTGAATGTTATGTAGATCCCTACTTACCTTTAAATTTCACAGAAAACTAAGATTTCATCTCTGAAATCATGCAGCACCTTTGCTAACAGTTTGCTCCAGTCTGGTGGAGCTGAAAAAGTCAGGAGGGGAACAAGAGAACTGCTGAACTTGCATTGAAGTTCAAATTAAGAAAGACAATGATGCACCAGTTGACCAGGAATCCAGAGCATTCTCTGAAACAAAAGGTGCAGGTGGCGGGCTATGGGGATTGTTCAAGAACCTAATAGGAGTATTTCTAGTTGTTTTCTTTTTTCCCTGAACATTCTGCATATACAGGGAAAAATAATGGCCAGAATTAGCAGTAAATAAGTGGTGTTTCATGTCTCTGTTCTTTTCTGTTGCACAGTATTAGACCAGGCCAAGGAATAGTCATAAAATGGAAGGAAAACTGTGAAAATTACCAGGTTTCTGCCCCGTGGTGTCAAACTGGTTTCTGCAATGAGCTGCCTGTGCTCTTCCTCCCCTTTTCCCACCTTCTCCCCCTTAGACACACTAGCTCTTTTGGTGTGCGCTGATTTTGTTGATTTTCTTTGTCCCAGGTCCTTTATCTGCCAAGGTGACTGTACCTCTGGACCTGTTCAGGAAACAACCCTGTGGCCAGCAAAGCTTTGCCCTGACCAGTGAGGGCAGTTCGGAGCCAGGGCCTGAGCTGGGATCCATCAGTGCAGAGGTACTGCAGGGCTTGGGTGGGTTTGGGGTGGATCTTTTATTTTTGGAGAGTACTTGAAAGTGCTCATTTTGTGCTTTGGGCTTGTGGTGGGTGGGTCAGAGTAGCATTTTTGTGCAGTATTTGTGTCTTATGGAAAGAACGAGCTCTTGAGTTTGGCTTTTGAGCATCAGCAAGAACATTAAATAAGCACCAGCCAGGAACAGTGTCCTTCTTGCTTGACTGTGCTCCTAAGGTGGCGTTTTTTTGGTCTCCTTAGTTCTCTTTTATAGAACCCAGTGAACTGAAGATGAGGCAAGTCTCTTCTCCAATGCTGGCCACTAAGATAGAAAAGGACCGCACTGTGATGCCCTGTGGGACTGTGGTCACCACTGTCACTGCTGTGAGAACCAAACCTCGTCTGGAAGGGAGAGCATCTCCACTGAGTGCAGGTGAGGAGCTCCAGCCTTTCCTCTGCTCACTCATGGGGTTGTCCATGGGCGCCAGGAGAAGTGGGGTGGGATGCTGTTGCCCAGAGTTCTCCGATGTGTTGGAGCGGGGTTGCTGTTTGTGTTCTCTGGAATCAGGTTTTTAATTTTCATGGAACCTTGTTCTTACAAGATGAACAGTTAATGCTTCTTTTGATATGCACTGTAAAGCTTCACAATAAATATAATATAATAATAAATATAGTGATAATGAAGAGGACCTGGATTTTGGAGGCTGGTTTTTCACGTGACAAATGTATCAGACTCTCGGGGTATTTGCTGATGACAGGCCTGTGCCTTCTAACCTTGATCTGTCTAGTGAAGGTTGGTGTTGTCTGGTGACAAAGTACTTTTGAGCGTGTCTTTCAGTAGTAGATTTTCCGTAAATTTCCCAATTCTTCTTGGAATAAGTGTGAAAACAAACCCTGTGAACAGTCTTGATATGAAGTCTCACAAAGGTCTGCATTAAGTCGTTAAAGCAGATCTTTTATTTAAATGGATGTTGCTTAGCTGATTACAGGTTTAAAAACAATAAATTCCTACTTCACAGTTCTTTTTGGGAACATGTGTTAAGAATTTGTATTAAAAAGCTTTCTCAAACATTTATGATTTGAACAGGCACAACAGGTGTAATAAATTCTTTTTTATGTCATAAAAAATATCCCGAATAGTTCAAATAACCAAAAAACTTTGTCCTTAGATTCTCCTGTGAAAACTCCAGTTAAAATAAAGGTGACTGAAAAGGATTTCTCTGTTGAAGCTCTCCATTCTCATGGTGCTCCAGTCAGCAAAACTTTGTCCTCTTCAGATACAGGTAATAGAAATACTCCAAGCTGCTAATGAGAACGTCTCTCTCTGTTGCACATGGGATTAATGTGATCCTGTTAAAATAACAGGCAACCCATATGGCTACTGCCTGTCAGCAGCACTATGTTGTTTATGTTACAAAGCACGGTGGTTTAAGGGATGTGGCAGTCTTGCAGTAAAAGTCTGTTTTTAATTGGCAATTTAAATTACTGGGTTTGAATAAATAACAATGAGCTGTGGTTTGGAGAGGGGAGGTGACTGCAGAAAAGCCAGGCTGTGTTTTCTCTTACTTTTGAATGAAAGATTCCTCCTTTCACAAGGGCATGGGGGATGCTGGACAAAATTAAAACCCTGTGACAGAAAACCCCTAAGGCCATTGTGAAGTCCCCTCTGTCTGCAGAGAAAGCAAAGGTTGGACTGATGTAAGGAAGACGGAATTCCCTTCCTAGCCCTGCCCCTGGGCTTTTTTTTGGGCTAATGCAAATACCCAGTCTTGCTGTGCCTATTTGTCCACCTTCCTAAGTCACCTGGCATACAGCTTAAGTGCCTTCACGTTGGCAGGTGGCATTGACAATAACTTTAATTATAAATTCGCTTTGGATTGTGTTAAACCTGAGTTTTTGACTCTGGGTTGTTTTACCTCTGCAATTTGTAACTCTGAATCTTCAGCGTCTTCTTCAGTCCTGTGTGTGGTCACCACTGAGTCTTTTGGTAGCTCTGTGGGCAACAGGACTGAAAGTTGTGACCCGCTCTGGCTGCCAGTGACACGTAATGTGGAGTTCAGTTTGCTTTGTAGGGATCTGAGTGGAGATGGGGCAATGTGGAGATGAGCTGGACTGCTCCTGGCAGAGTCAGAAGGTTTGCTGAGAGGCAGAAATGTATTGGCCAGCAAATGTGGGGAAGAGCATGAAGCACTAACCATGGATAGCTGTAATAGCACCTGGATCTTTTCCTACCTCTAGGCTGAGAAGTGCTGTGATACCATGAAGCACTGTGGCATTACTGCATCCATTTGGGAAATGTTAAGACAGTGCAAGACTTCCGAGTCGACTCCCTTAAGTGTTTATGATATTAAAGATAAAAAACACTTACTGGAAAACTCATCTGAAGACAGTGATACAGACATTGATATTGATACAGACAGTGTTTTTAATGGGAGTGCAGGGGAATTTCTGTGAAATGTTTATACTGTGCAGCAGGAAGAATTACTCATTAGAACGAAAGGTTAAGCCAAATGAAAGAAATGCAAAGAAGCTTTTGGCATGGCAGTAACTTTGGTAATAGTTATTACAAACATCGTGGCAAAATAGCAACAAGCACTCTGGAGAAGGTACTGTGTCATAGTTCTAACTGATGCCAACAATGAGAATTAACAAGTGCCACTGATGCTGTCCTGGATGGTCTCAGCTGTTCCTGGAGGCTTTGCAGTGGCTGGGGAGATGGAAAAATAAAGGTTTATGATGAGTGTGTAGACATGCACATCCCTTGTGCTCACATACTCTTACATTCCAGGCCTCATCTTTTATTGCATTAACGCCACAGTAACAAAAGACACTGCTCAATTTAGTTACACTGGTGCTATTCCTTCCTCTGGGTTTTTTTGCTGTTAAAGCTCTTAGCAGACAATGAAATATGGGGATTTTTGTCTTGCTGACTTTCTTAGCCTTGTTTGTTCCTAAGCTTGATGAATTTGCTCTGCGTGCCCAAAGTACTTTGCATTACTACAGAATTGGCCAGAATTGGCCATGCTTAAAAATAAATGTGTTTGTCACTAAAATGCATTTTATAATGTATTCCTGTGCAATGTTTGGAGGGGAAAAAGGTGGGATTGCACTTTACAGGCTTTGGAGGCAGATGATGAAGAGCAGAGTGACTGACACTTTGCCTTCCCCATCCCATCACAGTGCCACAGCAAAGCTGGAAATACCCAGCAAGGATATCTGGAAAAAGAGCAGAATAGCTACCTGAGGACATGGTGTCACATGCCAGCTTTGTACCACGTGAGAGCCGTGGTTCTTCCTGGCTGTGACACCCGATGCCCTCCCCACTGTCATCACGGTGTGGCAGTGCATTGAAATAACTGGATGCTTTGTCCAGGCTTCCAGAAGCTCCTTTGTCCTCGGGGACAGGGTTTGTAAGTGCAACTTCAGTACCTTTTCTCCAAGGAATGGGTTGCAGAAGGGAAACACAAGACCCGACCACCACGTAGTGAACTGGAAGATGTTTTGATATGCCTGGTGTTTGTACCATTTCTGTGAATTTTAAGTCAAGAGCAAACTCTGCCTCTCTTTGGTGTTTTTTTTCCATGGTTTTCCTTCTTCCCTCTGAAATAATCCTTTCTTTCCAGAGCTGCTGGTACTGAATGGCACCGACCCTGTGGCAGAGGCAGCCATTCGGCAGCTGAGCGAGTCTGCAAAGCAGAAGCTGAAGTCTCCTAGGAAGAAAAGCACCATTATCATATCAGGGGTGTCCAAGGTAGAGCAGAAAACAACACTTATATTGTTATGTTAGAAAAAGCCTTTGCTCCACTGGCTGTGACATTAACATGGGTTCTGCTGTCTCTGCAGAATCCAGGCCTGCGTGCCAGGTTGTTGCTGTAAATGTTTCATGTTAAGCCAAATCAGGGTTTTTGATTGTTAGATTTGACAGCCTGACTAAAATGCAAGGTGTCCTCAGATGGGAGTGGGATGATTAGGGATTTGGGAAAACAAATATGGGTGAGAACAGTGGATAATCAGTCCTTCTCTGTGTTTCACCCATGTAGGGAAGACACACAGAAGAAGTATGAAAGATTTTCTTTGTTCTTTTTTTTTTAAAGCTGTTATAACAAAACCCTCTGGAAAACCTCCTGGGCTCTGTTCCAGAGGGAGGGCAAACAGCAGACAGTTTTTCACATGGTATACAGCATTTCTCCAGACTTTTTTTCATCCACAGCCCCAGTGTCCTGTCTGATGCCTCGTGCCTGCCTATAGTCCTTTCCTTGAATGGATTTGTGCTGTCAAGTGTTGCTGTTGGGCACAGGACCCCTAAAGAGCTCTGAGTGAAAGCCAGACCAGTGGGCATGGATCCCCTCATCATCACTGTGCTGTGATGAGGGGGAACAATGTGCATCAGCTGCCACAGTGCCAGACGTATCTGCCTGGGAAAGGAAGGCACTAGGGCTGCCTGGGCTTGTTTTTAGCTGATACAGCTGATAAATCCTTCTACAAGATGAAATGCTTGGATGTTTCCTCTCTTAAAAGGACCGAAAGATTGTCTGTGTCTGTTGATACTTCATTAGAGCAGCACATGCAGGAAAGAGGCCTGTCATTTGTAGTGGGGCCAGGGATAGGTGGGAGGCAGGTACTTAATTTCTTTTTTTCATTTATTGGGACTTAACAACATGATTGAAACTTGGCTATGTGCTCCTCTCATTTAGTGAAGCTAAAGAAGTTTCAAGAGTCTTTCTGACAGTCCTGAGCAATACAAGTGTAAAGAGGAGAAAATAACTTTTGCAGGAAGGCTTGTTTTTCTCCAGCACAATGACTTGTGTCAGTGTTATCCCTTATTTTCCCTGGGCAGACCTCTTTATCTCAGGACAGTGAAGCTTCACTCATGATGGACTATGCTGCAACCATGGACAGCTTCTGCAAAGAAGCAGATCCACCCATTGTGGAGGAAGCTGTTGCAAAAATCACCTCTGATGAAAAGCTGTCATTAGGTGCTTCAGAAATAGTACCTGATACTGACCCGGAGCAAAGCACCCCTAAGGCCTGGGGCTTGGAGAATGGCAGCCAACAGTGGGACACCAGCACCCTCTTAGACCAGACCTCTGAAGAAATATCTGGGAGCTCACTGAGCGTCTCAGAAAGTGGGAGCATGAAAAAATCTAAAGGTATGTGGTCCTTAATCCCCCTTCAGTGACTGGCTGCTTTCTCTTTGTAATTGGCAGTGTCATGCAGTGCTGTCGTAGTTCATCCTTTCTTACTGATTTCTTTTTGTCCCCAAACTCCTTGTGACTGTGGTGTTGCTTGAAGCTGCCTCACCAGCAGCCACAAATAGGGCAGTCCACTGCTGTCTGAGCCAGCTCAGGCTCCCTTAAATCACCTCCGTCAGCAAACAGAAGGGCTTGCCCTTAGAAGTTGAAGGGCAGCTCACTAAGCCCAGCTTGGTTATTTGGGAGAGAAATAACCGGTCACCCTGTGAATTCCTCAGTGAAAACTATGTTCTTGTAAACAAGGGCTTGTCCTATGTTAGCAGCCCCATCAGTGCCATGAGAATGGCAGGGATGCACGGCTGCTTTCTGACACATTCCTTCTCCTCCTTCACACCTCTGAGCAGAAGACACCCCTGCCCTCACTTAGGTGTGTGTTCAGGAAGCACCTGGGGCAGAAAGTGCCTTGTGAACAGTTTCTCCCTTTTTCACTGATTTCATTAATACGTGGTTTGCGAAAGAAAACGGAATAAGAGGTGTTCTAATGAGTAAATAAGGAGTCTGATCATTTTGCTTAGGTAGTTACACACCTGAATAGCTGCAGTTTGAAAATGTCTTAGTGAAACACAAATTCTTTGTGTTTCCTTGATAAATCCATTAACCTCTGAGCGCTGGTTTGTGGCTGTGTGGTACTAGGACTATGAGGATGTCTGACACAAGGGCCAGTGCAGTGGACTGTGCCTTAAACGGGCACACACCAGTCTCGTGGGCTGCACCTTGTAATTGAAAAAAATACAGCATTTTCATCCATGTCCATCCCTTTTTTGCTTTATTATTTTCTATTCTTTCCTTGCCCAGAGATCCTGTAAAATGGCTTACTACAAAACCTCACTATTTTATCACCCGATGCAGTTTGACTGCTTAAAACTGCAAAGTGTCTCTAATTTGAGAGAGTTGTATCATCTCGAAATAATACTTTCAAAAAACTGGCTCAAATCCCTTTCTTTATACACAGATGCCTTTGTGGAAGTCTTGAATCTCCGCTTTGTCACAGCTGAGTAGCTTTTAGGGAGTAAGACAGGAAAACATTTCCACCCCCTTGCCTTCAGTTAGCTGTGAACAGTTCAAGGTTTCTGTTTGTCAAGTGCTTTCCCTTAAAAAACAAACAAGAACCCACAAACATACAAAACCCCAAACACAACAACGAAAAACCCAAACAAGACTGAAAGCCAACAAACCCCCTTCTGCTTTAAAAAGCCTTGTATCTGTAATAATTTCTTACGTTTTTTTTACTTTTGCATATTTTTGGTTGTTTTTTTTTTACCTTTCTGACTTGGTCTTTCTTACCCATTCCCTTTTATAAACTTAAGAGGACTGCTATGCCAGCCAGAATTAATTACCTACACAGTAAGTTGCTTTCGTCTATTTTTTTTCCCCTAAGAAAATGTAGCTTTACAATGGGACACTCATTGTAAAAACTGAAGCAGAACATAGTTTGGCACCCGTTTTCTTCTTTCCCCCATCCATTTCTTTCCTCCTTCCAAAATTACCTTGCTGTGCTCAAGTGTCTTAGCAGAGTAGTCTGCTGTAACAAATCATTCTTCTGGTGGTCACACAGAATGGGCAGCAAGGAAGGCTTGGAGGGATGCTCTACATTCCTAATATCTCTCCATCATGCCCATTCCTGTAGTATCTGGTAATCAATCAAAATCTGCTCATGCAAACCACGTGTGACCCCGTAACTGGATATACAGAAACAAAAAACTTATTTTAAAACCTGCTGCTTGCAGTTTTCTAGGTAAAGCTTTTCTACACTAACTTGTAGAGCTACCAGGACCTCAGCAGGTATTTGCAAAACCACCCGTGTAAAAACTCTTTTGGAAGTTGGGAAGGAATGGAAAGCAATGTCTATTCATATCCTTGTAGATGTGGAAGGAAATCTTCCTTGATTAACAAAAAAATGACATTCAGAAGGGACTGTAGCCCCACGAGCATTTTGAGAACACTCCAAACGAGTGCAGAGGAGCCCGTGAAGCCCAGTCAACGCATACAGTGTGCTCCCTGCTCATCTCCTGGTGCCAGGGGACGAGCTGGCATATGGACTCAAGAAGTGAGCATGCAAACAGCACGAGCATTGCCAGGCTGGTGCTGTGCCCTGCCCTGCCTCCCTGGCAGGGCTGCATGTCCCCACAGCAGCTGGAGACACCGCCAGGCAGCACGCACCGAGCTGGTACGGACCCATGGTGATGTGGCAAGCTTCCAGACAGCCGTGGCCTCAGCACCTCCAGAGACACAGGGAGCATTCATGCCAGGGGGATGCTGCTTGTGCTGAGCCCACGAGTTTTTTCAGCTGCAGTGGGTCATCCCAGGCCACCGGCACAGTTTTTGCAGCACTCTTGGTTCGGTTCTGTTTCCTGGGACGGAAAATGAGCCTGAATCATAGAATGGGTAGGACTAAATATCTGCTTATGGATAAACCCTTCTGTCCTAGTTGTGCTGGCACAGCTTCAGCTGCAGCTGCCAGGGCTGCTGGGCAGAACAGCTGCCTGCTCAAACAGGAGCTGCGCAGCCTTTGCATCCCCCCAGCCTTTGCATATTAAATACAACTGTCGGTGTCCTGGGGTTGAACACTGTTTCTTTTGTGCTGCTGACAACAGCTTTAAGTGGCACTGCCTTGCCAAAAAAGATCAATCAGAGGGTGATGGGAGAGCAGACAAGATTCAAATCCACGAGCTCCAGTTGCTTTCAGCTGATTTCTGTTTTGGCCCATCTGTGCCCTGTGAGAAGAGTCTCGGGCGAAAACCATGCTGGAATATCCTCCCAGGTGCCGAGTGCTCAGTAATAAACCCAAGCACGCGTTTGTAAGTGCTCTGGTCTGAACAAAGCAACATTTGGCTGCCTGCAGCAGAGCCGCCATGAAATACCTGTTCTGCAGCTGTCGCTGTGCAAAGTGACACACGGCCCGTGTCGAGTCCTTGGTGGGGGGACAAACATGTAATTCTAGCTGTGGCACCGCATTGCATGCAAGAACTGGTCTGTGTGTCGCTTCTTGTATCCGTTTGCAATGGGTGGAAAAGCAGGATCAAGACCATGCAGCGACGGGAATTAAGAGCTGAACTGAGAAAGAATGAGGAAACCTGATAGTGGTGCTGGGAACAAGGTGTGGAAGCTTTGCCAGGGGAATGATTGTCCTCACATACTAGCCTGAGTGCCAGAAGGCTCCTGTGTTGGCTTGCTGCCTGGGTCCTCCTTTGTTCAAACTGGCTCCTGCCACCTGGGACAACACCAGCACCCAATTCTGCCAAACACCTGCTCTTTTAAGGCAAAGCTGATGTCCGGACACCAGGCTGAGTGTTGCTGGTAGCCTGGAGCAGTGTCCCCACCAGCTGCAGCCTTGCACGTCAGGCACATGTGTGCACATGGAAAGGGAAGGTGGAATTTGGCAGAACGGCTGCAAAAACAACCCAGACTTGCAAAGAGAGGAGTACTGGTAGCTGGTGTTGGTGACACGAGTCCCTGGTGAGGTGACAGCTGCAGTTGCATTGGCTGCTTGCTGAGTTGGTCATGGGATCAAGGGAAGGAACACAGCAAAATAAAGCAACTTAATTTACCACAGAAGGGATTTGGGCAGATTTCTGAACCTGTTGGAAGCAGATGTAATATTATTTTTTAATCTGCTTGAAGTGAGTTGCTATTCCTAACAGGAATGTAAAATAACAGATGCTTCATGAACGTTACTGTGGGTGGTGCTGTTTAATTTGTATGGGACACCTGCTGCCTGGCCCACTGCACACAGGGTCACTGCCAGGTGCTGTTCTCTTACACCTCAAATTAAAATGCCACCTTCCTCTGCTTCCTCATGGGCTGACCTTTTCCTCCTTTGATCTCTGAAACAACAAAGAGCAGCATTGCCTCCTCTAATTCATTCTTTTGATAAGATACTTTTTTTGGCTGGAAAGATGGGATCTGCCTCTTGGACACGTGAGAACCCAACATACAACCCACGCCAGTGGCTGTGCATGTGTGCGTGACCACTAACGCAGCTTTCAGAGGAGCGTTTGAAACCGAGGAAGGTTGAGGAAGGAGATGCGTGGATTGACTTTAGGAGCTGGAATCAGAGGACTGGCTTTTTTCAGCCGTGCTGCCGTTGAAGCTGAGCTTCAAAGAAATCAGCCTGTTCTGTCTAAAATGTCCTTTTTTCTTTTTTTTTCCCCCTTCCCACAGGCGGGATTCTGAAAAAAAGCGCGAAGCTCTTTTTCCGCCGGCAGCACCACCAGAAGGACCCGGGCATGAGCCAGTCGCACAACGACCTCGTGTACCTGCAGCAGCCCCTGTCAGATGGGAGCCGCAAGAAGGGGGGCACGCTGTCCCGCATTCTGAGCAGGAAGCTCCTTTCCAGGAACAAAAGCAAGAGCAAACTGAATGGTGCTGCGGAAGAACCGTACATATAAGAGCCGGCCCCCCCCCTTCTCTGCTGGGATACTTGCACGTCAGTTGTTTACAGAGCAGTGCTAGAGAATACAAGTATGGCTGGTGACTTGCATAAAAGGATGTTCACTAACACGGTGGTCTTTTGTTTGTTTGTTTGTTTGTTTGTTTGTTTTTCCAAAACGCTTTTTCTCTCTGATGGTGAAGTTGCTCCTCCAAATAGGAACAGTGCTAAATGTGTCATGGCACGTTTTGGAGAGCCACGTGGTTTATTGTGGAAGATGAGGAAGGATGGGGAACGGTGCAGGTGGGGACCAGGAAGGCCACTGGTATCCTGGCTGCATTAGGAAGAGCACTGCCAGCAGGTCAGGGAGATGATCCTGCCCCACCTTGTACTCAGCCCTGGGAGGCACATCTGGATGCTGTGTCCAGTTTTGGACTCCTCAGGACAGCAGGGACGTGGAACTCCTGGAGCGGGTCCAGCAGAGGCCGCAGAGATGCTGAAGGGACTGGAGCATCTCTGGGAGCAGGAAAGGCTGAGGGAGCTGAGGCTGTTCAGCCTCCAGAGCAGACACTGAGAGGGGACCTGCCCATGGGTGGCAGTGCCTGCAGGGAGGGGGCAGAGCAGGGACCAGGCTCTGCTCAGGGGGCCCAGCAATGGCACAAGAGGGATGGGCAGGAACTGATGCCCAGCAAGTGCCACCTGCACAGGAGGAAGAACTTTGCTGGGCAGTGACCAAGCACTGAACAGAGACCAGAGAGGGTGTGGAGTCTCCTATGCTGGAGATATTCAAGTACTTTCTGGACACAATCTTGTGCCATGTGCTCTGGGATGACCCTGCTGGAGCAGGGAGGTGGGACCAGATGACACACGGTGGACCCTTCCAAGCTGACCCATCCTGTGTGGAGGACCCACATGTGAGCACCTGGTTTACATGAACGGGGAGCTCAGAACTGAAACATCGTCCCTGGTTTACACGACTGGACCACTACAGAGAGAGAAGATACCACTGTGCTCCCTCACTGCAGCCTGCAATCGTAGCAACACAGGTCTCAACTGATTTTTCTAGCCAGGCTGAAAGGGAAAAAAAACAAAAACAAAACAAGAGAGTCAGATCCAATTTGTATTGTAATTTGGAAACGGGTACGTTTTCAGAGGCAGAAGGAAAATGCTGATTCAGATATCCTACTGAAATAACTGTAGCCTGCTGTAATAACTGCTCGGTCCATGTAGGTGGAGAGATGCCTTTGATATTAGCCATAAATCAATAAATTATGCAAATACTTATACTAGCATATTGTTTAATGTTCTGTGCGTAAGTTGTGCTTAACAAAACAAGACTTTTTTTTTGTTTTTAAAGTCTACTTGAGTCTGCTGGTGTACAACATTTGCCAAGTCTTATATGTAGCTTTCCTTCCCTGTGTGAGAAGCTGCATTGCTGATGCAAAAACTTGTCTTAGGGGCTCTAACTCCTTCTCCCAAGTACTTGTTAGACAAGTATATTAACCATCATATCAAATGCAAAGCTAGGAGCAATAAGTGGTGAACAGAGCGTAGTTAACCCTACAGTGCTTTCCTTTAGACAGCTTGTTTTGCTGGCCAAATGCTTCCAGAGATCTTAGAAAACACAGGTGTGAAGAAAGCTTTTGAAAAAATAATAACAATTCCCTTAGTTCGCTTTCAGTTTCTAGGTCTGCCAGTGTTGTTGTGTGGTGAGTGGTTGGTCAGATGAGTTATTTAACTTCTCTTCCTTGTTAAATACTGTGGCTGGCTCATTAAAATGAAAAACTGATGGAAGCAAAGGCATAGTTCTTGGTTTGGTTATCAAGAGTAAAATGTTATTATCTCACAGGTACCATCTTTTGTGCTTGCCTGTATTTTTCCATCACTTACATTCCTGCTGAGGACAAAGGACCAAGCCTGTTCTCTTCAGCCAAGAAAAACATCCATTCATTCCACCTAAATTACTGACACGAATGGATGATAGATTTGTGCCTCCTTTGCCAACAGTAGTTTTCCCCCTGGCCCCTTTCCTCCCCTTAAGCTGTCCAACTCTTTGGCAGATATTTGGGCTTTCAACTTAAACCACTCATCAAAAATAGAAAGTCACTGAAGAACAGAAACGCTTTTCAAAACTTCTGGTGGACTCAAAATTCCTTGGTAAATACTTGTACGATGAATATCAAAGTAGAGGGGGTTTGGTTTTGTTGTTGTTTTTTTTTTTTACCAAAATATTGGAGGAACTGAACTGTCAAAATATTTTAACTGTAAAAATACTGTTTATGTGTAACCTCCTGAAATCACTGTGGTAGTACAGCAGGCAAGACTATCAAATAGCTGTATGTTTAAGGATGCTGCTTATTATTAAAACACTTGAAGGCATTTTAATGTTCTGTATTTTAAAAATTGGTTACAAAAGAATCTTCTAGACCTGTAATGTGCTTAGAAATCCCCATTCAGTAATAGAGGCTTGTCCAGCTTGAATGTGTTTGAACACTTTTTTATTGTTAATTTAATAGTGGGTTTATTCTTTTATTCATGAACAGTGGTTCATGGTATGAGCAGTAAAAACCCTGATGTCCTGCTCTCCAAACATACATTTTTTCCCTTGATTTTACTGCATGACAGGGTAGGGTGGGGGTCAAGTCCCTGCTCAGCCTTGGTTGGTGAAGGAGAAAACCATAACTGGTCTCTGAGTTGAAGAAATCGAAGTGAAACCGAGCTCCATGCACACACTTACACCAAAAACAGAGAGCGGTGGAATTGGGAATGTAAAGGCAGCACAAAACACTACCTGAAGTCTTGCTGAAGTTACTGAACTGGGATTTTCATTCACAGAAGCTTTAGCTTGTACTGTAGAATGGGATGGAAATAACACCGAGTAACTCGCAGGATACAGGAGTAGGGTTTGCTCATAGCTTACCCCAAAGAACAGTTATGCACTGAAGAAGGGGGTTTTTGGTTCTTCTTAAGGTCTTGATGATCACCTAAAATGCTTGTCTTGATGGTGGGAACCAGGAACATTCTATACTACAAATTTTGTGAAGATTTGGGCTTGCATGTATGGAAAAGATAATGAATTCTTAAGATGAGGAAAGCAAGGCATTTGGGGGTAAAAAGGGAATCTTGTTTTTTTTTTTACTTGCCTTCACTCCTCAGGAAAATAAACATCGTTTGGTTTGATGTTTGACCTCTGTATCTGGCTGGTGTGTTCCTCACCTCTTCCTTCTCTGCGAGTAACTTGTGTCCCATTGTAAAAACAAGCTGAGGTACCAAACACAAAGGGACAATTGAGTTGCTCGGTTGTGACATCCCCAAAGACCCACAATACTGAATCCCATTCCCCCCTTCTGAGACAATGAAGTTGATGTTTAGGATCGGGAGATCTGAGGATGTACATTTTTGGGGGTCAGTGGGAGCTGGATCCTGACATCCAGGTTTGGGTTGGGAGGACTGGATTTGTTAACTGGCACAGCCACCACTGTGACATGTCCCACATGTGTCCTGTGCAGTCGTGTCAAGGATGCCAGAGGGAATCATTTTGCTTTTTTATGTTTTGCAATCTTCATCATTTTAATAACTACACATTTGAATAGCAGATGAAATCTCTACAGAATCTACACTGAAGACTTTTTGTTTTCTGCCTTCCAACTTAATTCTGTCAGAAAAATAGCTGGGAAACAACCTGTGAAAATGTTTCTTTTTTTTACTTTTTGTCCCTTTTCACACACTTTTGTGTTTCTGGATGTTCTGTGCAGAAAGAAGGCATATTATTGATTTTATGAGGATTGGGAGATGAAGGCTTGCTTTTCTTTCCAAAGAATTTTACTGCCTGTAGTTGAACCTTCCTAATCTGTGTTTGTAGCATGTTTTGCTTTATGTTATTTTACCTTTTCACTTGTCTCGATGGAGAAAACCCACATCCTTCCTTCTCAGGATTTGCCTTGGCTTTAGGATGCATTTTGACCAAGTAAATAGTACAAGAATTAAATTTCTCTTTGTGGATTAAAACAATAAAATTACCTAATATCTCCAATGTGAATACAAGCTTAGATAACTTTCTTAAAGGACCTGAGATCACTTTCAAAATGTCTTTAAAGAGGAGGGGGGCCTTTTTCCCTGACGTCATTGGTATTTCATATCCCATCCAGTCCAGGAAGAAATGACAAGTGAAAGCTTTCTGCTGTGTTTTTCTTGTTATGTTTTGATGTTCTTGATGTGCAAAGTATCACAGGAAAAAGCAAAGTCCACTATGTAAAATGCTACCAAATGTGGATGGGGAAGCAAAATTAAGAGTCTTGCTCTTGTTCTATCACCTCTGTCAGCTCTGGTAGCTCTTGGTTACAAGGAGCAAGAGCTCTATCCAAGGTGAGACCTTCCTGGGGTTTGCACTTTAGTTTATTGCAGGTTTTGAATTGTAGAGCTGAAGTTTGAGACAAGTGCTTATCCTGGTACAGAATTAAGTATGCCATAGCTCCGGGCTAAGACATTCCTGTTGTGAGTGGGAACAGCTGACCTCATGCTTTGACCTCCACAGGATCTAAGTGGATTTATTCGTGTGTTTAAAGTCAGCATATGCTTCTGGACATTGCTAAGCCACGGCCTTGGTGACAAACAACTGCAGATTAATTATATAACAAGGGTGATTGCTTTAAGTTAAGGGTGAATAATACCACTTCACTCAGGAAACACAAACTGCTACTATGCAAGGTGCTGGCATGGTGTGAAAATAGCTGGGAAGGATGGACCTGGAGTCTTTCCAGTACTGCTGTAACTCTATATTTCCCAATAATGTATGATGCTCAGATATTCCAGGTGGGGTAAACCATTTTTTTTTCAAGCATCAAGTTGTGATAGTCACTTCTGTGGTGGCTTTCTTTCTTTCTTTTCTTTCTTTCTTTCTTTCTTTTCTTTCTTTCTTTCTTTCTTTCTTTTCTTTCTTTCTTTTCTTTCTTTCTTTTCTTTCTTTTCTTTCTTTCTTTTCTTTCTTTCTTTCTTTCTTTCTTTCTTTTTTTCTTTCTTTCTTTCTTTCTTTCTTTCTTNTTTCCTTTCCTTTCCTTTCCTTTCCTTTCCTTTCCTTTCCTTTCCTTTCCTTTCCTTTCCTTTCCTTTCCTTTCCTTTCCTTTCCTTTCCTTTCCTTTCCTTTCCTTTCCTTTCCTTTCCTTTCCTTTCCTTTCCTTTCCTTTCCTTTCCTTTCCTTTCCTTTCCTTTCCTTTCCTTTCCTTTCCTTTCCTTTCCTTTCCTTTCCTTTCCTTTCCTTTCCTTTCCTTTCCTTTCCTTTCCTTTCCTTTCCTTTCCTTTCCTTTCCTTTCCTTTCCTTTCCTTTCCTTTCCTTTCCTTTCCTTTCCTTTCCTTTCCTTTCCTTTCCTTTCCTTTCCTTTCCTTTCCTTTCCTTTCCTTTCCTTTCCTTTCCTTTCCTTTCCTTTCCTTTCCTTTCCTTTCCTTTCCTTTCCTTTCCTTTCCTTTCCTTTCCTTTCCTTTCCTTTCCTTTCCTTTCCTTTCCTTTCCTTTCCTTTCCTTTCCTTTCCTTTCCTTTCCTTTCCTTTCCTTTCCTTTCCTTTCCTTTCCTTTCCTTTCCTTTCCTTTCCTTTCCTTTCCTTTCCTTTCCTTTCCTTTCCTTTCCTTTCCTTTCCTTTCCTTTCCTTTCCTTTCCTTTCCTTTCCTTTCCTTTCCTTTCTCTCCTTTCTTCCTTTCTTTTTCTTTCTTTCTTTCTTTTCTTTCCTTTCTTCTTCTTTCTTTCTTTTCTTTCTTTCCATAACTTTAAGTTGGTGCAATTAAGAAATATATGATGTACAGATTTACTATATCACTAAAAAAACCCTAAGAATAGTGTTTTTTAAAGAATAACCACTGCTGTACATACAATAAAAGCCTATTGTCTGTGTGCAGTGTGCTGTCCTACATGCCCAGTCAGCCAGGCATAACAGATGGTTTTCTACTCTCCTTCGCTCCTTTGACCTGTTGCTTAACACAGTCCATTTACCTGTTTGCTCGGGAGCAGAGTTCTCTGCTGTGCCGACACTGTGCATTGTTTCTGATAACCCTGGCCTATCAGGTGGCTTGAGAAATGACCTGAAACAGGGATTGGGTGGGAATGTGACGGCAGAAGGAATTGTGGAGTTCATTGCGGTTACTCATTATTCTTTCCCTCGGTTACGCTGTAACATCCTGAATGGAGGGGCAAAGGGGAAGGAGTGTCACGGGCTAGAGCCTATGGAGGATACATCAGTACTAAAATCAGCACTGCCTGGGAATAAGGTTCTCTTGCATTTGTTTTGTTTAAGAGGTTATGTTATAAATCAGTGCTGGCACAAAGCCCCACCAGACTGAGGGAGGCAGGGAAGGGGGAAACCCCAAAACTAAAACAACTAAACACACAGCCAACCAGAAAAACAATAAGCATTCACACAAAAATAGCCACAACAGTGTTTCTATTTCCCTTCCAAAAGTCAGTGCTGTACCTTCTTTTATGAGGAAATGTTATGTTCCCTTACTGGGAGTTACTGCCCACATTTACATGCCTTTTTATTTCATATTCTTGAAGTACTTAGCTGAAATGTCCTAATAGTCTCTCAACAAGGTTTTTTTCCCCTTCTCCTTCCTGCTCTAACCTGGGGTGAGGTTTTTTACTTCATGTGATGCCAGTTCTGTACATTATCAAAAGTGACAAGACGTGTCAGAGGGGGGAGCAGGAATGGATGTAGGACTATGTCTGGCACCACCAAGTTCATCATCTGTAAACAATGAATGTAAGGGATCTTTTTTTTCATCTCTCTACCCAAGCAAGCCTGGTGTAAGTTCACAGTCTGATGTTAACTCCGGAAAAAAAAAATTATTTTGGAGCTGCAGGATCTGGACTCACATGCATTGTAAACATTCAGACAACTATTCTGAATTATTTTATACTTGAACAAAATTAATTCACAGCACCCTTGTGTGCTGGATGCTGGAGAAAACCAGGCAGAGGTCCATGTGAGTATGCACTGAGATGTACAGGGAAAACAAAGCAGCTAAAGCTACACAAAGCTAAAGGCCAGTCAGCTTCAGTCTCTGAAAAAACAAATGACTTACACTTGTTAGATCCTTGAAGAAACTCCCCTTACTGCTCCTGTTCTCATTGAAAACTTCTGGTGAGTCATTTTGAATGAATAAATGGTTCTCCCTCCCGAAATTAACAAGAACAGTGTTTTCAAAATTCAAATGCTGTATTATTTCAGTTTACCCAAGCACCAACAAGAAGACAGTCACAATATTGCCGATGCCCTGGGGTGCATCAGGAAGAGCATTGCCAGCAGGTCAGGGAGATGATCCTGCAAACCCCCTGCTCAGCCCTGGGAGGCACATCTGCAGTGCTGGGTCCAGTCTGGGCTCCTCAGGACAGCAGAGACATGGAACTCCTGGAGCAGGTGAAGAGGGAGGTGCAAAGATGCTGAAGGGAGCTGGGGCGTTCAGCCTCCAGAGCAGACACCGAGAGGGGACCTGCCCATGGGTGGCAGTGCCTGCAGGGAGGGGGCAGAGCAGGGACCAGGCTCTGCTCGGGGGGCCCAGCCATGGCACAAGAGGGACGGGCAGGAACTGATGCCCAGGAAGTGCCACCTGGACAGGAGGAAGAACTTCTTGGCTGGGCAGTGACCCAGCACTGAACAGAGACCAGAGAGGGTGTGGAGTCTCCCTCACTTGCTCTGGGATGACCCTGCTGGAGCAGGGAGGTTGGACCAGATGACCCACTGTGGTCCCTTCCAAGCTGACCCACTCTGTGATTCAGTGAATACCCTCTACACATCCCTTTTGAAACTGGGTACTTGTGCAGAAGGGTTCACGGGATGGGTAATGTGAGAAGCAAGAAAGTCCCTGGCCTTTGCCAACAGTTAAAAGATGTAGCCAGACGTGAGGAGAGCTTATCCCCTGGAGAGGATGCTTTCCATCACCTTTAAATCTTCAGCAGTGCTCTTACTGTGAACACTGGCCAGTCACACCACGGTGGCAGGGAGCACTGCATAAGGCTTTGGGAGGGACTCCCTTGAAGGCAACACCTCTTAGGAGAGCTAAAACTTGGGGCATCTTCCTTGGATACAAAAAGCCTGAGTATTTCTTGCCCTGGTCACCACTTCTGACGGGGTTTGTGGCTGCAGAGGCACTTCACGTAGGGAGTGGTGAAGTCACCTGAACTTCAGGTTTAAGGCCCCTGAAGGAAGAAGGGCACTCTTTTTGTTTCGTGGGCACCAAGCCTCTGTGGCAAAAAAATTGTAGAAATTTTAGAAAAAAAGAGGCATTTCTGGATTGCTGAATCATGTGTGGCCACAGTGTCTGCTGTCAGCCCTGCTAGATCCTGCTAACACCAAACTGATGAGACGTAGGAGTCACAGAATCAATGAGGTTGGAAAAGACCTCTGAGATCATCAAGTCCAACCTGTGACCAAACACCACAGTGTCAACCAGACCAGGGCACTGAGTGCCACGTCCAGTCTTCCCTTAAACACCCGCAGGGATGGTGACTCCACCACCTCCTTGGGCAGCCCATTCCAACATTTAATAACCATTTTTTGTGAAGGAATTCTTCCTGATGTCCAAGCTAAACCTTCCCTGGCGTAGCCTGAGGTCACGTCCTCCCATTCTGGAGCACTGAACCTCCATGAGAAGGGCAATGAAGCTGGTGAAGGGTCTGGAGCACAAGTCCTATGAGGAGCTGGGGGTGCTCAGCCTGGAGAAAAGGAGGCTCAGGGAGGACCTTCTGGAGCTCTGCAATTCCCTGGCAGGAGGTTGTAAGCAAGGTGGGGGTCAGGCTCTGCTCCCACTGAGGAGACAAAAGGAAATAGTCCTAAGCTGCACCAGGGGAGGTTTGGGTTGGACATTAGGAAGAATTCCTTCACATAAAGGTGGATTAGACATTGGAATGGGCTGCCCAGGGACGTGGTGGTCACCAGCCCTGGAGGGACTGGCCGTGGCACTCAGTGCCCTGATCTGGTTGACACGGTGGTGTTGGGTCATGGGAACTGGGGCATCCTGGGGAAATGGGGGCATC
>VWZG01000602.1:0-11375 GCA_013396735.1 Grallaria varia
ACCTTGTCACTGCTGACCTCAAGAAAGTGTGCATGAAGCTTCATTATTTCTAATTTCTTTAGAAAGGTGTTGTTAAGGAAACTTTCCTGTCTGACCATTCAGGAGTCACTCTGGGAGTCACACTTGTACCACCAGAGATTGTCATTGCTGGGACTGAAGTCCCTTCACAGCAGGCAACTCCAATTCAACAATGGGTGCCCCATTTCACTCCCTACACACCACACTCACAGAGTCAGACAAGTTTCCCTCACCGGCTCGGCCACAGGTTTCCCACAGCACAGTCCCAGACCTCATTCCTTTGAGCAATTTAATCATGTTGCAGAGCCATAATAACAGCTCAAGTTGGTGCCTCTGGGGAGGGACTCCAGCAAAGGAATCCATGGGCTTTGGTACCCTCACAGTCTGTGTGCCAGATAGTCTGGGGTCTTCCTGCTGAGTCATCACCTCCTGCTGAGTCTCTGAGTGGCTGGTCATCTGGATGGCACTGCAGGTCCCTGTGCCCTGTATTCATTGCCTGGGGCTCCAGCCATTTCTCACCATACAGAGCTATCTGCAGTAGCCACATTCCTCAACAGTACCCTGATGTACCTAAGCAGAAGATGGTGCACTTCTTGTCAACTTGAGGAAAAAGATAATCCCTTTCTGTATTAAACCTTCTGAGCTGCTTTTTATCGACTCAATCTGAGCCTTGATAAACAATAGCTGGATCCATCTGTGATATTAACATCCTTTTAAAGGAGAAGGTATGATATGATCTAGTATCTATTGACAAATTCTATCTGATGAGGGTATAGAGGCCACTGTGAGGGAGGCAATGGGAATTGAAAACCTGAGGCTTGTCATGTTCCATGGACTCATTTGTTCTGAAGTTGTTGCAAAATGCGGGATATGTAAAAATTTTCTTAGGAAAGGATGTTCTTTGATGTTTGATCTTTGTATATTTCAGGCCTAATCAACAAGGGAGATTTAATCCATGAAATAGAGAGCAGCCAAAAAGCTCTAAGTGATGTACATGTGTTGGGAAAACCAATGGGATGGGGTAACCCCGGATGTTCATACAGACTGGGGATTGAGATGCTGGAAAGCAGTGCCAGGAAAGGGACCTGGTGGTCCTGGTCAATGGCAAGTTGATTATGCGTCAGCAGTGCCCTGGCAGCCAGGAGGGCCAACCATGTCCTGGGAAGCATCAGGCCCAGAATTGCCAGTCGGGCAAGGGAGGGGATTGTCCCACTCTGCTCTGCATTGGGGTGGCCTCACCTGGAATATTGTGGCAGTTTGGGGCATTGCAATATAAGACAGACATTAAGCCATTAGAGAGCGTCAAAAGTAGGGCAACAAAGATGGGGGAAGGGCTCTGAGGGGAAGCCGTATGAGGAGTGGCTGAAGGCACTTGGTCTGTTCAGCCTGGAGGAGACTGAAGGGAGACCTCATGGCAGTTGCAACTTCCTCATGAGGGGAAGAGGAAGGGCAGGCACTAATCTCTTCTCTGTGGGGACCAGTGATAGGACCTGAGGGAATGGTCTGAAGTTGTGTCAGGGGAGGTTTAGGTCAGACATTAGAAAGACGTTCTTCACCCAGAGGGTGGTCAGGTGCTGGAACAGGCTCCCCAGGGCAGTGATCACAGCACCAAGCCTGACAGAGCTCAACAAGGGTTTGGATAATACTTTCAGGCACATGGTGGGACTCTTGGGAATGGTCCTGTGCAGGTCCAGGAGTGAGACTTCAGTGATCCTTGTGGGTCCCTTCCAACACAGCATATTCTGTGATTCTGTGAGATTACTTGTTGGTAGAATTGCCTTGTTAGGGTTTAGGGCTGGACATGCCTCAATGATCTCAGACCTAGGGGGAGGTTAACAAAGCTTGGGAAGAAGGATGTACCACTGACAGTGGACACAAAGAATTCAGAATTTATGGACAACCAGGACATCTGGCAGGACTCCCAAGATAAGGCAGAAACTAATAAAGCTAACTCAGTAATTGTGCTGAAATCAGCTCCAACTGGGTAAAAGATAATTCTAGCAGGGACAGATCGTGACCACAGACTCACAGCCCACTGACTCAATAGAAGAGAGAAACTGAGCATGCGGACTAATTAGCATGAGAAGCGAGAGAATCATTAACCAGTGGAAGATAGAGTACTAATTAAGAAGAGAACTATGTAACTTGTAGCCAATGGCCACTAATTCTTTTGTTGCTAAAATGTATAAATAGTTAAAAGTTTTGATAACTGACGTACATGTTTTGTGGAGAAATACCCATGTACCTTCAGTTCTGAATAAAGTAATGTCAACTTTCTAACCCAACAAACTGGTAGAGAGTTTATTTCCTAGTTTTCAGTGACAAAGCTATTAAACATAATAGATGCATTAGACTGTAATTTTCAGTGCTGAGTGCCTTGATCTCCAAACTCTCCAATTATTCCTTTAATTAACAAATACAGACCAATGACTTACAAAATTAATCAATACAGAGAGACTTCCTTGATAGAAAAACCAGGAAGAAGAGATGGATTTTTGCCCTTTCACACAGAAGACAAGGACAAAAACTAATTTTCAACTTTTGCAGGCCTCTATAATGATGAAAAGACCATATAATCCACTTAATCCAAGATCCAAATCGACCAAAAGGATAGAATTATAAAAATAGAGCTCTGAAAAGCACTCAGATATGAAGGTAAAAATCTCTCCTTATGCATATCTGATAGACATTAGGTCAAATCTGACAGATTTTTCATTAGTGATTTTTGCACTAAGAATTCCTTTTTCAGAAAGCAAAAGCATGACTATAAGGTTCCAGAAAAATATGGTGCTTTTCAAAGAAGTTAGCACTTCTGCAAAATCCTGTGTTATTTCCACCTATGGAATGGAGACTGCATCCTATTTTGAGAGACTTTTTTTGTTGTGAGCTAAATATTTTAACACTTCTTTTAGAATTAGAAATTTATTACAAAAAGTACTATAATTTCCAAAGGACTCCAATCTCCATTTCCCACCCATACCAAACATTATAAAGGCACCTCAGCATTAAAAAAAAAGACCTTAGCATTACCTTAGGCAAGTGTAGTAGTTGTATAATTTTAGCAAGAACCTACCAAAAAATATATCTGCCTCTCCTCTGGAATAAACAGCTCCACCATACTTCTGGTTCCCAACCTCAAAAAGAACGTCATATCCATCCAAAGCCTTACTGTTAAAAAAGAAGCATCTGAAAACCTCTGATGAAGCATAGTACTGTAGAGATTTCATGCCAACCATATGAAGAGCGGCTGAAGGCACTTGGTCTGTTCAGCCTGGAGGAGACTGAGGTCAGAGCTCATCAGAGTCTACAACTTCCTCACAAAAGGAAGCAGAGGGGCAGGCACTGATCTCTGTGGTGACCAGTGACAGGACCCGAGGCAACAGTCTGAAGTTGTGTCAGGGGAGGTTTAGGTTGGACATTAGAAAGACGTTCTTCACCCAGAGGGTGGTCAAGGGATGGAACAGACTCCCCAGGGCAGGGGTCAGAGGACCAAGCCTGACAGAGCTCAAGAAGCATTTGGATGATACTCTCAGGAACATGGTGGGATTCTTGGGGTGTCCTGTGCAGGGCCAGGAGTTGGACTCAATGATCCTTGTGAGTCCCTTCCAACTCAGCATATTCTATGGTTCTATGATTCTAAAAAATTACAAAATTACAAAAGAGACCTCTAATCTTCTAACAAAACTTGTGAGTACAATTCTACTCAAAGTAATTTATAGAAAACAACAACACATGCCTACACAGAAAGTGTAGTGTGACTGTAATATGTATCTCCATGCCTCGATTACAAAAGCAGCAATGCTTTCAAAAGCATTTCAAAAGCAGATGCTTTCATGCAGTTTTTACCATGTGCTAGCATCTACAGTAAAATCTCTAGAGGGATGCTTGCTATGTACAGCATCAGTTAGCATTATATGTTCCTGTTCTAATTAGACTGAGTGCGTGCTATAAGCACGCTCTTTTCTTGACATAATGTGATCTGAAGTTACAGTAGATATACTAAAATGCACAAATGCCAGGCTTTTGCATAAATACAGAAAGCAACTTCACAAAAATTAATGACATTTAGGAGTTATTGGATATTTTTCTAACATTCTCATAGGAACAATAGAGGAAGCTTCCTTCTGCAGTCACACCAAACCAAATGACTATAACTAGAGCAATCCCAGAGTGTATCAACTTGTCAATATAGTACAAACTTACAAGCAACGGCAAAAGTGTTACCAAAAAATAAGAATCATATTTCTCTGAGGTAACAGCTTTTCAGGAAATCTGTCCCAAGACTGCTAAAAATCCTTCTACTCAATACTATTAATTCATAGCTGAAACCTCAGCAGCTAAAGTGAAAAGAATTGCTGTCTGGAATAGGGGCAACTTGCCACCAGTGAATAAATGGTGATAATTTGGTCCAATATAAGGCAGCAGCTCTTGCACCTCATCCACAGCAATTGCAGGAACTCAGGAAGAACTGAGACTTGTCAGAGGATGCAGGTGGAAGGGAAGCATAAGGTTGGAATCCTTAATTGGTAATATGGATATTGAACAGTGGTGAAAGGGAGAAATCACATTCTATAAAAATCACTTCTTTCCCCAAAAGAAATAAATCAGTCTGCCCATGGCTATGTAATTATGGTAAACAAACTTCACAACTAATGTTCAATATCTCCTGAAAGCCAAAACAAAAGAGAAAGAGTGTTTTAGTCTCACTCTAAGAGCCTGAAGACTGTTGTGCACCATCAAAAATACAGTGCGTTATTTTGAGATGCTTCTCAGATAAAATGTGCTGGAGAATCTACTCAAAGTATAGGGATATAAAAGTAACTTTTTAAGTAGTAGAAGACAAATCACAAGCTCTCCATAAATAAAATTAGTATAAATGTAAGCAAAGTAACCAATTCCATCATTTCATTAAATAAAAATTAAAGGCAATAGAGATATCTTTTAAGGTGAGCAGCCATTTTCTCTGTATATTCACAATGTTTTCTAACAAGACTTGATTTAGCTACCAAATGAGAAATACCTAAAAAGTTAATCCTTTTAATAACTGCAACAAGAACATTTACACACACACAAATGCAATAAATACTCTCGCTCACTCTCTATCTCCAGCCATCTTTAAAAACAGAAAAAAAGTTATCTTTGAATAGGGAGAAAACTTATTCACTCTCTACTGATTAAAGACCCAAACCAGATGTAAATTCAGTTGCCTCCTTGCAAGTATGGAGGCATATAAACCATTTTTACCTATGAACTTCTAAAATCAGAATATATGCTGTTTTCCGCTCTGTAAATTTTTATTGGGAGTATCTAACAAATTAGCATTTTTTGAAGGAATTAAACACAGTGCAGAGGAAGCTTCTGAAAAATACTTATGTTAACCTATCACTATCTACTTTAAAAATCACATCTTATCTTCAAGATTTACATGTGGGTTTTGCATCCACTTTTGATATTTCTGAAGGCTAAGAACATGAAATCACTTAACAACAACAACAAAAAAAGACCAGAAAAAGAAAGGAAAGAAAAAGAAAAATAGGGGGAAAAAAGGAAAAATTTAGAAAAAGAGAAAAACAAAAAGAAAAAAATCAAAGAGGATAGATTTAATTAAATCAGTTAAGACAACCAGTAAAGCTACTGAAGCAAAGAGCAAACAATTCAGAGTTCTGTGCTAGAGACTGTGTATATATATGGTAGATCTCTGAAACTTGTAATTCCTACATAAAAATGAATATCCAGTTGAACAAACATTGAGACAATATAGGAGTATATATTACCCAATCGTTACACTGCCTTTAAAAGAGTAGATATGATTTTAATCTAATACTTCCTTCACATAAGGTTCAAATTGGGATATGAATAGAAATGGCATAAAAGAGTTTTCCTGTATTTTCTTAAGTTAGGCAACATAATTAAGAGCTCAACTATCAAAACTTATTACAAATTTTTACTTATGGTACTGATGGGATTTTAGAAACTATAAACAATGTCAATTGTATTTCATTCAATCTCATGGTTCAAAATAAGGGTATCTTAAAAAGAATTTTGAAACATAAGAACTTCCCTTTCCATCCATTAAGATCCTGAATAACGAATGATAGATATTTAAAAAATGTATATGAGAGATTACAATTCATTGTTTAAGGGGAATGGTGATGAATGTCATAGAACCACCTACACTGAGGAAACAGAATTGTACTGTGTGACAATGACAGGAAGGTTTATATATATATATGTGTGGCTATATGCATATATATATATTTATAATATATGTAGTGTATACACACACACGCAATCCTTTTACCTTTATCTTGCACTTCTTTTGAAAATCGCTCCCTTTCAATAGCTGATTCACGTTCTATCCGCTCAATTTCAGCCAATGCATCCAATTCTACTTCATCATATGACGTTATAGCTCCTTGTTCCGAAACCTGTTGCTGTGACTGTACCACAGGAGTTTGAGGTTGTTTTGCAGCAACTGAAGTGTTCTGTTGTAAAACAGGCACTTGTTGTGCCTGAAGGAAAGCTGTCTGTTCATGCTGCAGCAAACACTGAACAGAGTTTAATGGGCGGTTAACATCCTGTGGAGTAACGGGTGTTTTAGAAGTCTGTCCTGGGTACTGCACATTAAAAGGAATATCACCCTCTGACACACTGCTGTTTTCCAAACCAGAAAGCATATCATCCTGCTGGTCCATATCCGAAGATCTTACACGAGAGAGTCTTAATGTAAGCTTAGTGGAGTCCTTGGAAGGAGAACTAATGATATCATACATTGCAGCTTTTTCAGTCTGGTCTTTTTCATCCTTGCCTAACTTCATTTTCTTTTGTTTCTTTTGCTTTCTTTCTGGAGAGTCTAACAATATGTCTGGGGGAACATCTCTAGGTGATGAATAAGGTGGAGGTTGAGATTGTTGTATTAAAGGTTGTCTTGATCCTAGAATAATAATTCAGAAAAACTTAACAGTTATGTTGTTCCATGTTTATATAAAAACACACTAAATATAACCTACATAATTTTAATGTGTATTTCTACATATAACTGTGATCATAAAAGGTCTAAATAAGATTGGTAGGAAGCACATCATTGCTAGATCAAGATGCAATCCAGACAGTTGCAGTATATTTCCTAGGAATTTTAGCAGTCCTTTGCAGATATAGAAGGGATCATTTCAGAGAAGATGGAACAAAAAAACCCACCACCAAAAAAGAATAAATAAAAATAGTACCTAAGTTTCAGAATATCAACTATTAGAAAATGCTCAATGAAGCAAGTTGACTACAGAAAAAAAGGAAAGATCATAAAGATTTTTAATAAGGTTCAGTGACAAAGACTCAATGATCAGCGTATAGACATTAGCCATTACAGCCACACAGTTTTAATTAAAAAAAAAACAAAAACAAAGCCAAAACATACACAACCTCCTTAACTTGGATTTAGCTTTTAAAAAAAATTTAATTATTTTTTTGAGGTAAACTCACTCCTACCTCCCCCATTCATTACTATGTAGAAAACACTACTTGTCTTAAGTCCTTTTTCTACTATTTCCCTGCCTTATCTCCCACTACCACATTTTAGTTTATTCATTTTTGCTTCTAGGTGCACTCTTTCCAGGATTTGAGTATATCTACAGAAATTTTTTAAAGAAGACATTTTTAATTAAATACATTCTCCAATTGATCACATTTAAAGATTTGTTCCTCAAACTAATTGACTCCCCATAACTGTTAGCCTAGAAATAAAGACTTGCAAAACAGAGCTTTTCAGCCTGTCCCAGTTGGAATTTTGAGCTATAGTTTTGGCTTAAAAGGAATACTGGGCAGGGGGGAGAGGAGGAGGCAGGTACGCAGAGTCTGCTCTTCTTAAAGCAACCATTCAGATTCCATTCATCCATCAGGGAATACTGATCTTCAGAAAGCAGTGACTGAGATTATTGTTAGTCATTTTGGTCAGGTCATCATAGGTCAGTACTTCTAACAATAACCAAAAATTAACTGGAATACAGGGCCCCATGTGCTTCATTCGAGAAACACTACTAAACAAGAAAGTAGCTTTATTCTGCAACTTAAATTTCTACCAGGTATTTTTAGAAATATTAAGAATCATTAAGCACTGTATTGACCTGTGGATGAAAAAATATAATGAGTATCTTTATCAAAGCTTCAGGTCACATGAAAAGAATGCTTTTCCTGATAACCTCTTTGCATAGGCTGCTATATTTATTTTATCTCCCTAGTATGTTCTGAAAAAAGTACTATAACTTCTGTATGTAGAGAGACAGGTATGACATGGGTTTAACTTAATCCTTGTCCATCAGCAATAACTCCATATTGTACCAATAACATCCATAATGTTTGAAAACCCTGCTTTGACTCATCCCAATTCTCAAAATCTTCAACTACTCTACTTCCCCTCCTCAAATCAGAAACCACACCCAACCAAAGTTCTGCCTACACCCTAAAAAGATCTCTCACTTGCATTTCATCACAGATTCTTATTCTTGTGATGCTCCTCCCTCCAGCTGCCATTTCTTTTAGTAATTTACAGGATTGCCTTGGTGTAACGTGTAGCAGAAAACATTAGCTGCTCATTTTTTGCCATGGTAATGACTACCACTCAGGAAATACAAGCTGCACGATAATTTCTATAAATAGCAGAGGCAGGTCAGAATTTTTCAAAGAGATATAGTTGAAGATTAAGATGTCAGTAATCTCTTACGTAAATACTTTTAAAATTGCAACAATAGGGCATTTACTGTTTTTCACACTTACACTTCTTAAGAAGGCACAGATTTGATTCTCCCTTGTCCTCAACTTCTAAGTAAATATGATGAGGTTGTTTTGAATTAGTATTAATTTGTCACATTGAAACTTAACACCTGTAGCAACAGTTAGGTGATTCTTTTTATCTTTGAGTAGACTTGAGGAGGTCAGAAGGATTTCAGTGCATTCCATTGTACATACTTAGAATCCAGTAAATAAAGAAACAAAAGCAAAGTTTTGCCTCTCCTAGGCAGCACTACGAATAGGTATTTGAAAATATCTTCCTCCTGAAAGAATATCCTGAAAGGTTTTGATAGTAATGACTATAAGATAATTTTTAAGAGAACACGCTCTGGCACTAACTTCACCTACTTCTGTGACAGTTAATGATAGTTAAGCCTCTGACAACATGGAAGCTTAGAAGTTACAGTGCACATGTATTGAAGTGAAAAGAAACTGAAAAATATGAGCATTCTCTAACAGTTTCACTCTACCAAAAACATTAGCAGTTTTGAACAGGTATCACACAATGAACATCTACCACATGCTATTCGAGGCTAAGACATCAGACAAAAGCCAACAGTGTGTTCGGGGGGCTGAGAAGGCCAAAGTCATCCTGGCTTGTATCACAAAGAGGGTGGCCAGCAGCACCAGCTGTGATTGTCACCCTGCACTGGGCACTCATGAGGCTGCACCTTGAGCACTCTTTCCAGTCGTGGGCCCCCCAGTATGAGAAAGACAGGCACTGCAGCATGTCCAGAGAAGGGCACAGGAGCTGTGGAAGGGTCTGGAGCACAAGTCTGATGAGGAGTGGCTGAGGGAGCAGGGGGTGTTCAGTCTGGAGAAAAGGAGTCTCAGGGGAGACTTTATCACTCTCTACAACAACCTGAAAGGAGGCTGAAGCCTGGTGAGGGCCAGCCTCTTCTCCCACGTAACAAGGGACAGGACAAGAGGAAATGGCCTCAAGCTGCACCAGGGGAGGTTTAGGTTGGACCTCAGTAAGAATTTCTTCACTGAAAAGGTTGTTAATCATTGGAAAGGGCTGCCCTGGAGGCATTCAAGAAACAACAGGATGCGGCATTGGTGTTACGGTTTAGCTACCCGGATAGTGTTCAGCCAAAGGTTGGATGTGGTGATCTGGGAGGTCATTTCCAACTTCAATGATTCCATGAAAACAACACTAATTATAAAGACAGATTTTTGTCTACCAGTGTTTGACTCAGTCTGGAATATTTCATATGTGAGAAGTCTTGGGCCATTACATGTCTGGGAATAAAGAGCTTACAAGACTTGTTGGTAAGAGAAGATATATTTCTTTAAAAGAATACACAGACAATTATGATTAGTTTGCTGAACCAGTTGAGACTGCAGTGTTGAGAAGGTTTGTTCCACAAAATGCTGCCAATGCAGTAAATAATATGAAGAATATCAAAAATTATCTTTGGGAATGAACCAAACCAGAATACGCTTTTAGAACAGAGAAACATGTAGGCCACTTTTCAGTCTAAATCTTGGGCTGAGTGGTAATTCAGGAGAAAAAAATAATCTGGCTTTCTCTAGTTGATCTTCCACAGTATCATTAAAAGAACTTTGTGGGATCTCTTTTTATATGGCAGGAATATGAGATAAGAGGAGGTTCTCCACTGGTTCAGGAAGGTCACTGTATCATTACTGAATAGTAAATACTGGTGGTCAGCCAGGTAACACCATATGTAGCCAAGAAGCAGCTAACATCATAGGAAATAAGGCCTCTACAGAGAACAACCAACCATCAGCAATACCTCCCTAGTCTTTCAGAAACAGTCTTCCTTGACCACCCATGATAATCCTGGGACTTGTTCTCCACATTTATTAGTTCTTCTGTGGATTTCTAGTGGTAGATGTTTCTCAGTACAGAAGAAGTTTTATCAGTAGCTGTAGCAACTTGTAAACACCTTTTTTTCTGTGACTCTTGACTACTATCTATCCCATATAATGGAGTCAACTATGAAAATATTTCATTGCATTGACAATGACTTAGCCTTCTTTAGAATGTAAAGTTTCAAACCTACTTTTTGTTTTTTACCCCTGGAACAGCTTGCTCACTCATTGGACATCAGTTATTTGGATAGCAAACAAAGAAGATTCTGTCCAGGAGACCTAACATATCACTGACACCTCCATCTTACAGTTTCTGTCTGTACACTTTCTCATCACACCACAGTACTGATATCTTACTTAAGCACTCATGACACTGTCTCTGCTCTCTCTAAGCCTCTTCAGGTCACTTGCCTTACAAAGATGATGCATCAAAGTCACATCATGGATCACACTCTTTGTTGTGATCCACAGGGTCAAAAAACAACTATTAAGGGTACCAGGAAGTTAGGACTCACCTATCTTACAGAATTAAAAAAAAATCATTAGCCTTCCACTTGCATAATAACAACTTCCAAAGGGTAACACCAGCAAGTATATTAATATTCCTTTCATTCCCTTGCAGGCAAAGGTTCTCATATATTGACAGAAAGTGTTTCACACATCCTGCATCTTCTTTTGCCAGAAGCATAATTCCCTAAGCATGAAAGCTGGAGAAACTGCTAGAGAACAAATGAAGG
>VWZG01000603.1:0-15042 GCA_013396735.1 Grallaria varia
CAATCAATTCTATGATTCTCTGAAACAGAGTTGCAAAGATTAATTTAAAAAGCACAGGAAGAAAGCAAAGGAACTGTGCACTGAAGAAACTGAGGGGCTTCACTTTGGAAATACTGTGGGTTGAGGAGTTCTGCCAAAATAGGACAAGTACAGGAAACCTCCGTTCTGGAATAAGTGCGAAGGTCAGGACCAGTCTGAGTGAGAATAACCCCGTCCCTTCTTAGCAAAAATGTGAAGTCATTCGTATTATTCAAGGTTAAGGTGTGGAGGAACACAAAGGCAGTGATGAAAAGACTTTTGTGTCTCTAAAAATTTGCATGTCAGGTCTCAGACAAGATATTTCTTGAGTGTGTGATGTGTGAGAAAGAGCAGAAAGAACACTTGCCAAGCACATCATGAGACGAAAAGCGTGTCATGGACCTGCTGACAGGAGGCAAGCCGCCTTCTTCCACTGGGGACACCAAAGACATGGCAAACACAAAAAGGGAAAGATGTAAGGGAGGTCGTTTCATAGTTTGACCAAAGTCCTGTACAAAACCAAGGCAGAAGACAAACTCAGAATCATGAGATATTATGCCAAAAGAGTTGAACTGGTTGGTAGAAAAGTGAGTATTCCCATGCTCTTCTGCCTCCCTCAATGGGAGACACAAATGCAATTGGGTATATGTAAGTGAATCACAGGAGTATTGCAGTATTTTTCAGAGACCTCTTCACTGCTTGTAGTTTAAATAGCGTTGTTTTGAGCCAGATGTGTTCACCAGTATTCCTGAGGTATCCCCACTAATTCTGAGCTGTGAAAACAAAGTCAGCAAAACAAAAATAAACAAAAAGTTGTGTTAATGGTTGGAAACTTTCAATCACTTACAGTTGTTTCATGACTTCAGGATTTCACCTCAGTCTGGCCTCCACTCTGCATACCCTTAAACACATGCAGTGGCAAACTTCTGTGAAAAAAAATCGGTTTTACCTAAATGCCTTTTTTTAGTGTTTGAAAGAGGATTTCAGTCATTAGGAAAAGGTGGGGTCTTTTGTGTTGAGACATTTTTTAAAGACTTAAGGAGAAGGAATGAGGGAGGGAAAATAAGAGGCTCTCTTTCAGAAAAGTAATTTTTTTCATGATGAATCTGTCCCTAACCATTTTAAGTTCCACACAGCAAGTGAGTGACCATCACTGCTAGCAGAGATTTAAACATTTAGCTGTAAACAGTAGTTTGGAGGATCCCAGGAGCATCAGGTGTGTGTCTGTATAGACTGCATAGTACTATTTCACATGGTATCAGTAGATTATAAAAGACACACAACAGGAAACTAAAGCTGCATTTTTATTCACTAAAACATGCACAGTTAAAGCCACAGCAGTCAGTGGACAAGTTGAGGGATCTTCCAGGAGACACTCAGGTGCTTCTGAGGGAGTTCTACTTCTGCTTGAAAAAGAAAATAAAATGGGCTGATGGTGTTGCTTTCCACTACCTGTGTGTAGTTTATGCTTGAAGTAGTGTAACAACATGATGCTGTAAATACTAGCTAGTAAATATTAGCATTTTTTTCTTAATTAAGAGGGTTTATTTTCCTTTTCAGTAGCCCTGTAGAGTGTTGAACGTTATACATCTGGTTCTCTATCTTTTATGTTATATGTACAGTTCTCTACCTTATATTGACTTTTGATGACAAAGCAAATTACTTATTCTGAAATGGGTTTTCTTCATTTTATACAGGGAGAAGTTCATGCTAGTTTATTGCACATAAGTGTGAAAGGTTATTTCAGTGTAGGCTGCAAACATTTTCCTTATCTCCCGAGTAGTTGAAATATAATTCTTGAAAAAATAAATTAAAAACAGTCACCTGTACCTCATATGTCTTTTTTTTTCAGCCTCTGAGTGAATCTGATCTTGCTGATGAATTTTCAAAAGACTTTGCCTGCCCTGCACAGCCTGCAGCACAATCCAAACCTTCAAAGCCCAGCAGTGTATCCAAAGTATGTCGTTCTAGTTCACTGAAGATGGTGACAATAGTAGTTTTGCTAAGACTGGATAGTGCTGCTTTTCTTTCAAGAAAAGTATTTTCATCTCTTTATGTTTATCCATCCCTATTGCCTTTGTTGGAACATGCAATATTGGCACTCAGCTTTTAATTGAGCAGCTTCTACCTTTAAATTTAGACTTTTATGTCTTGTTTAATACTGTATTTTTTAAAAAAAGCCATGTAACCAATGCATTTTGTGTTTCTAAGTGTATTCAGTCAAATACAGTGTGATTTTTCTGTTTCAGAAGCCTTCAGATTCTGTGTCTGCAAAAACCACTGTGGATGAAGTAGTCCCTCATGCCACAGCTTGCACTGTGCAGTCTTCAGCTCCATCAGCCCTGTCTTCAGTAAGTAGTGGAGCTACTTCAGCTGGAGCTAAAGCAAAACTTCAGTCCTTCATTTATGAAATAGCAGAGCATATTGTCAAGCTGCTTATTTCAGCATTGCATTCTCTTCCTCGGTAGTGCTAAGCCGCAAAGGCTGAGTGGCTCCCAGAAAAACTGAACTGAACGGGGAAGGTCAGTGACCTTCTTCATGGAGGAGGACAAACTGATGGTTCTTGTGGCCCCCTCTAGCTCTTAATGCTCTGCTGTTTGTGAACTAAATGGGCACTGCAGGAAAAGACAAAAATTTCTTCAGCTGCAGCTGAACTCCAGAGTAAGAATGGTTTTTTGCTGTATCAACACCCATACAGATTGGTCACGTAGCAGATGAAACACTGGAAGCCTTGTCCAGCAGCCTTGGAAAGAGGGAGCCTGATCCAGATAAAAAGAAGCCTGCTGTGGACAAAGTTAAGGTAGAGAAAAAGAAAAAACAGACCTCAAAAATAGACTGTTGATGTAATTGCCTTCAATATCCATATTTCCTCAGGCTAGAAACAATAAAGACATAATATTTTCACTTTAAAAAGAATTACTGTTGAAACCAGTTCTATCCTCGTTAGGAAGTACTACTACTATTTCAATACAATGAGTACACTTAATAATTATGACTATTTCAGAACAGTATTTCCCTCAGTTTCTGAAAAACTGCATTTTCTTCATGTCTTCCTGCTGCAACAAAGTGTGGTCTTTGTTCTAAAGGAACCAAATTTATGATGAGTAGTTTAAATTAGAGATGATGCATAAAACTTTGGGTTTTATCACTGAAGTTGTTACTTAAGTTGAGAGTCATAACTAAGTCACTGAAATCCATGTATTCCAAGGGAATGTTGCTCTTAATCGCAGTCTGAATGCCCCCAGTGCATTCCAGCTGTGCACCAGATTGAATTGACTGGTGCCAGAAAATAGAAAAGACAGCCTTTCTGGTGGCTGGAATTCTGTCAAGTGAAAGTTCTCAAAGTTGACTTTAGTCCCCTTTCTTATCTGTCATTTTCCAGTGTAACTTTGATGGGGGTGGTCCTTTTTGAGGCAGGCTGCTCATTTCTCTGTTCAGCCTTCATTTGCACGTAGCCCAGATAGCTGTTAAGTGGATTTCCATAAAAATCAAGAATTAAGACTCAAGAGGTGTAGTGCTCTTTTCGTTGTTGGTCCATGCTTGTCTATTTACTTACCTCTGTTACCTCCATTGAAATACGTAGAGCCACTTCTGATACACAGAGGAAGAAACAGGCAGAGGCTTTCTCAAGGGAAGGCTTTCTCAAGGGAAAATGCTTTCTTTTAATTTTCAAGAGATTTGTATCTAGTAGTTGGATTGAATGAGACTGATTTGAATCGATAGACTGAACACTAAAAGCTTGCTCATATGCATTTCCGTTGGGATGTAGTTAGTTGTTTTTCTTACTATGATTTCTATTGTGCCTTCACAGGAGAAAACCAAAAAGGAACAACACGAAAAACTGGGTGAAGATGAAGAAACAATTCCTCCAGAGCACAGATTATCAGAAGCTAAAGTAATTTATTTAATGTGCTGTCTTAGTCTTACTTTCCTTTCATTCCTCAGAACATGTGGATGAAACTGAGACTCCATTTTATTTTGAAATTGTTTATTCCAACCATTTTTATAGTATCTAGAAAATCCATCTGTAGCTCCCAAATATCTGACGTGTGTCATTAGTTGCCTGCATGGGCAAACAGGTGGTTTAGATGCAGATGAATAATTCTGTTTGAGATTAGTCTGCTGCACTCTTTCATTTGCTCTTGGTATTTCAGAACTGGATAAATTGTGATTGGTTAAAGCTGTTAACCCTCCCCCCCAGTTCTTCAAGGTGATACTTTTGCGAACATCACCACATGCATTTGACATGAACGGATTGCTCAGGTCTAGCCAGGACTTGCACAGCATGTGCCATGGCTGGGATTTCATTTATCAATTGTTCTATTTCCATGGAAATCCAAACACTAAACAGGGAAGCTCAGAGTCCCTCACACTGAACCACTTCTCAGCACTCAGGTGTTCCTAAGCTATAGGACCTGGGTTTTTTAAGTGGCACCTTGAGTAACAGCAGTAGGTGCTGGAGGTTACTGGTTAAAACACTTCTTTGTGTAATACTGCCTGTTGCTCAGTGAATACTTGCATTGCACTGTCATTTAAGGACTGCTTAGATTAATACAAGGGACTTTTCTTTGTAGAGCAAAGATGGAAAACCACTCTTACCAAAACCAGAAGAAAAGTCACAGGTAAAAAATGTGAATATTCAGATAACTGTTTCATTCATGAATTACCAAATGTCACTAAGGTCACCCAGTATTCAGTTTATGAAGGGACTGTGCTACCTGTTCACTTTTTAAGAGATTAAGAGATTTAAAGGCCTCTTTTTTTTTTTTTTTCTTTTCAATGGCAGCCTGTGAGTGAGAATGATCTTTTAGAGGGTTTGACAGAAGGCTTTTCTTGTTCTCCATCACCACCTGCACCATTACGTACGTCAACTGTACAGAAGGTGAGTGTATTTGTTTTCTGAAAATTGCTCTTATTTTCAAGTTGTTTGAATAATCTTGGTATTTTTTAAGTTTCCTTCAAAGTTTATATAAAGTTTCTTAAATAAAACCCAATAACTGAAAATCTAAAATACTTTTTGCAACAAACTAATAGAAGAGCAGGAAAAAAAAAATAGTCAAAAAAGTTCTTATCTTTTTATCATAAATAATGCTTTGCAACTGAGAATTTTAAAAGTGTAGCTTGGGAATATAGATGGGTTTGGTGAAGTCTTAATTCTTCTGGAGTCATGTTAAACCTGCCCCTGACTTCAGCTAAGCCGAGTTTTAACCCAGTAGTTGAGATGGAGGATAAAATGTGAGCAAAGCAAGGTGCAGAAGAGTTGCAGAATGGAGGGGGTTTCAATCTCAAATAAGTAAAGCTTCTGAGAAAAACAAACTCCCAAAAACAGCCTGTGTGGGCACCATGTTTTAGATGTGTGGAGTTTGATGCATGTTTTCCCACTGTGTTTGTGATGATGCTGTGTCTTGTTCCAGAAAACCAAGGAGAGTGGGAAGCCTGCGGGTTCCTTGGATGTTATCTCTGTTGCCACAGTGTCTTCGGTGCACTCAGCAGCTCCTCTGTCTTCTACCTCGGTAAGCAACCTCTTCCCTCGCATGAAGTGAGGAGACACCGCAGTGTGACCCAGCCAGTTCCACCAGTATGGACTGTTCAGAGTTCAGTAATTCACTGCTGGTAACTGGCTACTGCAAGAAAGGAGAATGTTCCTCTGGGCAGGGGGGAGAAACAATAAAGTGTGATTTTTCTGGACACTTCATGGTGAGCAGGCTGTGGGGACTGACACACCTAGTCTGCCCAAGTTCTTCTCACTGCTCCTTTGGAGCCTGCCGAGGGCTCTGGCGTCACTGACAATATTGGGGGATGTGTGTTTTTTTTCTCTTTCCCCTTTCTCTTTCCCCTTTCTCTTTCCCCTTTCTCTTTCCCCTTTCTCTTTCCCCTTTCTCTTTCCCCTGTTTTGCTTGCTTGCTTGCTTGCTTTCTCTCTTTTTCTCTTTCCTTCCCTCTCTCTCTTTCCTTCCCTCTCTCTCTTTCCTGCCCTCTCTCTTTCCCTCTCTCTCTTTCCCTCTCTCTCTTTCCCCTCTCTCTTTCTCTCTTTCCCTCTTTCCCTCTCTCTTTCTCTCTTTCTCTCTTTCTCTCTTTCCCCTCTCTGTTTCCCCTCTCTCTCTACCTCTCTCTTTCTCTCTCTTTCTTTCTTTCCTTCCTTCTTGCTGTCTGTCTCTTTTCTCCTATATTCCCCATCTTCCCACTGTCTTTCCCCTTCCATTTTTCCTTTCCTTTCCCCTTTCCCACTTAGGTGATGAGAACATTTAAAATAGCCCTAGCACAGTCATGACCACAGTGGCCAAGTCACCAGTGAAGCCTATAGAAGGAGAAGTCCATAGTTAATGGTGGAACAGGCAGTGCCATGACCCCCTCTGTATACCAAGGGCACCTCCCTTCCCTTCCTGGCATTTATTGTAATGTTGCTCATTCACCCTCCATTTTGATAAGTGTAGAGGGATGTTCCACTAATGTTTCCAGCCCTATAAAGCTCCACCCAGCTGTGTTTTACTTGGTTTTATGGCCTTTTTTCTTTAGCGGGTTTTGAATAAAACTGATGTTTGCAAAACAAATGGCAGTTACCAAACAACCATCATTTTACAGATATGTTCTCATTACTGCAGTTGGGCTTATGTATAACAAAAGAAAGCCATTAAAATAAATCCCACAAGCCCTTCTTGTAATTATGTTTTCTGGAGGTCTGAATATTCTGTGGGTTTTTTCCCCAGCTGTTGCACTACATTGCAGTTACAAAGGGAGAGGTCTTTGTACAATGAAGTTGACAGTTCATTAGTCAGTACTTACATTAGCTTGATGAATTAAATTATTTTTGCAGCAGATTTGCACTCACAAATGTGTTTATGCTTTGCTAGGGAGGAAAAGAGAGGGATGAAGCCCTGGGTCTCCTGTCTGATTCCCTGGGACAGAGGGAACCTGACCCTGATGAGAACAAACCGGTTGTGGATAAAGTAAAGGTAACAAAAGACTTTCTGAAACTTGAGCAGTTTGGGAGGAGGGAGTATATGGCATGTGATTATAAAAGTAAGAGTAAGGTTACTAGAAAAATTTCATACTCTCGTCCCACATGTAGGCATTTCAAACACTCTTCAGTCACCTGGATTACTTGTGTGTTTTGTGAAAAATGTTGAATTGGTTAAAATACCTTAGCCACTTGGAGGCAAGTGTTGAAGTGTTACAGGAAATTTGAAACTATTTGATTTCAGTGCCTTTTACTGTAATTATTCTCATTATTTTTCATGTGTCTTCTTGTGCCTCAGTTTCTAAAATTAATTTTCTGGCCAGATTTTTCATCAAGCTTTGACTTTTATAATGACAAATACCAAATTCATCAGCAGACATGTTTGCTTAGTCAGTCACATCTTTAAACTTGCTTGTTTCTGCTTGTATTGTCTTCATTTAGTCTTTTCTCCTTAAAATTCTGCAAAGACCCTTCTGTTAGTAAGAAAATCAGTTTCTGCATAATAGTAGTAGTAAATTGTAATCTGCAATACCTAAGGCAAAAAGCACTACTGGAGGAAAACAAAATCACCTTCACTTCACAGTGAAATCAATATATGGTTTTTCCCCAGTAGTTTTAAAATTTTAACATCCAAAAGGTCATCTGCCCTAAGTTTAAGAAGCCCTCTGACTTACTTTTTGCTAATATTTCTGACATGAGTATTAAATTTGTTAAAAAATTAAATGCTTTCAGGAAAAGGCTAAATCTGAACACAGAGACAAACTTGGAGAAAGAGATGATACTATCCCACCTGAATATCAAAAACTTCTGGAGTCGGATGATCAGGTAAGGAAAAGCTTTATTAGTTTTTGTTTGCAACACTGAAAATTTGATTGTATGAGCCATTTTGTCCTCTTGGGAATTACAAGATGAATAAGCGAGTAAGTGTCTGTACTATAATTATGTATTAGTGTTAAACATGGAAATATCCTGTAGTTAGAATACCTCTAGCCTTGCATGCACATAAGCAAAAACAAAAAAAAAAAAAAGAAAGTAAGTTCTGTTATTGGTTTGGTTTTGGGTTTTTTTGTCCAGTTGGTCAGTCTGAACAAGTAAATCACTTTGAGCTCCCCAGTAACGATCATTGTCCTTGGGGTTAAAGTGACAGGCCATGAAAGCACAGCATGAACTGTCTGTGAATACATGGCAGGAGAAATACAGAAATCTGTTGAGAATGGTGCAGCTTTCTTGCTATGAATAGCCAACTCTGTGTGTAAATACATGTCTCTTAAAACTGATCTGACCAGTTCAAAATGAGCATGTGCTCTCTCTTCTTCCCAAGAGTAAACCAGCAAAGCCAACAGCAAAGGATGACATGAAACAGAAAGGACAAAAGGTAACATTTATGATGGTTTTTATTGAGGATTTTTTTTTACATTCATGATACTTATTCTGCGTTTGCTTCATGCTGTGGGCTCTGATTTTTTTTTTCACAGTAGTGTCACTGTAGGCTTAAGATGTGAGTCACTGCAAATACTCAAAAATGCTCATGAATGCAGTAGGTAATAGTAGCAGTGTGGGCATTAAAACTTCCGTGAGCAGTAACTCTTCACAATATATGCAGTTTTCCTGTACAACTGCACTGTGAATGTTCAGTACTCAAAGAAACCGTGCCTCTTGCAAACCTCAAATAGACACCTCTTTAACATAGGTGTAGAGTTCAGGTGTGTCTTTCTTTAAGAAAGTGGTAATTAAAGCAGACATAAATTCCTGAACCATGAATTTGACTGTGGGAAGTATTGCATGTTGTGTGACTTCAGAATTAAAACTGTTGCAGAAGCCCAGAGATGATAGTGCAGCTATCGATGCCTTATCAGGTGACTTTGATACTTGTGCAAAGGCTCCTGCTACACCACAGCCCTCAAAGGTAAGACATTTTCTGCTAATAACGTGCAAAATAAGCATTTTTTCATGCCTCACTTTTCTTTCCAGTAGCTCAGTTTAGGTTTACTCCTCCAGATGTCCAGATGTAGGGATTGTCTTACTACTGCAGTGAAAATTTGCTGCGTTTTGCTGTACACTAAATACGTGTTAGAAGGAACATTTGTGTTGTTTAGAGTCTTTTAGAGAGGTAAGACAGGCTTGGAGAGGTAAGTTGAGCAGAGGAATGTGGGTTTTGTCCAGGCTAGAGTGTCCACAAACTGTAGAGAGACAGAGAAATCCTCATCAATGATAGCATGTGCAACCTAGCAATGGTTGTAGGCTGGAGTTGAGAAAGAGCTCAAGAGGGTTTTATAAAGAGAAATGCTGGGAGCCAGGAACAGTTTTAGATGTATTAGGTAAAACAGTAGATCTGTCAAGACAAAGTGCAGAAGGAATGGCCTTGAAGAGGTCTTGCAATGAGAAACAGAGCATTTGTTTCATGTATAATCCTCTTAAACACAGCCAGCAAACAGCTTTCAGACTTTCCCAGCAAAGTCCTGCACATGCAAGGCAACTTGCAGTGGAAGCTGCATAAATCGGGGGGTCAACAACATTAGGATGATGTTTGTGTAAGGATGGTTGTGGGGGAAAGGAGCGTGAAGAAGGGAGCTGAGATTTAGTCCACATGTGAGAAGAATCACATTCAGTTGTGCTTTTGTCTTGCTCTTAAACCTGGCATTTGTTGCCTTCAGTTTGGACAGAGTGAGAGATTCTGGCAGAGGAGCCCTATGATGTGTTCTAACCCATTCCCTGGTCCCTCAACTGCAGGCAGAGGCAACGGTTCACTTTTCTTTATTGATAATAGTTTTTGTACTACTGTCCCTCCCTGTGTCCTGCTGCAATGACCTCCTGCTTCCTCTCAAGGGGTAAGAACTAACAAAGCTTGAATTTACCAGATCTTTGAACAAACCAATGTAACAGCAATCAGAAATTAAATCCCTTGGTCAGACGGAGCTGCGGACGCATAACCAGTTCCCAAGTGAAATTTTGCAGCAGCTTCCTTTAGCTTACACTGCAGGGCACCCAGTTACCAAGAATTATTTGTTTCTCCATTTTTATGCTCTATTCTCTTTGTAACTGTAACTATTTTTTTTTCTTTGGAGTGTAGGACAAAAGTGGAAAGGAAACCACGACGACTAAACCAACCTCAAAGGACAAAGGAAAACCCAGAGACCCTAAAACGGTATAAACACACATACTATAGTGTGGACAGTCGTGGTTACCATGCACTGTAAACACAGAAGATGGGCAGCTGAAGTTTAGTTTCATATCACATTGCTATTTTTCTGGGGAGAATTTTACATCAGTGGGTCGAACTTGAATCATCTTTGTAAACATGCCCATAGGCTCCTGTCTGTTTCAAGGGAAATTGGCAATAAACAGGGGCAAAAAATAGATACCTGTCAGAGATTGTGATCTCCTGCAGTGCGTGCTCTACAGGCTTCTCCTTCCCAGATTTGCTGATCTAAAGAGTCCCACTTCCCATCCCTGTAGCTGCCTCCAATGGGATCCCCATCACTTCTCTCTTTCCTTGACAGTCTTGAGCAAGAGCATTCCAAAAGTGATTAGAAAGTACTCGTGCAACCAGACCCAAGTTATGATAATAACTTATTTTTTAAATGAATGAAGACCTACATACATTAAGAAATAAGTATGCAGAATTAATCTGGTGGGAAAAGGCAAGCAGCTGTTTATGTATTCAAAAAAAAAAAAAGGGAAAAATGGGGGGAAAAAAAAAAAAAAAGATGAAAAGGGTTGCTTGGCTCTTCCCATCCAGAAGTATAGGAAAAGGATTCAGGTAAGGGGGAAACTTCTGCCATCATGTTATTCTCTCACAGGATATGTAGGTAAATGCCTGAATCAGATGGTTACATCTGCTGTGGAAATCTCAAGATTTCTCATTGTTGTTATTATTAAATCTCCACAGGTGCCTTTTGTGTAAAAACAGAACTGACTTAAAATTCTGGATGTAAAACTGGGAGGTATCTTTAACTCCTCTTGAGGAGGATGTTCTGAGCTGTGACCTGATCACTCACGTGGGTGAAAGAGCATTGAGGAACAGGGAATGACAAGGTCAGGCACAGCTCCCTCTGTCTGAGAGAGCAGTGGTGCAAAGATGAAAATACTTGTACACAACAGAAGTTACAAATGCTGTTGCTAAATTCTCTCTATTTCAGGTGCAGATCATATTTATGTCTGAACTGTAGCTCTGATGAGTGTCGCTGTGTAATTTCAGATTTTTAGCTCAGTTCGCAGTTTCTCACTGTCTTATCCTCTCTTTAGGCAAAGGGACAGTCCTCCAGCAGCAAATCTGAGAAGCAGAAAACAAGCTAAACGTTAACATTACCAGGTGAGATTTCTTCTTCCCTGGGCTACCACAAAGACAACTCACATCATGTTAATAAACCCAGACTTATGTTGTAAGTTTTATTTCCGGGTCTCAGAAGATGAGCACTCTGACTTTCCCTTTGGTTTTCTTCCCCCCAGGATCCTGGCACATCGCGTAAAGTGTCTTCTTTCTGTGGGTGGATAGTTGCTGCTGAAGAACAAAAGCTGATGCTGAAAGCACATGGTTATTCTGGGTGGTTTTTGTACAGTGATACTTGCTGGACTTTTTTTAATCTTTTCTTTTGTTCCCAGTGGTTGACTCAGGTGGTTTGTTTCTTTCCCTTAGCCTTTCAGTTTATTAGAGTCATATAGGCTGACTTGTAATTTCCTTCAGCATTCAGAAGGAAAGAATGCTTCTATTTGCAAGAAATATATTCCATCAATGAAGAGCAATGCCAAAAAAAACAAACAACTTTCTGCAGATTTTTGCACATAATCTCCACATAGTGCCTGTAAATCCCTGAAGAGTTTGTACGTGCTAGCATTTTTAACATTGCAGTGAATTCATTAAGTGTTCCGGAATGTAGTGAGCTTTAGTTATCCTCAGCTGGGCTGTGCAGGCTTTGCTCAGGCCAGATCCTGGTAGGAAACCACAAGTCAGCTGTGGGTGGCTAAAAGCTGAGAAACTGGGGATTTTCTGCTTCATCCAGCACATCTGCTAATAAAGCAGGTATTTGGGATGCTGCCTTAACTGTAGTTAAAGTACACTAGAACAGGAATTTATTCTTTTTTTCTCCAGTTCCCCCAGTTGTATCTGTACTGTTCTTCCATAATTTTGGGACTCTCCTGGACTGAACAAACACAAATCCTAATGTAACAGTGACACTGCTACCATCACAGAAGGGGAAGTTTAGAAGGGGCACAAGCCTTGGCAGAGATCAAAGTCCAGATCCACAGGCAGACTCTGGTTTCTTTTGTTGGCTTTTTTCTAATCCTATTTTGCACTGTTTCTAGTCCTCCTGTTCCTCGCATGCCAGCAGGGAATGCAGCAATAGGGCCGAAGTTAACGCTGCAGGGAACAAAGTCACGTTCCCCTGCCCTGTGAGAGAACAGGCACAGGCAGGGCAGGCGGCTCTCACGGGTCTGCTGCAGCCAGGGCTGTCATCACAGGTGCCTCCGTGGGTTTCCTTCTGTCTCCCTCCCTTGCAGAACATCCTTCCGCACATCTTTACACCTGTTACGGCTCCGTCCGTCAGCTGCAGGAGGGAGGTCACGCCAAGGCTTGTACCAGCACCAGAACCTCGCTCCAGGATGTGGCCCTGGAGGCAGAGACAGCCCGGAGACTGAAATTGGGGATATTTAGACTCGTGACTGTGCTTGCAGTCTGCACTGTGTCGCACCAATAAAAGTTTTTAAGGATGCACTGCATTGTTTGCTAGCTTTTTATTTATCCCTGCAGACATCTAATGGGCTACTGTAAGGCAAAAGAAACCCTGGGAACAATAATCACAGAAACCCTCAAACACTGATACATTAAAATTGAAAATTCAGGATGCCCTGCAAAATACATGTTGGTGATGCTCCATGAGGGCTTTGTCAAACTGATGGATATCCTGCTACAGCTTTTGCCCCCTTGCCTTTGGATTTCAAAGCTGTGCCTCAGTCAACGAGGACCTGATCTAACTTTTGAGCTCCCACTCTGCAAGGGAAGCAGCTGAAAGATTAAGATTTAAACCTAGAGTTCTGGGAAACAGAGGGATTACTTTGCTGAGAAAATTCCAGTTAGAATTTGTGTTGGAATGTGCAGTGTACAAATGGCTATTACCCTGGGGAACAAGTGTGTTTTGGCTTCTTGAACAGGTGTGATCTCCAGGTGAGAGTAGAGCAAGGCACAGTCAAAATCCTGGGATTAGCTCCAGATCATTCATTTTTCCCAAAGACTACCTTTGTTAGAGTTTCCAGCTCCTCTGGTATCTCCATGGGGAAACTAAGGCAGGTTGGAACCGCAGAGGAAATAAACACCAGGGTCCCATGTCAAGGTCATGGTTGCTACAGCAAAGAAATCAAGTGCTTTGAAGCATATGTGGCCATTAGTTGATTTTTTTCCCCTTTTTTAAAAGTTTAGTACAGAACTAGAAGCTTTCTGCAGTAAGCAGAGAAGGACCATTAAAAAAAACAGAAACTCCACCAAAAAACCCATCTCCAAGATTTCAGCTTTGCTTTCTTACTTAACAGTCACCTCCAAGTGTCACAACGTCAACTTACACTGATGCAATTCTCTATTGGCCTTTTTAGGGGCTTATAGCCCTTAGCTGTTAATTAATACAGCCTGACTGCATCAAACAAAAATGAAAGTTTTAAGTCCTCCTCATCAGTGAGTTACAGTGTCGCTTCAGGAATAGAGGAGAAAGAGCATCTAATGTTTACATTAAGGCACCTTTATCTTCCCCTGTTCAGGGATCTAACGGAGTACAAGAAAGAACTATCTTAACACACAATTAGGCATGTTTCTAAAACTAATTCCATCAGAGCTATCTAATAACACACAGCTATAACTAGGTATTAACTAAGGCATATTCTATAGAATTGGTGAATTCACACAGTCCTTATCTATCTTAATTTCGACTTTATTAACAGAGTTCTTCGGATATATCATTTCGCAGGATATTGGCAGGCTTCTTGTTCAGTTTGCTGCCAGCCAAGGATGTTTCGGGGATTCCTTTGTTATCACTGAAGCCTCTTTCTGGGAAGCTGCTTTTGGCTCCTTCTCAGCACCTGCGTCTGCTCCAACATCCAAGCACAAGATACTAATTTTTCTCCGAGCAATTACCTTCCAGTTCTTGTAATTACCCTGCCAGGTGAGGAGATACGGAGGCCCTAAGGAAGGACTGACTGTCCCCTTGAATTGCAGCGCCGTGTAATGCGGGGCCAGGGCTGATTCCCTTTGTGATTCCCTGGGGCCAGCACCATCAGGCTCTGCTTCTCATTCTCCTGCATCCACCCATTCCTGCTGCCAGCACCAGGAACACTGGAATCCTGGCACTGTGACAAAATCCCATGGATAACCAGCCACAGCCATGGAGGGCTTGGCAAGAAAACAGCTTTGCTGTGGAAGCCTTTTGGGGCTGCAAACAGGTTTTGCTGTGACTGAGAAGTTCTCATGGACTGTTTTTGGTGTAAATGCGTGCTCAGGACATCCAGGCTAGGCACAAAAGGAGAAGGAAAAAGGGGATTATTATCTCCTGTAGGTGTGGGGTCTGACAGGAAGGGAGTGCCGGCTGGGTGAGAAGCTGAGGGGGGCGGTGAGACAGCAGAGGATGTGTGAGCGCCCCATCCTGTGTCCCCTCACAGGGACACCCCCTGGCCCTCCCCTGCCTCCCATGAGCATCAGAGCCCGGTCTCAGCCTTGCTGGGGCGGCTGAGCATCCCTCTCTGCTGACCCCAATCTCCTTCTGGATGGCTGAGAACCTGGACTGCTTGGGCTGGGACATGGGGTGCCATAGGGTTAGGGTTAGAGTTGAGAGAGTAAAAGACCCTAATGCCCTAAGGACGCTGGTGCTGGAAAAATCATGCCAAAGCATCATGGCAGGGCCCCAACATTGCTGCCTTTTCTCATCTTTCTAATCTGGGCCACCCCTGGTGATGGAACTTCAGCCATAGGACAAGAAGGTGTTAGGTTTCGGCTTAGAATTTGCATTAGGGTTAGGTTAGGGTTGAGAAAGTAAAAAACCCTAGAGATCAAGGGATGCTGAGTCTGGAAAATGCATGCCAAGGGCA
>VWZG01000604.1:0-10700 GCA_013396735.1 Grallaria varia
GAAATGTGGTCCAGAAGTACTTCACTGAGACCATTTCCCTGCCTTTTGAGAGTTCCTATTTGGAGAGTTGTGAACACTTCAAAATAAAAACGTATGACACATAATACTAAGATGAATTTCTTTTTATATGCTTGTGTTTAATTCAGTTAACTGTTTTCAGATAACACAAGCAAGATGAAGTTACTTTACCATTCCCCAAATTAAAGTGTCTGCACATAGAGAGAAAACATGCATTGTGGATTAAAATTCAGTTGAATTTCTGTTGAGTTACAAAGCTCAGCAGAAGCTATTCACTGAGTTTGCAGAAAGAGAAAAAAAATATTCCTGCAGTAGCAAGTTTTTGAAGTAGAAACTTCTCCATGAATATTGAGAACCAAGCCTGCAGGAACAAACAAGCAGGTTGCTAAACTTGTAACTGTGCTATTTAATAAGTCTGTTAAATGAGCTTGTTACTTCAGACGGCTGGTTATGTGGAGTAGGCTGGCATATGTTGACGGTATCACACATGATTCACACTACCTAAAATCTCCTCTTGAATATAGTAAAATGATTGTCATCTACCACTTTCACACCTTTTTAAGCCTATATTTATCAGCTTTAGTAACTGAGAAAGCAATGTGGTCTAAGATAGTGTCACTATGATTCTGATACTTGGAACCACCTTACTGTCTTGCTGCACTCACTGCCTCTCCTCGGAGATATTGGTTTATTCTCATCTGACATGCCGTACTAGGTGACGCGTAGACTGATAAACTTCAGGAAGGACTATTTATCTTATAAGACAGTGCTGCCACAGTACTGTCCTGAAGCTTAATAAAACCTTATTGTTCCTCATTTATTCCAGAATTGTTGCCATATCCTCTTTCATATGTTATTTATTAGCTTCACAAAATTACCATTTTCACTCCTCTTTTGCATGATAGACTATCCATTCTCCTGAGTACCTTATTAATTTTCACAGCACACTGTACCTAGTTTGAGTTAGTCTGCCTCAAACACGTAAGAGTAGACCTGTGGCCAATATTCCAAGCCCCTCTTCACTATAACTTCTCATCTGAGTAGCTCCAGCTTCTTCAAGTATTTCTTGGTTTTCAAAGCAAGAACAACCATATGTCTTTCTTCTTTCTTCTGCATCTGCTGTGCTGGAAAGAAATATAACAGAATTTTAAATTACAAGTAATATTAAACAATCAAGAAACACAACATGTATTCAACATTAAAATAGGACTTTTTGTTTATAACCTCTATTTTGATTTTTAAAAAAATTAGTAATCCTCTTATGGAGTGATTTGTCATAGTTTGCAGGTCAAACATCTAACCAGCAAAAACTGGAAGAAAAAAGAAAAAGTAGAGCTATCATATCTATCTATGCCTCTGAAGCTGTTAAAAAAATAAAATAGACAAATATGAATTACAGATAGGGTTGCATCTGTATGAAAGATGATGTACTTCAGTCGGTAGATGATACTTTTAAACACATACTTATAGTGTAAAAATGTGTTTTTCCATATAATATCACGTAGGAAGGTAACATCTGGCTTTATGGTACTAGTCTGTGATGATGCATAGAACTTACAATAATTAAATTTTACTAAAGCATCAGTTTATCAAGTCTTGCTATTATAAATTATGCCATCCATACTTCAATTTCATTTTAACTGATAGCCCATTTACGTGACCTATAGCTGCTAACAGCTCCTGTATTTCCATTTGTATTTCTACACTAACACTCTCTGTACCTTTTTTTGCAAGATGCTTTGTGATAGTCTTTGACAATACTCTTGGCAGCTATAGCTCCCCATGTGACAGGCACAACATGTTCTGCAGGTCTGACTGACTTCTATTCATATTTGGGTCTGAGCAATGGAAAAACCAGTCACTTATTCAGGGAAGGGGACTTGTGTTTTGCATTTCAGAATGTCTCAATAAATATAATGTTAATGTCTTATGAATGGAACAGGCATGTTTTATTCTTAGGAACTCAATGATTTTATATACTAAATATGGGTTTTAAAAGTCTACTTACAATATACCACTATTTTAATGATGCAGAAAATAAAAAATGATAAAAATATATAAGTTATGCTCTCATTTTTCTCATAGGCTTTTAACACAGAGGGAACTTTTGGTTCTAGCAGAGTCTTTTGATGTGAATTTTTCCTTAGATTACATACAACTTGATTTTTTCATTCTTTGCAGTGAATATGCTAATAGAATTTACTGAAAACAGCTCTTTTTGTGAGTTTCTGCTTTTTTTCCTTTACTGTAAGCTGTAAATCAATAGTAACTGATTCCTGGGGCCAAATATGTTGACAGCAGCTTAATCAACTTGTGTCCATGCTACTTTCAATGTCACCTCTAGCCACAAGGCAGTAAATTCTTTCAGAGCATTTTTCTTTGAACTGTTCCGCTATATATTCTTTGTTTGTTTTAGAACATCATTCTGGCCCCTTCCCTCACAAAGTGCTTTTAGTCAGCGGTTTTTTGAGAGTGCCTCTTTCCTTCCAGGCCTCCTTGTCTTCATGTATTTCCTTTATACTTTCCCTCCTAAGAAATTTGTACAAATTCTTTTTGGCACGACTATTCTGCTTGATATTAATAGACATTTTATGCTTGCAAAAACTATAGTAAAACTGAAGCAAAGTACTTCCTATTCGTGCTATATATTCCTGTGTCAGATACCTGGCTAAATTACATTCACAATTTCTCAAAAATACTAAATGAAGCAAATTTTGTAAAATCCAGTTGGAAATATTATCTTGGAGAAGAAGTAATGAAAGGAGAGAAATAAATAAATAGGAATATTCAGTATCTATAAAGATAAACATCTAGTAAGTATTTCCATTTGTTAAGTCATATTGCTAGTCATAATGAATAGTCTAGCAATATACAATGTATCACTAGATCATCTTATGAACATCTTAAGTTCAAAGCTTAACTGTAACAGGTTGATGATCATAATTACTAAATTTTTTTCCTAAACATAAAAAGTTTAATCAGTCCTCTGAATAACTGGATCTAACAAGGAAAATGACCCATCAATTCCTCAGCAGAAAGGAGTGCTAACTACAAGAATAACATTAATTGCAGAACAGGAAAGTAATATAGTTATAACTGTTTCATAAAGCACTACACATATCCCTGCCAACCAAAAGTCAGCCTTACAGTCACTTTTGGTTTCATCCGTTTTTACTGAGTTTCATCCCTAAAACTCAGTAAAAAAATATAGGTTTTCTCTCTGTTTATTCAACAGGACTGTTGGTCTCAGAAAGGAACTTGTAAACAGGAGCCATTGAAATTTACCTTTGACATTATTGGTAAAAAAAGAATCCATAATCTGGATTATCCTGACCTTTGTAGTTTGTTTTTTTTTTCTTAACATTCTTTCTTTTCAAAACATAACCAAAAACTCTGTCACAGATGGGAAAAAGTAAACAATCTGTAGTGGATGTGGGTATTTGGTTATTTAAATAGGCTATTTAACTAAGCTGTTCCCCTTCCTAGATGGGATCTAGACATATATTACCTAGATGTAACCTTGCCTTCTTCGAGTAAAGAGACGGTTGTTGGTCAGATAGAAAGCAATGTAGCCATTGTACTGTCCACTCTTTTATACGGGTCTGAATCGTGGGTCATTTACTGCCACCACCTGCGTCTCCTCGAACGCTTCCATCAGCGCTGCCTCCACACAATCTGAAACATCCACTGGTCCAATTACATGACTAATGTCTCTGTGCTTGACCAGGCAGCAGTCACCAGTATTGAGGCCATGCTGCTGAGAACGCAGCTGCGCTGGGCAGGGCACGTCTCCAGGATGGACGATCATCGCCTCCCTAAGATCGTGCTCTATGGTGAACTTGCTGCCGGCTGCCGCAAGAGAGGAGCCCTGAAGAGGAGATACAAGGACTCCCTGAAACAATACCTCAGCCTAGGCCACATTGACTACCATCAATGGTCCACTCTGGCCTCCAATCATAATGCTGCTGATTCCTTTGAGAATGCATGCAGAATCAGTCTCGAGGAGAAAAGACAATGCAGAAAGAACCGTGCCTCACCAACACCGCCTATGGAGACTTTCTGCTGTGCCTTTTGCAACCAGACTTGCCTATTTCGCATTGGCCTTTTTTAGCCATCAGCGCGCTTGCAGCCAGTGTGGGTAAAGCTCTTCCCAAATCTTTGTTCGCAAAGCCTGGCCATGATGATGATGAGAAAACCATGATGGTTTCTGCTGTGCAGTTTCTTTTAGTTACACGTATTACTACTTAAGTTCCAGGACACATCTAGACATTTATAGCCACATATATCCCTGATTTCCAGAGTCTTCGCCCACTTTCTAAATCCCTTATTCACCAGAGGTCTTCACTTCCTTTACAGGACTTCAAGATCGCAGATTTCTCTGTCTAAACACTATATGTGCAAAACATATGATCAGTCTTCTAACTGATAATTCTGTCTCATTTTTTATTATTTAGAGGATTCAGGTTGGGTTTTTTTCTTTAGTTTGAGTGTGACCAACAATATATAGCCAGCCCATGCCAATAGTAGTTAGCAACTAGCAAGCAGGCTTCTGTTTGAGAGATCAAAAGTTCAGTTTTGAGCATTTATACACCCAGTTATCTTGTCCCTGTCACTGTTCATAATCTGAGTTATTTTTTTGTCTACTACAACCACAAAGCAATTTATTAATTTTGAATGTGAGGTTCAGGTATCTTCAGTTACTAAAGCCACCTAACATTTAGACAGAGGCACAGTCTTCTGATTTGACTTAAGGTTTCAAAAATTAAGAATTTAGTTTAAGTGGTAACCTACTTCATTTTGATCACTAGCTTCAATCCCAGTATGTAACACAAGTCATCCTGAAATAGAAGCTGAAAGCAAACAAATAGAATTAGTAGCTCAGGAATCAAGACCTCGTCCTGATATGTGCCCTTTGTCCAGTACAGTCTATTTATTTAAATCTGTTTATTCCACATCTAAAGCAAGTACAGGAACTGTGTGTTCTCTGCCAATATATCCTGAAGATTGTTTTAAAGATTTTTTCTGACTAGATTTTCGTTTCAGTGCACTGAGAAAGCAAATATTTCTCAAGGTTTATTTTTAAAAATATAACTCTCCTGATTGTAAGCTAGAAAAAACTGCTGCAATACACAGTATTTCTAGATATTGTCACACAGATGTTGTATTCTGGAAGGAACAGAAGAATCATGTGTAAACAAAATTATGTGCAAATGAAAACATATTCTCGCATAAGAAAAAGTCAATACTATTTTTCAAAGGAGGAAGTCTGAGGTCAGAGCTTTTGCCTCTTGTTTCTGAAAGTTTTATCTTTAACTACAAAAAAATTACTGGTTCAATTTCTTTAATTCAGCCTGAAGATGAGAAGGCTCAGTGGTATCTCATCAAAGGTTTGAAGGGAGGGTATAAAGTGAGATGGGTTTTTGGCTACCAGAACCACAACCTGCTGCAGTCTTACTCCCCCACCTTAATGGGGCAGAGAGAGAAAATAAGATGGAACAGCTCATGGACTGAGATAAAGACAGTTTAAAAGGAAAAGTAAAAACTGCACATGGAAGCAAATCAAAAAGAGGATTTTATTCACTACTTTCCATCAACATGCAGGTGTCCAGCTACTTCATAGGAAAGAAAAGGTAGCAGTTGCTTGTGAAGACAGAGCATAACCGCAAAAGTCCCTGTATCATCCCCCTTTCCCTCAGCATTTATGGTTATGTCTAGGCTATTATGGCTGTATATAGGGGTGTGGAATACAGTTTTGGTCAGTTTGGGTCAGCACTTCCAGCTGTGTCCTCTCCCAACCTCTTACCTATCGCCAGCCTACCAGCCTTTGCGGGAGGGATAGGTTGGATAGAGGCCGGAATGAAAGTCTTGATGCTGTACAGTGTTCAGCAATAGCCAAAACATTGGCATGTTGTCAACACTGTTTTAGCCACAAAGAGAAAGCACAGCACCAAAGGGGCTGCCATGACAAAAGTGAACTTCATCCCAGCCAGATCTACCACGAGACTATAAAGACAGGCTCTTTTCAGTAGTATCCAGTGAAAGGGCAAGACGCCATGGGAAAAACATGGAACACCATATGTTCCATATGAACATAAGAAAATCCTTTTTTTAATGTTCGTGCAACTAAGCAAAACTATCAGTTGCCCATATAGGTAAGGGAATCTCTATCCTTGGAGATATTCAAAAGCTGTCTAGACATGTTTCTCGGAAACCTTCTCTGGGCGGCCCAGCTTCAGAAAGGAGTTGAAAAAGATTACCTCTGGAGGTCCCCTCCAACCCCTAATATTCTGTGATTCTGTGATAGTATACAAAGGTAACTGACTTGTAGTAGGTGTTTCATTAATATATTTAGAATCTTCAATACAGCATACCAAAGGGGAATGCTATAGTGTATATCGTACTACTTTATGTTATCTGAATTTCAAACAAAAAATACATGATACAGCCCAAAGAATTACAATGTCCAATCAATGTATCAATAATGTGACAATCAGGCACCTGCCTCTGTTTTTTAGAAGTGTTGAATAGAGTGAAAAAATTATTGTGGTTTTGTTAGAATGTCAAAGTCCCAATGAGACATGATAAGCATTTTATTTAATTGTTTTTTCATTAAAAATTTCTACAATAAATAACAACTTACATGAAAATATGTGTGAAAACTTTATGGAGAGATTAAATGGAATTTTCACCCCACAGTGGTGTACACACAAGACATTTACAACTTGATTATATAGGATTTTCCCTAATGAAAGCAAATGAACTCCTTTCTTACTAAATATACTGACTTAATACATGTGGAAAGTAAAATGATTCTGTTTTGAGGTACACCCTATGAACAACTATAGAAATATTATTGCTGGAATTCTGTACTTGTGTTCCAAAGAAACCATACCAGATGTGAGCTGACATTATTATTAAAATCAAAGCAAAAAGTAGTAAGCAAGCAGAGCAGGAAGTACTTTTCAAAAACATTTGACAATTCCTTAGCATAATTAAAAAAAAAAAAAAATCTTTGAAAATGCCACTTCAAAAAAGTTCTAAAAGATATCTTAAGTTCAGCTACTTTGCATATGAACATTCTCACTCATATACATGCAATCTACTATCTTAACTAAATCTTTAACTATTTGTGACTCCACCACTTCTTCACTAGTTTGGATATTGTCAGTCTTATTATTCACACCCTGTAGGCAAGTTGCCGTTATACTCAGTACCAAAAAAGCCTGAGGCCTAGATGACATATCTTTCAATAAATTGTATTTTTCTTCTTTATTCTCATTAAATACAAACCTACACTACTCTGTTTAGATAAAAGTCAGAAAATAATGTGGTCAGATCACTGTTTTAATTCAGAACTGGACAGTGTTTGTCAAAAGGATTTCCACATCACCCCCTTTACATAATTTTGGTGTTGACTGTTCCTACAAACTTAACTCTATTCCAAATCAAACAAAACTCAAAGAAGTGCTCTAGAACTGAATTTAATTCACAGCAACTGCTAAAGAGCTTTCAGTCCATGGCACCACAGTGGAACCACCTCACATAATGCTGCCATAACACATATAATGTGATGTCTTCTCCACAACCTGTTAAAGGTAGACTATACTTTTAATATTTGAAAACATCAAATCATGGGGTGAAACACAAGATGCTTCATAAGAGTGCAATTGAATTATGACTCTAAAGTATACAAACTTTGCCTGACTTTGCTTCTTGTTTTCCAATGAAGAGCTGTAGAGCTACAAATTTCTGTAGCGAATTTATCATAATCAAGCAGAAAAAATATGAAAATATGAAAAAAGGGCCCCTGCTAATTGAAATGCAATATAACGAATAAGGGCTTCTCACTGCAATAAAAAGCCTTTATTTTGTTTCTACTACAGTACACAATGGAATTTCCACAGTATCTATGTAGGAGGAATCATCTGGAGCACATAGTGTTCAGCTCTTCTAACATTTTTTATTGCTGACATAGGCACCCAACACACTTCAGTTGTAATAAGGTGATAAAAAAAAATCAGTTTTTTAATAACTTCTCATTACAGACTGTTTGGAACAGGTAAGTTATTGGCATTGGTCACTGCAAGTAATTATCTGCTTCTTAAACTGTAACTTCAATTTTATGAGGATTCATTACTGTATGTATTTGTGTTGAATATTTGTGCAGCTCAAAAGACTTTCCTCATGCTTGAACAGAGAATGGCCTGATGTAGCAATACTTTGAGGTTAAGGCTACTGTCTCTTACCATTGTGTCCTCAGAAAGCATCAAACAGCTGTGAAGACAACATGTAACCTCAATTTAATTCTGAGAACCTACTTCCTTTGGATACAGATATTGTAGTGAATGTCACTGTAGGATCAGAAGACTACTTCTTCTCCTGGATGATTATTTTATAATGGAGATCATAATTTCCATCACTTTTTCATTATATTTTAACTGTTCTGTCTTGCTTGGCTGCATGCAAGCACTTAATGAAAGTTGCAGCTGCTTCTGTATAAAAGAGCCTTGCTACAAAGAGGGCTGGTTGCATGCCAGAGTTCTATGTATTCCAGCTGTTCAAAGTCTGAATTCAAAGTCTTAAGGCTAATCTAAAAGTGCAGCTATGGAGTATTTAATTAGTCAATAGACGAACAACAATGACTTCCCCCTCCCCCCCAGTTATTATGCACATTAATAAGCAAGCTGTAGAAGACCTAGGAATGGGAAAAAAAAAAAAAAGAAAAAAAAAAAAGACATTCCTTTTAAAGTTTCTAGGTTTCCTGTTTTGAAGTATCCCTTTGACATTGTATTTAATCTGAATTAACAATCAACTCACATTAACACCTGGATCACCTCCTCCTTGATGGTTTTTACCTCAAAACTTGTTATTCATAGCAAGTAAGACGAAGGAGAGAAAATGCACATAATCAAAAGGATAAAGAATGAGAAAAGATAAGCTGAAAAATTTTGAATCTTTGAAGGAGAGCTGTATGAGATTTTATTTTCCTAATTCTGATTACTTGCTCCATGTAAAAACGTAAACCTAAAAGACAGTGCATCACAGCTGCAAGAATTAGGTGAGTTTGTTTATTAAGGAACCTACTTGTAATTTCCACATTAAGTAGCTTGTTTACAAACGTATTCACAAATACAAAGAAGTTGTGAAAATTTTGCATAAATCCCTAATGGATTGACAAAAGTTCATTATGAAGTATTGCAATGGAAAAAAAAAAATTGAAACGCAGTAAGTAGAAAAGCATTTTTTGTTCCCAAAAATCAGTATTGACTAATTTGTGCCTTTAACAGTTTGCCATTTAAAAACTCCTATGTATGAGAGCCATTCTTATGCATGAATCTCCTGATCCAGAAAACTTTTCAGATTAATTTTCAGTAGTCTTGAATTAGCTTCCTAAATTCATAGTTTACTAATTATTTTTTGTTTCAGACTGGTAACAGGTGGGAAAGTATCCACATTATGTCCTCACCTGAAACTGAACTATGATTTTGGATAACAGTGTGTAGATTCTTTTACACAACTAATGCTGGCAAAGCTTAGGGGAGTATACACACCCAAACCTATCTGCACAGGCAAATCGAGAGCACCACGACATTATAGACCTCGAGAGTGTGATTCATTTTACATGAAATGTGATTCATTTCACCTGAAATCTGTCTGATTTGTTGTCTTTACACTGTATGGACTGAAGAACTCCTTGATGTCTAAAAGTGGATGAGGTGAGTTCATGCCATTGTAATTAATACAATAGGACCTACAGGTATATACCATATACATGTGTTTCAAAGTAAAGCAGTAGAAAGCACTATATGAATCAACAGGAATACATCTATTCCCTTGTTAATAGCTGCTGTACTAAGACCCATTCCTTCCCCAGGCTTTAGATCAACAAGGACAGCCTATACATGTGTAGGTTTTGAAACCGAACTGTCAAAATTGGGTGGCTACCAATAGGAAAGATTCTTTAGCCATCCTAAACCCCTAATCCTGGCAGAAATTAATTTGAGAGAGAGCTCTGGGCCAAAGCCATGTGATGAAGTATTGTAATATTTTAAATAAAACATTTGAGTTTTGATGTCTAGGATCATGCCTTGTCATGGTTTTTATTACTGAAGGCTGTGACCATTACGTCTTTTCCTTCAGCCAATACACACAGGCTCAACAGTTAAAACTGTGGCTACTAAAATTATCATAGTCACTTTGAACACAGGTATGGAGTTTGCTGCAGTTACTTTGTCCTTTCCAAACCCTACAAGAATGTTGCGCTTTTGTCAGTAATGAACTGATTCTTAAATTGTTAAGTAGTCAATGAATCTTTAACTTATAAATCTCTGTCATTCTTAAAATTAAATAGATACATATAAAATATATTACCATCAACAAGAAATTCTTTCAGTTACTGATCTGCATCTTTAACATCAGTAATTGCTGTCTTTCTGTCCAACAAACACTAAAGCCCTTTATATGTCAACAAAGAACACAGTAGTAAATATTATGTTATAGAATTTTGTCAACTCTTCTGTTTTGATTCAGATAGTAATTATAATGAAGCAGTATTGAATGTGAATAATAAGTGTTTGTACTCGTCTGCTTTTCTCTTTCTTCTCCAACTAAAATCTCTTCATCTTACATGCACTAAAAAAACTCCAAAAAACATAAAGGACTGCTGTGTGAACTCTAACATC
>VWZG01000604.1:11092-24619 GCA_013396735.1 Grallaria varia
ATTTAACTAAATTTACTATTCAACTATTTCATTTTTTTAATTTACAATTATATGTAACTATTTTCATCTTTCTCTCTATAGCTTTTCCCAAAATGCTGCAGGTTGCCTGAAGCTATTCCAATTTTCACTGTAAGATTTTGACATTTTTAGGATGTGCTTATTAGACATTCAGGTGAGAGACTGCATTGCAACACATTCTGTCAATCTCAGAAGTATTTTATGAGCACTGTTGTTATGAATCTTCTCTTTGCAGAACAAAAATTACCAAATTTGATACACCTACTAAAGGTTTATGCTGTACCTGAAAGAATGCACTAAAAAAGAATTAAATCTTTCACAGGTCAATAAATCAACATTTATATGTACAATACCCTTTAATAAAGTAGGTATTCAATCTGTACTACTAGTTACAAGACTGGATTGCTAAAGACTCCCTTCCCATCTGGGTTAGTTTCCTTCTAGATTTAAAATGACTCATCACATTAGATGATCACTGAGCCCAGTGAAACAGAAGCTAATGGAGTTAAACCACCTTACCCAGTAGTGTCTGACTGTCAGATCATGAAATACATATCTGACAAAGTGGAGGGAGGATGTGATCCAATGCTTTAAGGTGATATTCAGAGGAAGTGCATTTCAAAAATCAACACTGTGAAGTTACAATGCTAATGAAACACTGTTACAGAAGTTATGGGTTAAAGCTGTCCAAAACCCAGCATTTAAGCAGGACAATAACAAATTTCCTCTCCTCCCACCTACCTCCTTGCTTCAGTACTAAAACAATAAGATAATACTTTCAGTATTTATGATCACTGTGCAGGATTCAAATAGAACACAAAGTTGTGACTTCAGCACTCTTTCAGTAACAAGAGTTGTGAGCTGCTGCATCAGTGCAATGGAGAACCATTCTGAGAAAACTTCTTATAACAGCAGAGTGAGAGAACAGGAATTCCATTGGATTCATTTACTGTGTCTCCCAGTAATTATTTTGAATCACACAATTTAGTAATATAGCTATACTGCTTCTTGGAGCTGGTGTTATATCTACAAATTTTATCAAAGAATAAGATATCATATAATTCAAGTAAGCAAACACATTTATGAAGCAATATTCTGAATAAGATTAGAAAATGGATATTGTAACTTACAAAGTGTTTTAATATGTGCAATGCCTTTAAGGTCTAATAAAGACATTTCGTATTTTCATTATATTCTATAACCATGAGTCCTTTCACTCCCTGAATTGTAAAGATCCCTCAAGTACTTTCTCATTCTGCTGGTAATCCATTCTGCTCAGAAAAAAACCCCACTATTCAGCAGTTCTGCCAGTTGCATATGAACACTGATCACCTCTTCTATTTCATCTCAGTTGTCAGTTATGGCAAAGCTTAGACAAAGACTCTAAACTTTTCAAAATATCTAAAAATCTGAACAAAGACAAGACTTTGACATACAATGCAGAAGTGTAGCATTTAACATAAATCTACTGTGGAATGAGTATTATTCAGAAACCACTCATTTGGCTAAGTTGATACACTTTCTTTCATAACTTTCACTTTCTCTCAAATATAAAGGCTCACAGATAGAAGGTAATTTGTCACAATATATCTGTATGCTAATCATTGTTTCTGAAACGGGTTTCTTCTTATTCTGTTTTTAAATAATTCTCTGTGGGAAAGATAAAGAGAAAAATATTTTCTGAGCATGCAAAGCATGAAATGCTTTGTTTTGCACCATCTACATGTTAGAGTAACTTAGAATTAGTACTATACATTAACATATTTTTAAAGTTTGTATATCCTTTAAACAGATGTTACAGTTGCAAATATATATAAAGTCTATCATAGAATCATTAAGGAAAAGACCTCCAAGATCTTTGACTGAACACCACCGTGTGTGTGGCACCAAACTGTATCACCAAGTGCCACATCAGGTCATTTGTGGAACACTTCCGAAGATGGTGACTCCACCATTTCGCTGGGTAGCCCATTCCAATGGTCAACACCCCTTTCAGTGAAGAAATTCTTCCTGATTTCAAAATTGAACTTCCCCTAACACAGCTTGAGGTTATTTCCTCTCATCCTGTCACTAGTTTTCCGGGAGAGGAGGTCGACCTCTACCTTACTACAGTCTCTTTTCAGGTAGTTGTAGATAGTGATGAGGTCTCCCTTGAACCTCCTTCTCTCTAGGCTAAACAACCTCAGCTCCCTCAGCCGCTCCTTATATGACTTACTCTCTGGACCCTTCACAGCTTTGTCACCCTTCTCTGGAAACACTCCAGCACCTCAGTGTCTTTCTTGAAGTGAGGGACTCAAAGCTGGACACAGCAATTGAGGTCTGGTCTCATCCATGCCGAGTACAAAGGGATGATCACTTCGCTAGTCCTGCTGGCCACACTATTTCTATACGGGCCAGGATATCGTCAGCCTTCTTGGCCACCTGTGCACATTGCTGACTCACCTTCAGCCTGCTGTCAATCAGTATCCCCAAGTCCTTTTCTGCTAAGGTGCTATCAAACTACTCTTCCCCAAGCCTGTAGTGATTCATGGGATTGTTTTAATTCAATTGCAGGACCCAGCACTTGGCCTTGTTGAACATCAAGAGCCTTGACCCACTGATCCAGCCTGTCCAGATCCCTCTGCAGAGCCCTTCTACCAACTTAGAACTCATTGAGAACTTACGGAGGATGCACTCAATTCCCTCATCCAGATGATCTTTAAACAACATTTGCCCCAATACTCAGCCTTGGGAAACTGTATTCGTGACCAGCTGCCAACTGGATATAGCACCATTCACCACCACTCCTTTGGGCTGGCCATCCAGCCAGATTTTACCCAGCAAAGAATGCACCAGTTCAAGCCATGGGCTGCCAGCTTCTCCAGAGGAGACATGTCTCCATGGGAGACAGTATCAAAGGCTCCACTGAAGAGACATCATCCACAGCTTTTCTGTCATCCACTGGGTGGGTTAACTGATCATAAAAGGAGATCAGGTTTGTCAAGCCTTCCCTTTGGCATCACATGTCTGTACCCTTTTACCCTGCACTGTGTGCCTTTCAAAATGCTGCTGTCATACCATACCAGTATTTATATTGCTACTACTGATAGTGTGATAAATATTTCCTTATATATAAGATAATTAATTTCTGCTACCGGGTATAGAAAAATATACCACGATTATATAAATATAAATTAAAACTAAAAAAAGTTGAGTAATAATTAGCTGTTCATTAGAAAACAAGTTAATTTTAGTCAGACAGGTTAAGATGAAAACTGATAATACTGGCAAAGTCTTCAAGACCTGAAAAGTTGTACAAAGCCTGTTATCTCTTGATAAGACTGGCAACTTTGTATTTACTGAGGTACAAGTTTCCTGACCAATATTTTATTCTAAATATTCAGAGATAGACTACAGAGTACTTACTAGTTAACAAGTTTGTAGAACATATTTTCCAAGGTTTAACCCATCACATCAGCTTGTCAATAGGTTGCCTATTTAGTAGTTCTGCAACTGAAGGTTCAGTCCTTGTATCTCAGAACTGTTGCCTGTGTTTCTGTAGTTGGTTGCCCTGGCTGAATGAAGTTGCCTACCAAGCTGTTCTATCACTCTCATCCTCAGTAGGACAGGGAGGAAGAAAATAAGGCAAAAAAACCCCTTGTGAATCAAGACAAAGGGAGTTTAATAAAGCAAAAGGCTAGTGCACAAAGCAAAGTAAAAAACAAAATATTTTATTTTCTACTTCCCATCAGAAGTGAGCCCCAGGCCCTTCCCAGGAAGCAGGGTTTCAGTATGCATAATGGTTGCTCCAGAAAACAAATGTCATAATAACGGACTCCTTTCCTTCCACCTCCTTTCTCTTAGCTTTTATATCTGGGCAGACATTACATGGTAAGGAATATCCCTTTTGGTCAGTTTGGGTCAGCTGTGCTGACGATGTCTCCTCCCAAGATCTTGCCCACCCCCAGACTAGTGGTTGGGGCAGAATTTTTGAGAGACAGTGCAGATGCTCTGTGAACACAGCTCAGCAATAATCAAAACACTGGTGTGTTACCAGTACCCTTCTATATACCAACACGCAGCACAGCATGGTGAGGGCTGCTGTGGAGAGAATTAACTCCATCTCAGCTAGAACAAACACAGCCTCATAGGTTCAGGCTCTGCTGTAATGAGACTTCAATAGTTACAGGTGAGTAAATATACTGCTATGGTCACAAAAAAGAATTTACCTAGTCCTTCAGGATATTGCAGAAGTTTGTAATTCACTCCGACTTCATGCTGGATTCAGATACCACAAACTATATTTCAAAACCTGACAGACTTTCAGAAATAACTAGGTCCTGACTCACAATTGCTGAAGAGTAGTGATTTCTGAAATGATTTTAAGAGCAATTACTGGAAGTAAGTTCCCTGGGTCATGCTGGCTCTATAAAATCTAAAAGAAACAAGTAATAAAAATTCTTTCAAATCTTGTGTGCATTTTTTCTACAATCCCATAAATTCAGTGGCCAAGCTACAGGCCTTTTTTATGTATCTTGCAATTCCAACTTCTGTTTTATGTTAGCTTTATTCACTTGTAAAAGAGTCACCTAATTCATGAGTGGTGCTACACAAAAACAAACATATCTTCCCTGAAAACTAAAATGGCAAATTGACCATCTAAAAGAACCTGCAGTTAAGCATGCCTAGCAAGATAAGGATCTATATTCAGGCCCAAATATGCAGGAGCATGTTCAGTTTGAAACACCTGTTCTGAAAGTGTTCAAAGACCCTTGTTTGCGTTCAATCTTTTAATGATACTCCCTAAGAATGGGAACAAACCACATTTACTATTGTGTGAAAACTATGTCAATTAAGTGGGAGTAACACTACTTTAACACTTCTTACTAAGGTATTATTGCTAACATATTGTTTAGGGACTGGTATTTTAATGTTGACCATTGTGGTTTTATGTTGGTTGTAGCAGTAAAGCTGCTACTTCTGGAAGTAGAAAAAAAAAAAATCTTAATTTCTTCAAGAGAAGAGAGAGACAAAAAAAATCTAAATCAATCTAGAGCAGAATATCTGGCCTTAAAGCAGAGCCCAGCCAGGTTAGGCACATTGACTCTGAAAATTTCATAAGAATTTTAAGACAACTGAAACCAGAAACTTAAAGTTGGGTCTCAAGGAAATGCATTTCTGCATGGAGTTCTTCATGGAAGCAGGTAAGTACTTCAAGAATACTTCTATAGTCACAGCCTTTTGTATAATTGCATTATATGTATTATATTTGCATTATATATTCATTTGTATTATACAAAAATATAGATTAAAGCCTTAGAATCCGCTGAAGAGTATTCCAGCACACAACTTATACCTTTCTGGAATTGCCAGAAGTATAAATATATTTTTTGAATGTGTTAAGAGAAAGACAAGCTCCATTTTCTTCCTGTAAAGCTATGCAATGCTATATAAGGAAAATAATCTAGATTCACAGAGCAAAGGAAAGAAAATATGTGTTTAACTGTACCCTTCCAACTCTGTCACTCACTTATTTAAGATAATGTCTTGTATAATGCACAGACAGTATTAAGATAAAATGGGAATGAATAGGATGCTATCATTTTCATAAATAGAATGCAGATTTTCATCACCACAGAAGAACCCCTAAACTCTAGGTCATATGTTTCTGTTTCATTGGCTTGAAGGAGAGACTATCTTTTCTTCTGAATACTTTTTTTCTGTTCCAGATACAGGAATATCATCAATATTTAACTTCAGTCTGAATTTTTTTCTGAAGTCTATTCTCTAAGCACTGCAGAAATGTCTCTTCTCTACTCAGTAAGATATATTTTAACAGTGATTTTAAAATGATTACTGGACTACTCAGTTCCATCCAAGATTGAAAGGAACCAAATGTCCTACAACATGTGCCTGGTTATTCGTGCGGTTAATAGACTACACACACTAAAACAACTTCTTTAAGACCTTCAAAATCTCAGGTATTTGCTAGGCTTATGCAATCATAGGCACAAATAGCAACCACTTCTCAGTAAATGTTCTACTTCAACTTTAAATTTTCAACTTTATAGATGGCCTTTTTGGTTTTGGGGTTGTTGTCTTTGTTTCATGGGTTTTGTTTTGTTTTCTTTACTTTTTTAAATTTGACATGATAAGGTTACTTTGTTCTGTATACAAATAGCTAAAAGAACAAAATTTTAAAAAATAATCTCTTTAACCTTACAGTTTTCTACCAACAATCCAATACCATTTTCTAAAAGCATTTATTCAAAGAAAGAGAATTGTAGTCACCATGATTTGTCAGTATCTGTTCTTGATAGATGACAAATTATTTGATATATTTTTGTAGCTTATAACATAAAATACAAACAAACAAGCAAAATCAACTAGCAGGCTTGCATAAAATTTTACAGAATAACAATGTAACCATTTTTCTATGGAAGAAAATAATCTCGTCAGTGAAGACTGCATTTCATAACAAAAATGAAACTAGTAATAACAAAATGGTTGAAATTTATTCATTTTTCAACACGACATTTTTCTAAAGGAAAATCTAGGCTAAAACCCATGACAACAGGAAATTTTGTGTGAAATAATGTGTACTGTGCTTGTGTAAAGAAGACAGACACAGTAGGTAAGTAAAGGAATCTCTCTGGAAAATCAATCTTATTGCTAAGTGCAAAAATAAGCAAAAAGTTCAGGTAATGGAACTTACAGATTTATTTTTTCCCCCTAGAAATGTAATATGAATTAATCAGCATACAAGAAATGCTGACTTCCTCATATGAAAGGAAGATTAAGCAGATAAACTACTCAAAAAGTTTGTTACTTATACAACATAGTCCTTTGATTCCCTCCCATACTACCACTATGCTTCAGTCTCCAAAGTATCATGGATTTCTACATCAAAGGCTTAAGAAAAAAAAAGACTGACAGTGGCAATACATTAGAAGCTGAAAACCCCTCTGACTTTGAATCCTCAAAAAAAGCACAACAAACCCCCCAAAACAAAACCCTCAATTCTCCTACATCCCTCTTTTACTAAATACTGCCCAGTATAAATACCTTCTTCACATACTCGCTTTCAAATCACTTAGCCATATGAGGACACATTTTTTCAGTATTGTGAATGAGTTATTATATTGACTTTAATTTCCTCTTAAATGGATTTTAAGTAAAAAAACGTATTATAAGTAAATAAATAAGATATTGGATAATTGTTATGTGTAAAATAGTATTCATAGCTTGTAGGCCTAGAAATAACGGAACACAGTATTACAGGGTGTTATTCTACCACTGTTTTATAAAGAAACAGGAGAAAATTAGCCAGAAGTCCATTTCAGATAGAGGAATTATTTTTTTATCATTTTAATTTTTTTTTTTTCAGAAAGCAGAGTAAAGCCAGCTAGAGAGCTGTAGAAATAGTAGTTTAAGCAACTGAAGTTCAAAAAATTGTTAAATTGCTTTAAAGCATATTTGTAGGTCTTATGAATAAAGTATCAGCTCTAAAGAGCAAAGCAGAAAATAGCAGAGCAGAAAGTCTTGATGGTAGGCAAAAAATGGTATTTCCATCTGAACAGATGTTTCTTTGAAAGCTTGTTGCAAGTACAACATTTTGAGAATTTCAGTCAATAAAAGTATGGATTTTGCTTAATCAGGTGATTTTTGTCAGAGAAATATGAAATTAGAGAAAAGAGCCTGCAGCTGAATTATGAGCAGCTACAAGTATAAAAAGGTTTTTGCATTACAAGGACAAGAATATACAATGAAGTTAAAAGATTCAAACATGGGAAATGCTTTTAGGACCAGTTTTACTTTCAAGCTATGCAGTTAACAAACTGAGGCCATAAAGAGGCCCACTTTAGAATAGAAGGCGGACAAATTTGTTCAAAAAAAAATCTCTGACCACGGATCTACCTTCAAAATTATAGAACTCACACAACCATATAACAGTTAAGGTTGGAAGGGACCTTTGGACATTATCTGGCCCAGCCCCTCTGCATAAGCGGGGTGACCTAGAGCCAGTTATCCAGGAACATATCTGGATGACTTTTGAATATCTCCAAGGATGGAGACTCCACAACCTTCCTAGGATCCGTTTCCTAGGATTGCATTAGAAATTTGATCCATCCCTTTGTATCTAGAATAACAACATACTGGTAGATATCCAATAGTTAAAAATAGGACCACTAGCTCTGGGAAATAGTTTCAATCCACTGACTCATCTCAGTGTTATTACTACAGGGATTCTGGGTCAACATTAAACTGAAGATGGTTCTCTTGTTGTGATCTGAAATTCTCTGGGAAAAGGTTAATGGGGAGCAATAACTCTGCCTGTGCCACACTTTCCCGCATCTATCTTTGTTTCCATTTACACTAGGCTCATCACTGACAAAGAAAGGGGATAATGAAAAGGCTCAGATCTCTGAATCTCTGTGACTCAGGTAGCGATCAAACCACCTGCTAGTTGAATGAAATGCCACACATGTATGCAGACAGGTTTCAGAAAACTCCAGGAGTTTCTAGTCTACTTTATGGTAGTACTTAGGCCAAAGGCTGTTGAGACACAATGTTTCCAAAGACATTTTTGGCAGCAGTAGCTTCAAGTACTTTCTCAACAACCTGCTTATATGTTAGAACTGTCTGGTCTGGTTTTCTCCGTAGGTTTGTCTTACAAGGAAGCTTAATCAATCAGCTTCCCCTCCCCTCCAAAGTTATGCTTGAGTTAAATCATTCCTTTTTGCACAACATCTGTCCTGTACTTCTTCAGTTCTCTGACAATATATAAGGGTGAAAAAATGGTACCAAAGATGTAACCAACTTGATTGATTTGGGAGAGGATTTACAAGGAAACTGTATGTTTATATTTTTGACTGTTTTAAAACATTGCTTATGGTTTTCCATTTTGTTGAAATGATCTTTTGAAAAATCTTGCAATTCTTCTTTCCTGATCTTAAAACTTCCCTTGAAAAACATTCATTCATTTCTTTCAAAACCAGAATGCTTACAAGTAGACAGTATGATAGTTTCATTACCTTGAATACCAAATCTACTAATATCCAAGATTTTTTTTTTTTGTTGCTTTGTTTTGGTTTCAGGTTTGTTGGTTTTTTTTGTTGTTGTTGTTTTTTTTTCTTTTTTGGTTTTTTTGGAGTTTTTTGGTTTTGGTGTTTGGTTTTGTTTTTTTTTTCCCTGAGAGAAAGGGCATCTCTAAATATGATAAGTAATTTACAATATTTCTGGATGATTGATCATGACTTTTTACTTCAGAAACTCAATGAACTAGAATCAAAATATATGAATATTCATTTCTCAAAAATTCTGGTCCATAGCTTTGTATGAGGCTTTTAGTAGCTATTACTATTCACATGGTATCATCACTGACATTTATAAGATACTATAGAAGAGAGACATACATGTAAACATCCTGACTTAGTCACTTTTAGATCCTTATGCCTTCTTTTAATCCCATCTTTGTATTGTGAACGTCAGAGGACAGAACGTTTCATCACAGTTACATGTCATAAAACAATTATTTGAGCAACCTTTTTGTAGACTATGGAAAATGAGTGAATATAGATTATTAAATTGAATATTTTCAAGATCATTATTTCAAGCAAGAGATCAGCACCAGTCTGACTGTGAAAGAACCATAGAACTGCAAATGCCAAGTTCCTCTTTGACATTTTGATTCTTAAAAAGACTTAATTAAAATAAAATGAGAAATTCTTCAAGCAAAATTTGTTTAAATTTGTTTTAAAAATGTATTTTACAGATTTAAAATTTAAATATTCAATTTTTAATGCCTACACAAGTACTCACTCCTCTTTCTCTCCCTTTCCCTCAGCATTCATTTCTGAGCTTGATATAATCTGGCATGGAATGTCAATTTGAGCCAGCTGTCCCAGCTATACCCCCTCCCAGCCCCTTGCCCAACCCCAGTTTACTTGCTTTCGCTGGGCAGAGCAGGAAGGAGAGAGAGCACTTTGCAGGCACTATTCAGAATTAGGCAAATCATTGGAATTTTACCAACACTGTTTCAGTCAAAAATCCAAAGCACGCTATCATAGGGACTGGTATGAAGAAAATTAACTTCGCCAGAGCCAGACTGCGTACATAAGGACACAGCAGACAGTACTGGCCTAATATTCCAAAGCCACAGAATCTCCTAGCTAAGATTTGAGTCCTTCTGTTGGTTTATCTAATCACTGCTTCAAGATATGGAAAACCTGGTGAAAATTTCCTTAAATAAATTGATTCTTAGACTCATAAATTGAAGGCTTCAGAGACCCATAGCACATACTCGGCAAAACTGTGTGTTTGATTAAAGTTTGGAAACAAAATTATGAATACAGACTTCTACATCCAGAATTTCTTATTAGCTTTGGGGGAAATGTGTAGGAGTATATAAAGATGCATACTCTGTGGACAGATGAATTGAGTAGGCCTTAAGGAACTACAGAATAAAATCGATATGAACACAAGTCCTGAAAATAAGAAATACTGATAACTGAGAAATAAAATCTCAAACTGATCTGCGTATGCACAATATTGCAGACATGTAACAGCTTTTGCAATTTTTTTTCTTTAAAGTCCAGAGAAATAGGCAAAGTTAACTTTTCCCAGAGGAAGACAGGAAAACAGGATTCACAATCTTGAACATTTATTTCTAATAACATACACTTCAATAATAATTTATTTTTTACTCTGTCTCAATTCACAGAAGCTGTTTGGGGGGAGCGGTATGGAAATGGCCATCAAGGGAATGTACACCAAGTGCCAGCAGCACCGCAGGCACTGCCAGAATAAACAGTGTATCTGACATCTAAGTCATAAGGGGCAATTTGTGACAAAGAGCTGTTGAATAAATTCAGTTAAAGAATGGAAGTGATACTTTACAGAACATCTGAAAAACCTGAACAACTCTTTGTGAAAGCCTTTACCTAACCATCAGTTATCATTGTGGGCTTTCAAGCGCCCTGAAGTAGGTTCATTGCTTTGTCTTTTAAGTAAATCTAGTGCATGAAAGCTTCCAGATCTACAAAATCTGAAAAATACAACCCATGGTTAAGAAATAGAGAACTATTCCCTGCACTGCTCTCCATCCTTTGTATAATTTCACAGTTAAACCAAATAACAAAATCCTGAACTTGTAACGTCTGGGGCATTCATGTACATCTCTTTCACAGTCCTGTGGAAAACATGAATTAAACAGGTTTTTTTGTGGAATTTTGTTTCACAAGTGGACTGGTGAGTTAAACTGTGTAGCGAGAATAAGGAAACATTTCTTTCTAGAAGACAATTTCTGTGTCAACTGCCCACCTCTCAGTGCTTTCTTTCAATCAGTGAGTTTTTTTAGGTTTTTTGGTTTGGTTTGAAGTTGATTTTTTTTGTTTGGTTTTTATTTTTTATTCCCTCCCCCCTCCCCACCTCCCAAACTCTTAATGCTACATTCTTTTTAAGAGAAGAATCATGACACAAACTGTTGGACATGAAAATATCTTTACCATTTTGTATTTAATGAGCAGCTAACTCTTGTGATGAGGTAATTGGGTAAAGTGTCTCTGCGAAAAAAACCTCATCATCATTCTGACATAATCTAGAGTTCATTTATTGAATCTTTTTATTATAGTGATGGACAGCAATATCTAAGCAAGTGACTTTATCCTACATAGCACATATTACATCCTACAGCATCAGTCCCTGCCCTTCTAGCCTGGGTTAGACTGGCAACAAAGACCCCGGGGCTCAGCAACACTCATGCTGACCATTGGCCTGTCTGGTGGCCTGGCCTCTGAGTGAAACAGTAGCAGCTTGGGCTCAGCCTTTGGTATGGTGTCTGAAGTCCACAGAAGGTACTGTATTCTCTATTTATTGCATTATGAACTAGAACATCAGTATAAGCTGAGAATGCCTTTACTAATCAAATAGCCTGAGGTCAACCTCTGACTTGTTCTATATCCAGCAACAATTAGCAGTTGTCACAGTTTTCATCAGACTTTCTCTCACCTGCTAGTCTCCAGGCTCAATTACTAAAGGGTGAAGTCAGTAAACATCACATAACAAAATAAAATTTCTCTATTATTTCTTTGTTTTCAGACCTAACATCCTTTATTTGAGCAGTGATTTATGGTAGACTTCATACCATGTCAATGTTTAAAATCACATTTGTGATGAATTTTCTAATGACAATAAGACAGCTAACTAGTCAAGACACTACACATACAGGTAGTTTCATAAGAAACCTTTATAGCCTGGTCCAATTACATCACTGGAGATTAAATCAGGAAGAACAGTTCATGTTAGTTTGCCCTGAAACTGTCAGCTATGAGGTAAAATAAGAACTTACATGTGCATGACAAAAATCAAGGTAGGCAAAGATAACCTTTGGTTGTTTGTGACCAGTTCTTCATCTGGAGCCTTCACTACATCACTTCATGTCTATTTACCCTTAGTGATCTATATTCATAGTGTCTTGCTACCTGAATGTGACAAGTATGCAATGCCACATTTCTAGGCTGCCTAGGTTTTGAATGTTTCCTGACATAAACGCTTCAATGTTTAAGACCATTCCAAAAACAAACAAACAAACAAACAAAACAAAAAAAAAGAGAAAGTATTAACATATCAGTTTTGCATTGATTAGCTTATATGTTGTAGTAGCACAGGGAAGTAATAGATATGAGGTGTGACAGGTGATATTGATGTGATATTGAAGGAAGAAACAAGATCAGTTCTCTAAGTCCCAGTCTGAATGAAAAGGGAATAAGAAAATGCAGCACTAATTCTCAGCATTAAACAACAGATTTTCTTACAGAAGTACCCCCAGTATGGGCAAACTTTTGGTCTTATATGTTTTAATAGATATGATGGAAAATAACTTTTCAAATGAACAAGAAGGTTTAAAAAATCAAAAGGGAAAGCTTAATCAGGAGAAACAAGTTGACAGGAAGAATAAAAAATTATTTTAAAATATGCAAAAGTTGGAGGAAAATTCCAGAGGTGAGTGCAAGACATCATAGACAACTGTTAATGTATTACACTGCCCTGCTTATTGATATAGTTTTCCAATTTCATAGCAGTTTCGTTTTCTAATAAACTATTTCAAAATTCTGTAGATTGTAAGTTAAAAAGTGCTGATCTAACTCAAATTCAGTAATAACTTTACATATAATTCTGTAAGTTTTGTATATCAAAAAATAAACCAGTTAACTATGACAGCCAATAGGTAACTACACCTAAAATTAAGAGTTTCATTCATATTTGTGACCCATCTATTTTAAGCTTTTACCCACAGAATAGTTGATAGATCTGTTTTATTTGTTTTCATAAGTCTACAAGCTAATTGAGCTTTTTTATTAACTTTCATTTTGTTAAACTAAACATAGAGCTTGACTTCCACATTAAAAGGCTCATTCTTATACCTTATATTTCCATATACTTTTGATTATTCACTTAATTTAGTTACATCCTTCTATAATCTATATCAGAACTATTTCAACACTTGCTATTTTTTTCAGCCTTAATTTT
>VWZG01000605.1:0-24854 GCA_013396735.1 Grallaria varia
CCCTTTTCCCTCCTGGATCACCCTCCTTTTCTCTCCTGGATCACCCCCTTTTCCCTCCTGGATCACCCCCTTTTCCCTCCTGGATCACCCCCTTTTCCCTCCTGGATCACGCCCTTCCCAGAGGGACACACCTCCGTGGCCCTTTCTGCCCCGTCCCCTGGAGCCCTCGGGGTGTTGTTGGGGGGTTGCCGGGGCTGTTGCTGGCCGGGGTTTGTGTCGGGCTGTGCGATGGGGCTGTTCGGGGGGCTCAGCGACGCCCTTTATTCGCGTGCGGGGTTCGGGTCCCCCCTCGGCTGGGCAGCCCCCCGGCAGTGCCGCGGTACCGTCCGAGAGGTGACTTTCAGGGACAGATCCCGCGGCGAGGCTCGGCAGCGGCGCTGGGAGGGTCCCCCAGCACGTGTTGCTGCCAGGAGTGGGATCCGGCTGAGCTGGGACAGGCAGGAACAGCCGCGGGTGCGCTCAGGGCTTCTCTCTGCCCTTGCCACATTCCTGGGAGAGCGCCAGGAGGTGCAGGAAGGGGCTGCTCTTCCACAGTCCTCTCCTGAATGATTTTTACAGTGCCCGTGTCCAGGGGTGTTCCGAGTGTGAAATGTTAATCAGTGAGTGCTGCTGGTAACTCTGTTGGTCTCCTCCCAAAATGCCAGTGTGGGAGCACAAAGCCCTAAAAGGGGCTTGGCCGTTAAGATGAGGTTTTTGCTGTCACAGCTCACTGTGTCACATCATTCCTGCTTGCTGACTGTGCCATTGCAGGCGGGTTTTCCAGAAGCCAGAGCACCTTCTGTGCCTTTGCCATCCTCTCCTGGGGCACCAGCAGTGAGGTCCTTCCTGCAGCTGTGACTGTGGCTTTGAGCCTAAAACAGCAGCAGAAACAAAAAGGGCATCCTGCTGGTGCTGGAGTAACTTTGGAGTAGCCAAAGTTAATTAACTTCCCTTTAATTACCAGACTTGCTTCATGCCGTCGCCACAGACAGCGCCTGTGCCCAACCCTTGCCAGACCTGGCCGAGCTGAGGCCCTGCCACTGATATTCCCCTTTCCTGATGTTCAGGGTTTGTGCTCTTTCCCCTTTTCTCCTCAGCCCTGAGTTTCCCTTCTCTGCTGCCTGGTTTGAGCTCCACTCTGGGGTTCTGTGTCCATCGAGGCCAGGGCTGTCTGTGCCCTGTCCCTGTCACAGCCTGTTCCTTCTCTTCCTTTGCAGTTTCCAGCTCAGTTTGATTTTTCTGCAATTCCTGTAAAACATTTTTGTCTGTTGAACTCTTGGACTTCGTAGTTGCTCTTTTTTGCATGTTCTTTTTCTTTATTCGTAAATTCTGTGTTTATTTCTGTATTGACTTGTGAAACAATCTTAATCGGTGAATTGGGGCCTTTTTTGCTGAGTCTTTTCTCTTAGTCCTGCACACAAATTCCAGGCGATTTGTTTGTTACATTTCTTTGTTTTTCATAACCCTTCTCAAAGTAAAGCTCAAGTGACATCTGGACTCATGTCCATGGCTCCTCAGTCCTGGCCATGCCTTGCACTAGTTCATGAGTTTATTCAGGTGTCACCATTTCTAATAAAGAAGTTTAAAACTGAGTTCTGTTTCTGTCTCTAAACCAGAGAGAACCCAGCTCAGTTGTATTTTCCATGGTTAATTTTTCTCTCTATCTACTGAACTCGGAACCAACCTCATTTGTGCTGGTCGCTGCCGTGTCCTTGTTAATGTCCTGCCCTCCATTTCCCTTCCCAGTTGCTGCCATTCCTGTATCTTGGCAATCACTTCCCTGATTTCCTTCCTCCTGCACACTGAAACCAGGGGCCCAGGGAATGTATCTCTCCCAGCTTTCCCTCCAGCCTTGATTCCCATGGGCAGATATTCCCTGCACTCAGGGGAGCCCATCCATTCCCGGGATCCTTCTACCATGAGTGTTCCTGGCACTTGGAAACCTTCACGTCTCAGAACCAGAGAACTGTGGAGTGGTTTAGGTTGGAAGGGACCTTAAAGCCCACCCATTCCACCCCCTGCCATGGGCAGGGACACCTTCCATCAGCCCAGGTTGCTCCAAGCCCCATCCAACCTGGCCTTGGACACTTCCAGGGAAGGGGCAGCCACAGACTCTCCGTGTCCTTGCTCTGTGCAGGTGAGCTGAGCTGGGCTGGGCTGTGCTGGAGTGGAGATGGTCTCAGTGACTGTCCTGGAACCTGCGGGTGCTGTTTTAGGCACTGGTGCCCAAGTTCTTTGGGTGAGGATTGTGAACTGGGTGCCCTTGTGGTGGGTCTTGGTGCATCTTTGCAATGTCAGTTGCTGCCCACCTGGCCAGGAGAGGTGGGCAAAGGGGTGGGTGGTGGAGCTCTGGTCCCTGCACACCCACGGAAGAAGTTCTTTCCTAGGCAGAGTTCATCAGGCCTCTCAGAGCTTTTGACACAGGCAGGGTTTAGTAGCAGGGGTAAGGGGTGACTCTGTGAGAAGCTGCTGGAAGCTTCCCCCATGTCCAGTGGAGCCAGTGCCAGTCGGCCGTGAGACACCCAGTGCCTCTGGGATAACAGGGGGGAAACCACCTGCAGATGCTCAGTAGTGAACAGTGTGGATGCATCCCACTGCCACCTCTAGGTCATGTTTGATGCTCCAGGCAGGTCGGGAAGGGGGCGAGGATGTCCCTGCTGGTGGGAGGAGATGGTCTGTCAGTGCCACCACAGTGGTCTTAGCTCTGTGCTGGCCCCAGCCAGATTTATCCAGTGTCATTTATTCCATTCAGTGAGCTTGGTGTGGAGATGGCATTCAGTCGCTTCCCTGTAGCCTTGCTTATGAAGAGAGGATCCTGGGCAGTAGATTTTGGGAGGAAAGATCCCAAATTGCCTCCTTGATGTGGCACCAGCACAGCCATCGTGGTGAAACCCACATGTGTTAGAGCTGTTCGTGTGCAAAGGGCCTGGTTATGGTGTGATTGTGGCATCCCAGGGTAACCAGAGTCCCTTGTGTGTGTTTAATGAGCAGATTTGGGGTGAAAAGCTGTGTCCTGAGCTTAGTGCTGGGGGTTCAAATTCTTTGCAGCTGGTACTTTCCCTGACTCAGGCTTGTTTGAAGCAGCCAGCTCTGCTCCAAGACTGAGGAATCTCTTTTCCCTTACTAGGAGGAAGATCTTTTGAACGATGTGTGCAGGGAGGTCGTGGAGAAGTGGTCTGACTCTCAGGTCGTTGATGCCAAAGAGGAGAAGGAAGGTACTGTGCTCGTGGGGTGCTGTGCCATGGGGTGCTGGGCCTCGTGCCTCGGGGTGGGAGTGACCTGCAGGGTCTCACCATGATGAGAACTGTGTTTGTCCTGGTGAGAGTCAAACCAACACTGCCCATGTGTGTGCAGGTCTGGCCTGCCCCTCATTCCATCACTGCTCACTGACTGTTTTGTCCTGAGACACGGAATGGGCACGAGCAGTTCCACTTTGGGCTGCCTCTGCTGCTCTTTGGGTTCATCATCTTGCAGGGGAAAGGCTCTTTTCTTATTTATTGTTTCTTTTTTCTTCTGTAGGGTCTCTTTTTCTCTTGGGGGTTGGAATGGCACAGTCATTGAGGTCCAACCCGAACCATTCTGGGATTTTTTTCAGAACTCTTTCCCAGCTCACCCAGGGCTCTCTCTGCTCAGCGTTGGCACTGTAGCTGCACTCTGGGGGGAGATGCAGCAATTATGTATAAAAAACCTGTGCTGCTTCAGTTCCTGCCAGTCTGGAAAGCTGCTGGTTTGGAGCTCTGGGCTGTCCCTGCTGCTGTCCCCAGGAAGGCATCCTAATTTCCTCTTCCAATATCATCTCTTAAAACTCCTTTTTTTCCCATAAATGCTTGTTGGAGGAAGCTTTGTGAGGCTGCTGCTGAACTGTCACTACTCCTTCCTCAGCTGTGTGTACAGCCCCACTGTTCCTGTGTCCCCTGAAGCCACCCTTCCTCCTCCTCTGGGAGCCAAGACCTCATCTTGTCCTCGTTCCTGGGGAGGTTTGTGCTGGTCCCTGAGCAGGAGCTGTGTGCTGGAAGGATTTGCTGGTTCAGGCACGCTGGGATCAGGAGTGACATTCCAGTGGCAGGACCTGACCACAGCATGGGACAATTGAATGTCCATTGGGCTAAATCCTGCTTTTTGTTTGCTTTGCATTTTCCTGTTCTCCTGGTTGCAAACAGCACATTGTCAGTGCCCAGTGTCACCCAGGAGTGGCTCTGGCAGCAGGACCAGCCCCAGCATCCCCCACCCCCTCCCCCCTGGCATGGACATGGCAGCTCCACCACAGAGATCAGTGGCTTTTCCAAAAATGCTTGGCCTGACCTTGCCTTTGGCAGGGGACAGGGAGAAGTTACGCTGTTCCACACATTAAATAAAATAAATTCCTCCTGGGGACAAGTGCCTGGGACTGCTGGAGCTGCTGTTGGGCTCCTCCTGCTCCTGCCAGTGCTCACCCGCAGGGATTTTTCTTGACACACAAGGGCAGCAGAATGTGTCTGGGTTCATGGAATTCAAGGGTTTAATTATTTCACTGGGGTTCCATAAAAGGATAAATCCCCACTGGAGTCTGTATTCTACTCAGAATAACAGAATCCTGAGGATAAGTGATTGACAGACTGGAAAATAATTTGGTGCCAAAACTCAGATGTCATTTTAGGGAATGGGCAGCAGAATTTCAGTGTTAAAGGTAAATCAGCTGTTAGTCTCTCTTGGATGGGAGAAGAGGGAGAGCATGGAACTGATCCCTCACTTCAGGTTTCCAGAATTTTCTCTTTGATAGGGTTTTATGTACCTAAACTTATTAAGCCGCTTTGAAGCGGAAGAGAATGTGATTTGGAGTCAAATGGATTTTCATGAGGCAGAGCCTGTGTGATTCTGGTTTCACTGTGAAACTTCCCTCACTCCAGGAATAACAGTGTCTGCTGGTGGCTGGGCACAGCACAGGGAATTCCCCCTTGCCAGAAGAATCCCTTGTGATGTCCCCATGTCACCCCCATGTCCCTGTGTCACCCCCATGCTAGCCCACGCCAGACCCTTTGTGGCTCCTGAGCAGCTCCAGCTCTCCCAGGTCCCAGCTGGAAGACCCCCAAGCAGCCAGCTTTGACAGCACCTCAGAGAAGCTCCTGGGAGGAGGGGGTGTGGTTGGGTGGTGCATTGGTCCCCAGGGCAGTGTCTGTCCCTGCAGGGGCTGCAGAGGGAGGAGGGTGAGTGGCATGGGGGCTTGGGCCGTGTCTGCAGCACAGGCTGACCCTGTCACTCCTCTCCTGCCAGATGAGGTCCAGGCCATTGCCAGCATGATGGAGAAGCAGGCCAGGATCGTGGTGAAGCCCAAGGAGGTCTCCTCCCAGGAGGAGAAGCAGAGGAAGGCTGCGCTGCTGGCCCAGTACGCCAACGTGACCGACGAGGAGGAATATCCTTTCCCTGTGCTGGCTGAGACTGGGCCTTTGGGGGACAATGTCAGTCTTAAACCTCCTGGAACAGCAACACCTTTCCAGCTTCGCAGGGTCTGGTGGGGTGAACTGGGGAAACTTTGCAGTCTTCCTTCTCCACGATAAAGTAACTTCCATGGGCAACTCCCAGATTGTGCAGATCTGAGGGTGTTTCTCCCACCAACATGTGGCTGTGAAGGTTTTCCCAGCCCAGGTTGGAAGGAAAGCTATGAATGACCCCCTGTGCCTCTGTGAGATGGTGCCGAGTTTCTCTCTTGCTTTCTGAGGAGAAATCTGCTGAAATAATCCTTTACAGAGGGTGTGTGTGGAGTGGGAGGGTTTGGAGTTAACTCTTGGTGGTGCTGAAGAAGGAGCTGTTCCCTGCACAGCAGAGTGAACCAGAGGGAATCAGACCCAGCCCTGGAGCAGCAGGACAGGGTGGGGGTTGTGCCTTCCTTGTCTGTGTATGAGTTCAGCTGCTCCCTCCTGGCTTGATAAAGTTGTTATTTGAGGTGTTTTGAGTGAAGTGTGACTGTAGGCAGGCACAAGGTCATTACTGATATCCATGGTTCCTTAATTCTCTCACTGGTGGGGATGACCAGGATGGATCGGCTGGGACAGCAGTAAATATTGGATCTGAAAAATGTATCCTTTGGATTCCCACTGTCTGGGGCTGTTTGGCTGGCAGGCAGCCCCCACGGGGAGATTCCCATCCTTCCTTCCTTGTTGTGCTCATCTCCCTATTTCTTCAGGGCCACCTTTTCAGCTTGGGGAGTGGTTTTCCTCTCTGTATAGCCTGACCTTGCAGTGACAGGACAGTGCCCCGCACCCAACACTCACACCAACCCTGCCATTCTTCCTCTCCTCTGTTCCTTCCTTCCCTCTTCCACCTCAAAGCAGCTTCACGGAACACACTCGCTGACAAGGACAATTCTCCCAGCACATCAGCTGAGTGTTAACTGGTGTCCAGGGAGGGAAATCACATCAGGAATGAGGCTCCTCAGGCCACGGTGCAGCTCAGGGTGGGCAGGGCCCAGCACAGCGATTGGGGACAGTCCTTTTGCTCCCAGCTGGCAAGTTTAAGATGGAAGCAGGTTTTATCACATAATTAAATAGGAAACATAAATTATTCTTGTCCCTACGTTAGGGGACTGTACATACATACAGGTATGCACATGTGTGTGTATGTTAGAACATGCCACACAGCTGCAGTGAGTCTACTCGAGGGGGCTGTGCCCTGGGTGTTTTCTTCCTCAGGTTTGTAGAGTTTTGATGCATTTTTTTACACATCAGTCTTAAGAACCTGGAGGCAACCTCAGTTTTCTAGGAAAAAAGTCATAGAATCATTCAGGTTGGAAAAGCCCTTTGAGATCATCAAGTCCAACCATCCCCCAGCACTGCCAAGGCCACCACTGACCCACGTCCCCAAGTGCCACATTGAAATGGCCTTTAAGTCCCTCGAGGGGTGGGGACTCCCCCACTGCCCTGGGCAGCTGTGCCAGGGCTGGACAGTCCTTTCCATGAAGTAATTTTCCCAATATCCAACCTGAGGCTGTTTCCTCTGGTCCTGTTCTTTGTTCCCTGGGAGCAGAGCCTGAACCCCCCTGGCTCCCCTCTTCTGTCAGGGAGTTGCAGAGCCAGAAGTTCCCCCTGGAGCCTCCCTTTCTCTAGGCTGAACATTCCCAGCTCCCTCAGCCACTCCTGCTGCTCCAGCCCCTTCCTGTTCACAGAGCGTGCATTTATTCTGACTTTTCTATCTGGAAAAACAGAGCTTCCTTTTCCTTTCTCTGTTCCTCATTCCCCAATTCCTTACGTGCCTGGTGGGGAAGCAGAAGTGGGAGTTGGAAGGTGAGGGGGGAGGTAGAATGAACCCCCTCCCCGTGTGCTCCTGCCTCCGGCTCGTTGTGGGCCCTTGACCCCCCAGCACTGTTCCGCAACACCAACGTGGAGGACATGCTGAACGCCAGGAAGCTGGAGCGGGAGCTGCTGCGGGATGAGTTCCAGAAGAAAAAAGAGCAGGATAAACTGCAGCGGGAGAAGGACAAGTTGGCCAAGCAGGAGCGGAAGGAGAAGGAGAAGAAGAGGACACAGAAAGGCGAGCGGAAGCGGTAGCTGGTGATTTCCACTTGGGCTCTCAAGGCATAAAACTCTTGAGTATGGTGTGTGTTTAAAAAGCAGCAGGAATTCTGGGCACGTGGCTGGGAGTGGTTCTTGGGAAATGTTTCTCCTTTTTTTTTTTTTTTCCTTTGTTTTTGGTTTGTTACATAGAAAAGAAACTCTGAGCAGCTCCTGGACTCATGTGCCCCATGCTTGTGGTGTCAGTGTCCCAGTGGGTGCTCGTGGCCGGTGTCTGTACCAAAGAAGGGTGAAGCGATTATGTCCATGTTGTTCAGTTGATCTGTTTTTACTTCTGACCACCTGAGAGCAGAGCACGGTGGAGGAGTTTGGCCAGCTCAGGACACGGGGCAGATGTGGATTTCTTTACACAAGCCTTGAAAAATGTCTTTGCAAATCCCTGTGTTTGTGCTGCCAAGAGCAGCCCTGCTGAGACTGGAGGGAGCAGGACTGGGGCTGAGCTGGTCTGCAGCGAAGAGTGAAGTGTATGAACTAGAGATGAGCTGCAGTGATGCGACTGCATCACCTGTGGGCTGGAGCATCGGCCTCTGCATCAGCAAACCACACTCCTTACAGGATTTTAAGACTCCAGGTAGTTGGAGATGGTGCTCCCAGGCTCCCCAGTGTTCCAAGGGGGTGAACACGGACTGCTATTTCCATGGCTCTTGCCAGGGTGAAGCTTTGAGGCTGGCTGGACACCAAGCAGGGGGATGCACTGGGGTCACCTGCCCGTTGCTCTCTTTGGTGCAACTCCTGCCAGGAACCGAGGTCCAAATGCTTCTCCTGCCCCAAAGGGCTCATCCCTGGTGTTCCAGCCTTTTTTGTGACGGTGTTGCCCACGTTGCAAAGGAAAACACTAATCCTGTGAACTGAAGGGAACGAGGAGCTATAGCACTTTGGGGGCCACAGGAGGAACGTGTGTGCCTTGGCCCTGCGCTGCATCCTGCTCTGGTACCTGTTGGCTGCGAGATGGTCTGTGCTCCTGAGGTTGTCAATTCCTGTGCTCCTGAGCTCCTGTGGTTGTCAATTCCTGTGCTCCTAAACTCCTGAGCTCCCGGGGTCCCTGACCCAGCACCCGCTTTCGGCACGGCTCTGACTGCAGGGCCAGGTGTGCCCCTCAGCCCACTGCTGCGCGCGTGACTCTGCAAGTGCTTTGTCTTTGGACTTGAACAATAAATCTGGTTGGCCAAGAAGTGGTTCCTCTGGTTGAGTGATGTGGCTGTTTGTGTCACAGTGCCCGTGGTGCAGTGCCCTCTGTCCCGCTGGCCCCTTGCCCAGCAGCAGCAGCATTTCTGAGGGCTCACCTGTCGCTGTTGTGGAGCAGGTCCTGCTTCATTCTTGCCTTGTTTCCCAGGGCTGTGGTGCCCCTTTCCCCTCTCCCCAGGGCTCGTGGGGCACTGCTCTGATACTGCTCTGGATCCCGGTGGTTTGGGTGGCTCAGGCAGGGGACGGGGTGGGGGCAGTGCTTGAGGGAGGGGTTGTCGTTCAGCCCCAGCCCCGTGGGCCAGCTCGCCCTTCTCCTGCAGCCCTGGCCCTGGGCTGAGGCTCTGCCCTGAGGCTGCCCTGCCCACCCCAGGGGCTCAGGAGGTGTTGGTGGCCTGGGTGATCTCAGCTCCCACCAGCACATCACTTGCTCTGGCAGCAGCAGCTGCCGGCCCTTGCCAGCAGAAGGTCTGGAGCTGGGTACCCAGAGCTCTGTGACCTGGCACTGGACTGCCCAGCCCTTGGCTTCCACGGAAAACACCAGCCCAGGGCTGGAGCTGCCCACCTGCACAGACATGGCACAGCTGAGCCTGGCACAGCTTCTTGAGCCCTTTGGTTGGGAGGGCCCAGGGAAGAGCAGTGTCCAGCTCCCTGTGAGAAGAGGCACTGAGCCCCCTGTGCCCACGGCTGCACCCCAGAGCCTGTCCAGGAACGACAGGATACACCATGTGCACATTCCACAGGAGTCTACAGATGCAAGAAGGGCACAGTCACACACACAGCAGGAACTGGCTCACCCAGCCCAGCAGATCCCTGTGGGTGCTGCTGTCCCCTGCACCCCCAGCCAGGCACGGGCTGGGCTGGGCTGGGCAAGGTCTCTCTCTGCCCTATCAGGGACAGGGATCAGGAGCAAGGGGAGGCCCAGCAGCAGTTCCTGGTGCAGCAGAACCACAGCCAGGAGCAGCACAAAGGCAGCAGCCAGTGGTGTTGGGAACCACAAGTGAGCTGACTCTTCTCAGCACAGGGGCTGTCCCTGCCCCACCAGGGCTGTTGTCCCCCTGTCCCTCAGAGTGCCCCCCGCCCCGCTTCCTGCCAGCACTTTGTGTCATTGATTGGGCTCCTGGGCAGACACCAGCTTGGCCTCTGGAGCTCCGCGTGCTGCTGCTCCACTGATGCCCAACCAGGACAGTCAGCAGTGCACAGCTGGCACCATCACCAGGGAGATATTTATAGAGCAGGAATACTCTGGACTCACTCCTAAGAATCCTAGTGCAGGTGCTGGAATTGCTGTATCAGCTTTCCCTGGCAGTGCAGAGCCTGCAGACAATGAGACACTTGCAGGGGAAAAAAATTCCCCACTCTGGCTCCCCTTGGTGTGTCCAATGTTATGGTCATGGCTCTCTCCATGATTTCAGCAACCCCTTTGCTTTGTCCCCATGAACACACTTCCATCATGGACTGAATGTCTCACCCCTGGTACCAGCTCAGGCTCGAGGAGCCTGGGCTGAGAACACACTGACAAAACAAAAGCTCTTCAGCAAAAGTGAATTTATTTCCTACAGACAACTCTAGCCAGTACAGTCAGTTTTGCTTTAACATCAACAGAACCTGGATTTAACTGAACAAAGCCCAGTGGAGTGACTGGTGTGAAGCTGTGCTTGTTCTGCCCCAGAACACTCACCATGGCAGTGCTTCTGGTCATCACAGTGATCTCACACTCACCCACCTTCTGCTGAGCCTTTCTGTCATTTCTGTCGCGTCATCTAATGACAATTTATATGGTGCCATCACCCCTTCTGCATACCAGCATTCCCAGCAGCAGGAAGAACAGAGCCATGTCAGTACCAGGGTGCCCAGGCATGGACAGCTCAGTGACTTTACCCCAGTCATCACACCCACGATGTTCCAAGGGTCAATCCTCCTCCTCCTCCCCCTCCTCATGCACACAGTCAATCAGCCACTCCTGTTCCTACAGACTAAGAGCTGCAGGCAAACACCAGTCCTGGGAGCTGCCCAAAGGCAGAGGGGAATGAAGAAGTCTAATAGCTGACAATCAAATTGCAAACTGAACTAGTGAAAGAGTAACTTTAAGAAAACTGAAATTTCAGAACTTTGCACTACTTCTTCCAAATTTAAATTGATTAAAACCAACATTCATTGCAGCTGCTGCACAGCTCTGCAGGACTATCCTGTGTGCCTGTAATAGTTTGATTATGCTTAAATGGGCTCCTTTGTTTCCAAGAGCATGCCCAAATATCTGAACACATTCAGTACAATCATGGCTTCGCACAGCAATTCTGCTGTACTGCTAATTTGGTGGAACCTGGTGCATATCTCCTTTCCCAAGCATAGATTCTAAAATCTGAAATTCATAAATATTTGTATTTTGAATACCTAATTTGACATGAATATTGGGCATTCTTAGCCTTTTTCTTCCTATTTCCAGGTTTTAGTTTGATAAGGAAACTTGAACATCACAATCTGATCTGACACCAACCTCACACCCCATCACACCACAGTCTCTAAGAGTCATTGTTTACAAACCTATTTTTAAAAGCAAAACTAAAAGGAGTTACCGGGAATATTAGACACCAGGTTTTACCTCCAGGAGATAAATAATGTCTTGGCTGTTAATGAGTGTGATTATTTTTTTAAATTAACATTCAATCGTTTGGCTTTACAACACTATAACCCTGCCTGTTAACAGATTAACCTGAGAACTCTTAAGGCAAACCCCACTTCTCGTCAAGATACAACTTTAAATACCAACATTAGCAGTTGCAACTTTTAAGTAACTAAAAAGAATCCCATATTAGGAGGCCCTAGTGTCCCCCCCCTCATACACACTGCGCAGCAGGTCTGTGCAGGGGCCGGGGCTTCCCTCTGTGCCCACCTCTCACAGCCCCTGCGGCATTTCCACTCTCTTCTCCTCGGGCGGTTCCTGCTCCTCGGGAAGTCTTTCCCGGGCCTGTTTCTCCGCGTCGATTTGGGACAGGCTAATCTGGAAGGCGCACCACAGCGCGGTCCGGAGCTTGCGCGTGGCCTGGCACAGGGTTTGCAGCGCCATGACCAGAGCCAGCACCACTGCAGAGGGAGACAGCCCTTAGTGCTGCACCGCTGTGGGGCTCCCCCACCCACTCCTTCGGCCCCTCTCGCGGTCTGACCTTGTCTGGCTCTTTACAAGTGTGTCAGAGTCAGACCTGAATTTCCCTGCCCCTCACACAGCGAGGTGGGTGCGTGGCTTTGAACCTCTGAGTTTGTTCCAGCCCCTCCTGCGGCACCTGCACACCTGGCCTGGGGGTACTCGTGTACACACACGCTGAGGGCACCTGGGCCCTCCCACCTGGGGCACAGCTGGGTCCCTTACCTGTCCTGCCAGGAAATCTGTACAACAGGGCAAGGAACAGCTCGTTTGGGGCACTGGATTGAAGGACACAGGTCACGTTTTGTGAATGAGTGTTGAACCCCAGTGCTGTAAAGGGTCACAGGGCAGTGGTCCCATTATTGCGGCACAGGTTGTCCAGAGAAGCTGTGCCTGCCCCTTCCCTGGAAGTGTCCAAGGCCACGTTGGACAGGGCTTGGAGCACCCTGGGTTGGTGGAAGGTGTCCCTGCCCATGGCAGGGGGTGGCACTGGATGGGCTTTGAGGTCCCTTCCCACCCAAACCATCCTGTGATTCCGTGATGCTTAACATCAGAGGGAATAGAAAGATGCTGTGGGAACAGGGCTGGGCTGGGGAAAACCTGGTCCCAAACAAACCAAAACCATTAACAAGAAAGCTCTGCGAAAGAGAAGAGCTGTGCAGCTTCAGGCCTTTTCCTCAAGGCTTTCCCAGACACACAGCAAATACAGTTACTACATTCAGTAATTTACTGTTTGAAAAATCCTCCCCAAATGCTGCCTCAGGGTCACTCCCTCTCCTCTTCTGACAAAAGGCAGGAGGTCAGAGCACCACAGGGAGCAGGAGTTTATCCTGACTCTCACCTAAGGAACAAGGGAACCTGCCATTCTGCCTGGGCACTAGGGAAAGATTAAGCTGAGTATTTGGCTTATTTTGGATACCATTAAGAATGAAAACATTCTGGCCAATGTGTTTTTGTGTATCCATCCAAAATAGGACTTGTATTTATGCCAGTCTATGACAGAACATTTTTGAGGAGGAAATCCATTCGTAACCCAAGGCCATCTCTGTCTCTTTGGGCAGATTCAGCATGGAAATACCAGTGAAGTTCTACACAAAGACAGAGCTGGAGGGTTGATGGGAACAGGAATATGAGGGACAGGGAGAAGAAAGGGGCAATATCTTAATATCATTTCCAAACCCTGAGTGTGTTACCAAAAGTCCCCACTAATTTCTATTCCTTTCTAGTTTATTAATTGAGTAAACCCACTCCAAATTGATTTAACCCATTTATCTCTAAATCCCAGTTTTATTGTCCCCTCAAACCCTCACCCAAACTCCACCCAGGCTGCCTCTGGCAAAGCTCTAACACTGAAAAATAAACTAAAACTGGAATAAAGCCTCCCTCACTTATTTTTTACGGCCTTGCAGCGTGTGCACAACCTCCCAGCACCCCACAAATGCACATAAGCACAGCTGTACCTCTCTCATCCTGGCAGCGGGCCGGTCCTTGCCGGTTGGAAGCATTCGCAACTTCGTCCTTTCTCCGCGCCTGCACATTGCGAATGGCCTCCAGGTGCTTGTGCAGAGCCGTGGAGATGTTCGCGTGAAAGGGAAAACTGCAGAGCCACTCCATCTTCCCCAGTAAAGTCGCATTCTAACAAACAAGTCCCACGTTACAGGAGTCACCCTGTGCTCATCTACACTTACCAGAGAATTAACTGCTTAGGAAGAGCAGGTTAATGATAACCATTATTTTCGTTTGAGAACAGTTCCAAAGTTACAGCTGAAGGAGTTATAAGTTCTTACCTGGGATTTGTTCATCTCCAAACCTGAAGCTGCAGCACAACAGCAAAGCCACAACACCCCGATATGAGGATCCCCAGCTTACTGGTTGATAACAGATCTGTACAGCTTGGAGACACCCGTGGAACAGGAGGTGGTTCCATGGCAATGTGCATTACCCTGAATCCAGAGCACTGGGGTCCCCCTTCCCATAGCACTTCTGGGTGAAAACTAATCCCACACAGGTCAGTCCTCACCCAGATGATCCCCTTGTGCAGTGCAGGGCAGCTGGGTTGGGAAAGGGAAGGCTGCTATGGAACAACACGCATGGGCTGGCATTTGGGATGAACACTCAACACTAAAGGAAGCACAAACTAAATGAGCACAAACATTCAGAAATAATTCAGGTTTGTATAGTCCATTGAAAATCTGTGTCTGTGTTGTCTTATCTTACACCAGTCACATCACTGGGTTTCCCTGTGGTGAGCAACTCCTCAGCCACATTCACAGACCACTGAAACCTGGGTACTGCTCTGCAGAAAGAGATAAAACCGAAAATACCCAACTTCTAATATTCCTTGGGCCATGGCTACACATGATGGCCTAAAGTAACCAAAGTCAAGGGCGTGACCTCCAAGAGTATTTAACTGGATGCTCTTACACTACTAGGAGTTAATCCCTGACTCAGCCAACTCAGCTCCCACTCCAGCCTTTGTACCTGTGTACCTCTCTGGCCACCACTGAGCTGTCTGATGTTAGAACCCAGATTCAACAGCCCCACTGTGCTTGGGCATCCTTAAAGCTACTTCTCAGTTGCCACCTAACCAGGGTTTGAGGATCTATACCCTGAAGTTTGCTTTCTCAAATGGCTAGAGAGGATTCAGTCCTGTTTTAGTGGCAGGTTTAAAGTACCAGGACCAAAACAAGCAAGCCTTCTAAACACAAACTTCCCAACCCTGTTCTTTTGGGATTCATAGAGCAGGAGTTTAAAAAGTGTACACTGAGCCCATCCAGAGGCCTCTTACTGTGCTCTCCCAGCTGGGTGAACAGCACCAGGCAGCTGCACAAGGCAGTGGCTGCAGGCAGTGAGCAGACACTGCTCCACAGATTATTTCACCTGTGTGAGGCAGGGAGGACATCCTGCTGCTCACCCCTGCTGCCTCCAAACTAAGTATTTCCCAGAACCCTTTCGCCCCACAGTCCCAAGCAGGGACAGGTTTCACCTCTGCTTTTCCTCCTCCTGCAGCACCAGCACCCTGGCTCTGTCTCTGGGCCTGAGGAGGGCACAGCAGCCCCTCCCCATCCTGCTGGCAGCTCAGGTGGGTTTCTGCTAACCCTCTGCAGAATCCTGCCATCTGCTGCCTCCCCAAAGACCCCGAGGCTGCACAGAGCCACTGCAGCTCAGTAGACCCCAGTCACACTTGCCCTACAGGTTACAGCTCTCTGGATCAAGGAGCAAACCATTAAAAGGAATTCAGGCTGAAGTTGCATCAAATAACCATTCTGCATTAAAAAAACCCACCAGACTGTGAAGCAAATTATAGCAAAGTCTTCCAAACATTAATTAATCTTCCTTTTTCCCCACAGATACCTCCTCCAACACGGAGTCTACAAAACCACAGTGAACACTTCCCTGCTGAGCTGCTCAGAATGCAGCACACCTGAGATCTGTGCAGGCACAAGCTCCAGGACTGGATGCTGGCACCATGTGCAGCTCTTGCTCACATCCTCTGGGCACGTGGGGATGCAACTGTGAGCTTCAGCCCCTCCATGGCTCCCTGGTAACAGCACAGTGAACCTGGAGCTGCAGAAACTCTAGCAGGATCTGCTGAAATGTTATTCCCTGCACAGAACAAAGCTATTTTGGGAAAAGCTGCTCCAATCATCTTACCTATCTCACACGGTACTCTAAGTTCTGTAGGATAAGTTCAATAGATTTTTTTTAGTCCTACAACTCACTCTGGCTTGTTCCCGCAGCTGATCCACAATTAAGAGATCAACTCCTGACGGATTTGATGTCAGCCTTGGAATTGGAACGTGGTTAGTACTGCAGACCTTCTTCCTTTGGATACTCATAGCAAGATCTGACTCAATCTGCAGGAAAACAAAAGAACAACTCCCTCAGAATGTATGTGAGGCGTGTGCTTCCTTACAGAAACAAGAAAAAATACCAGATATTCGGTTTCTTCCCCTCAGGGTTTGGGATTTTTTTGAAAGGAGATAATGAGGATTCAGGCATTTGGGATTGAACTCTTTGGTGAGATGATCACCTGCTTTAAGGGAACAACTGCTTTACTCAAAGCAGTACAACCAAAGCAGTTGTGTTCTGCTCACTCTGACTACAGCCTGTACTGGCTTTTCCTGGAAATAAAATGGAGGCAAGTCAGAATTACAGGGGAAAAAAATGACCAAACACATGTAGATCTCACATATAATTTAAAACTGTTTCAGCCAGCAATCAACTGTTCAACTTGCAATTGTAAAGATTACTTAACCTACAAAAACATTTTTTATCTGAGCACCCTGGTCTGGTGAAAGGTGTCCCTGACCAGGGCAATGGGGTGGAACTGGATGGTCTTTAAGGTCCGTTCCAACCCAAACCATTCCATGATTCTCTGTTTCATTTAGCCATCAGAAAATTACTTTGAAACCTGACTGCAAGATTTCAAATGTCAATCTCTCTCACCCCTTGTTATATCACGCTGAAACACCTACCATAACAAACACATAGTTAGCTAAATCTGCTTAAAATTGCATTTATTGGATGGTTTCATAGTGGTCCACTATTTACAAGAGCATGGAGACAAGGGGGAATGGCTCCACACTGAGAGAGAGCATGTTTTGATTGGATAGTAGAAAAAGAATTCCTCCCTGTGAGGGTGGGCAGGCCCTGGCACAGGTTGTCCAGAGAAGCTGTGGCTGCCCCATCCCTGGAAGTGCTCAGGGTCGGGCTGGACAGGGATGGGAGTGACCTGGGCTAGTGGAAGGTGTCTCTGTCCATGGTAGGGGGCGGAATGAGATGAGCTTTAGGGTCCCTTCCAACCCAAACCATCCTGTGGCTCTGTGAAACAGCTGCAGCTGAATTTTCCCCACCATGCCCCCAGCCATGCATGTGCCAACTCCTCTCTTGCACTTTCCCATCAGTCATCAGCTCCTCTCCTCAACCTGGGCTCACTCTCCCCCATCCCCTCCATTCAAAGCAACCACTGGCTTTTGTCAGGAAACGCTTTGGCAAAAAAAAAACAACGCAGTGTTACATCCCCTCAGAATTAGGTTTCTTTGAGGGGCTGGCACAGGACAGGTCCCAAAGGCCCCACTATTGCCAGGTGACATTTGGCCCAGCTTCCCTGACAGACAGTCCCAGAGACTGAAATTTAAAAGTCCGTCCCAACTGGTGAAATGAAGACACATTTTCCTACTGCTGCTGACCAAAAAGGGCAACTGCTTTTAGCAGGGCCTCACACAGCATTACCTGAGCCTTTTAGTTCAAGGCTTTGAATTAAATGACCCTTTCTTCAGACTCTGTTTTGGGGAAAAAAAGAGACCCTTGACATACACCTTGGGTTTAAACCTTCAGGGAAACAGAAGGTGAGAAGAACTCATTGTAGCACCTAAGAAATTCAATTGAAAGAAACACTGTTTATTGTATTAATAAAATGGTGTAACATATCTTTGTTACTCAAGAACACGCCTTCCCCAACCCAACCCTGAGACAGGAAAAGTCCCTGAATTCCTGCTTTAAGTGCAACATTCCATACAACATTAGTTACTCTCCCAGGCAGGCTACAAACCCCCACACCTTCCATCTCCAGTCCCAAACACACAACCACACAGGGAAACAAACTTGTAACTTTGAAGTCCCATTAAGCATTTCAACTCTTAACAGAACTACCCATGACCTGTGGCCTCACTGAGCAAGGTGAGAACTACATCAAATCTGTGATATTAATTTAGTTTGGGATTTTTTACCTTCTTCCTTTCGTTCTTCAAAGCTCTCCACTGCTCATAACACTGCTCCAGTTTCACATGCAGCTCGCTGGCAGGCCCACTGCGGCTCTTCACTTGCTTTTGAGATTGAAACGCTGTCACAAAACTAGAGCAGGAACTGTCATTGAACATCTTATCCGTAAAACAAGGGTAGAGGCATTTTAGATCATCTTGGAAGAACGAGTTGTGAGGCTCCATCAGAGGCACCATGGAACGGCTCAAGAGGGGAGCAGGTCTCACGGGGAAGGCGCTGGCACCCATCTGCCGGTTACGTCTGAAGTCACCCGCCATGCAGCTGGGAATGCTTGGAGCCTGCAGGCTGCTCCACGGACTGATGGCATTGCTGTCCCCGCTCCCTGCCTGGATATGGAGCTGCCCCTGAGACTCCAGTAGCTGCTGGTACAAATCCTGCAAACCCCCATATGCCTGGTTTTGTCCTTCCAGGTCACAGCCCTCGCTCTGCAGCCTCAGCTGCAAACGCTGTTGATTCAGGTTGTCAGTTATCCTAAACTGCTGAGCCAAGTAACTGTCAGAGATTCCATCTGGCTGCTTCAGCTTCTCACTGAGGTACTCGATGAGGTTCTCCTCCCCACCCCTAACCAAGGCATCCATGCAGGCAGCTGCCTGAGGTCGTTCCACAGCACTGTAACCCAAGTCAAGGCTGGAGAGAAATGGGTTGTCTGGACAGTACTGGGAATTACAATCTAAAGGCAAATTTGAAGACGGTAACTGAAAAACATCATTAGAATGACTGGAACTTTTTGGAAATGCAGGTGACTGATTATTCACCTTCAACGAAGAACTTGGATTCTGGAAGGGGCCAAAAGCAGCGTATTTGCTTTGGATGTTTATCCATGCTGGCCTTGTGCTAGAGCCTCCTGAAGGCACTGCTGCATTGGGCAACAGTGGGAGTGATTTATAGAATTCAGGACTCTGAAGATCGGCCTTGGGAAACTGCTGCTTTTCCACACCATTATTCCCTGGATAAGCTGAAAAAGATTTTGGTCCATATTCAAATTTTTGCCCCAAATCAGTGCTGAAGGGAGGTTCATTTGAAAATTGCTTTTCTGATACAAGTCCTACAGACTTGGGAAATGTAAAGTCATGCTGATCTGAGACTGTATCCTCAAATTTTTTCTGAGTTCCTAATTTACCTTGAAATAATCTAGCATAGGGCTCTCCATCCAGAGATGGTGCCTCAGGGGTTCCATTTACCATCTTTCTATTTTCTTGGAGGCTATAACTGGTGCTCTTGTTGGGCTTTGCTTTACCAGCATGAGAATATTCTGTGTATTTGCTATAATGTGGGTTTTCATTGTATCTGTGACACTGTGGAAGAAACGTTTCTGCCCACTTTGAGTGCACCTGTGCATCTGCTCCCTCAGGACACACCCTCTCGCTTCCGTAAGAATAAGCATCAGCTCCCGAGTCTTTGATTGCATCTGAGTATCCAGCTTGGGGTGCAAAGGTGTTTTTCAGGTACAGGTAGTTCTGATGTGCAGGTGATGTCTTCACACCCTCGTTGGTCTGCATGTTGGCACACTCACCCCTGGGAGGGTACAGGCTCTGCTCCTCCAGCTCCACACCGGCAAACCCACGGTAACAGTTGTCTGCTTTCCGCGGGGACACCAGCATGGCACTGGACAAGAGCTGCTTGTCAGCAGCAGAGACAGACTCAGTGCTGTAGAAACCCTGCTGTGGGACAGCTCCAGCCACTGCCCACCTGCTTTCTGGCAACAGGTCATGGGGGTCGATTCCAGTAATGTTCCCTGGCCGTACAGACTTCACGGAGGGAGGGCAAGTCCTTGGAAAACATGAAATGCATGGTTAGAGTCTGATCTGTGGTGGTGCTCTTCATTACCAAACACAAAAGAAGGCTTAAGAACCCAATTCTTCCCTAACCATTCCAAGATGTCTGATTTCAACTTCTACCCACTCCTGCCATCTTCAGTTTCCTTTACCCAGCTGAGAAAATCGAATCTGCCTTGTGTAAACCCACCCTCATAGCTCAGGAGCTACAGACGTGCCTTCAAGCTGCAAGGAAGTGTCCACACCAAATCCTGGTCCCTCAGTGCTGTCAGCAGATTTACTGCCCATCCCCACCAAAATACTCCTGGCTCACCACCAGGTTCAGGTAACCAAACTGCCCTCAGCCTTCCAAACCCATGTCCCAGCACTCCAGAGAAAGCTTCTCTCTTGCCTTGCTTTTGCCTTACACTGCCCTACAGTGCTTCCTGCAGGTAGAGCCAGAGGCAGCATCTCAGCACCCTTCCTTTCCTTCCACTAACTACCACAAATTAACACAGGACAATCAATCCCTGACTGCAAGGGAAAACACTGAACAGAATAAGTAACCAGGAAACTGTGCCTGGAAGTCATTGCAGGGCAAATCTGGGAGTACTGAAAACAGAATTCCAGCCCTGCCTGTCCGAAGCAAAGGAATTACTGAGTTATCTTGTGATCAAGACCGACTCTCCGAAGTTTTCCCTCATTTCAACCATGTAACTCAGCACAGATACAGAAATCACTGGAATTGTTTGGGAAGACAGAAGGCAAAAGCAGTGCCTGGTTTGGGAACCTGAAAGCTGAGTTCCCTCTCTTGTCTCTTAGACATGGAAAAGGAAAAGACAGGGAACTGTGTAAGTATCTCAGGGATGCTGGACCTGCATCCTTCTGTGTCATGCTGTTATGACTATATAATTATCTATCTTCTGGTGCAGGAATAGAGGCAAAATAAATCTGACATTTAGATATGAAAATACTGCTTAGGTAGCACTAACAGCAGGAAACATTCATTTAGCATGGAATTCTCTCCTGCCAGTCCAGGAAAAGTGTGGAGTCTGATTGTGTATTCTTTCGGTGAACTGACATTAATTAAGACAGAAACTTAAAGTCTGAATTCAGTCTTGATTTAAAAAACAACAGGCCAAGGTATACATCCAAGGGATTTATTTGAATACAGCATGTCCACAACACTCATTAAGGCCTTATTTAAAAAGTGCCAATTAACAAGTTCTGTAAATACCAGAGAGTCAGAAGCTGCCACGCAATGTGAGTGCCTTGAGAAAAGCTTCCAAGTATCCTAAGTGAGATGTTGGAAGATCACGAAGGAAGGGAAAGCGCACAGAGCATGAGGCTGGGGCAGCAGCAGATGTGAAGCCAACTAATGAGCACAGTGAGATCAGCAAGGGGAGTTTCTGTGAGAGAACAGCTCAGCAGCAGCACCTGCACCACACTCACCCCTCAGCAAAGCACGGCTGCGGTTTGTCCTCTTCCAGGATGTTTGACACGAGTACCTCTAAATCTGTTTCACTGCCATAATTGTTCCTTTCAGGCTGAATCCTGAAAACCAATTGTGTATTAATTAAAACAATTCCTTCATCCAAAGGATTTCCTAAGTTAAATTAAACCAAAAAATCTAATCCATCTACTCCACCAACACACACACATTCCCCACCAAGGATGACTACCTGGACTTCAGGTTAATCTGAGGAGCAGCAGGCTGCTTGGTGCCATTTGCACTTGTAGACCAGGGCGAGTACAAGAGGGAAGGGTCCGTGGATGCAGAGTACTCTGATGTTGAAAGGGAAGAACTGTAGGTCTGAGGTAACTCCACATTATCTTCCTTCTGCATTTAATGTAAATAAAAGCATTGGTTTAATATTAAGCACATCAAATTGTCATTTTGTCATTCTGTGTTGTAACCAAGCTCACTCTTGGAGGAACCAGCGCATGAGAAGCAAGCAATCCACACATTTGGAACACAAAAATATCACACCACGCCGATGTCTTTAAGCAGAATGTTCTGTATCTTTAAGTAAAATTCACTGAATCTTTAAGCAGAATTCTCTATCCCTTCCTTTGCTTTCTGCTGCAGATGGAAGCTGATGGCATCCTTCTCACCTTTAACCCCTCTTCTGAATACAAACAGATGTTCTCAGGTATGTTAAACAGCTGTTGCTGGTTGCTTATGGAAAGGTTTTTTATTTTATGTCCTGCTTGGCAACTGTTGGAGATGATGTGGTCTTGGAGCTGCAGCCCACACCTTCTTTGGCATTCAGTCTTGGGTTCTGTATGTCCTGAGCCGAACCTGGCTTGAAACTGAGGAGGAGACACCTCCTGAAGACCACCAGAAACCCCCTGAAGAAGCCCACAGAGGCGCAGTAACAAGTATTGCTTAAGGCTGTGCAAGCTCAATGACTCTGCACTAGGTAGGCAGGAACTCTGAATTAGGTAGGAAGGTTTATGTAAACTTTAGTTACATAAGTATAAATTATCTTCCTCTTTACTCCTTGGTGTGCTTGATTTGTGGAAAACTTCTACATTGCACCCTGCACGGAATAACCAATGTCTTCTTTCTAAGCCTGACTCTTTGTATATATTTAGAGAGTTCCTAAAGTTAGCAATGATGTCAGCCTAAAACATCTGCTCCAGTTCCTAATGGATGACCCCTGACAGGAGTTGGGAGACATTCCCTTTGTCCCCATCATTACGGGCTACTAAAGCTACTGAAGAAAACTTACAGCCAATTCTTTTCTCAAAGAAAGGTTCCTCATAAAGAGAAAATGAGCATTTGTCTGTTTGGTTTAAATACAACAAGGCTTCCTAGCTCTTAGAAAGTGGAAAAATTAATGGTATTTTAGCAGGGTTAAACATTAAAGACACAGGACGCACTCTTTTGTGGAGCAGAGTAGTTTGGCAGCAACAGGAAGCCTCCCACAAAGCCAGGTTTTATCCCAGTAAGGCTTTCTCCCTAACCACAGACCTGTGTCTTTGCTGCACACCTGGGTTCCCCATGTCTGTAGGCACAAAAAGATGCCCAGTTCTTGGGCAAAACCACAGATCCTGGATGGACTAAGTAGCAGGTCTGGTCTAGAATGTACTGGGAACGAATTTTCTTTTGAGTCTTTTACCTCAGTGTAAGTTTAAGGCTATTAAAGGCAAAAATTCCAAGAAAGACCTGACATATTTCGCTGTCCTGGCACTTTCTACTGGTCAGACTAAGAACACTTGGACTCTACACCTGTGGTACGCCACAGAAGTATCTGTGGAAATAACTAACATTCTCCTTCTTACCAACTTCCTGGTTTCCCCAAAACACTCCTTTGCTCCTCACTTTGTCTACAAGGGCTGTCAACAGGAGAACAAAGAACACAGTGAAACACCATTTTACAAACACTCCTTATTGCTTCACCCGTGACTGCACCAGGAAAGCCACTGTCCTCTTAGAGGGACATTACAGCCCTGGAGATTTATCACTGCTAAATCAAACATGGTGATTTACAATCACCAGCACAAGCAACTGCCTTAGAAATATGTTTTGCCCATTTTGTTTACAAGCAACCCAAACTCTCATAGAGACATAAAGAATAACTCGGAGCCAACCAAACCTGTGATTTGTAGCAGCCATAGAGCGAGCCTGAGCCCAGTATTCTGGTGCTGAACACGTCTGTGGGCCTCCCACCGGCTTCTACGCTGCCCCAGCAGTGGCTGCCACCTCGGAACGCCATGTTGGGCTGCAGGGACAGGGACATCATCATAACGGAGGCATCATTACACAGAGACATAATTGTACACACAGCTGAGAGTTGGGGATTTCATACTCATGTGAACTCCTGTAACACTTTTAATTTACTGGTGGATTTTGTTTCATTAGAGCTCTTGAGGAATTGGTTCTATATATTGATGTAAAACACTTTAGTGTTTACCCTTAAGGAAAGCTGAACCCACCAAAGCACAAGAAACTCAAAAGATTTTCAGAGATCAAGAGGAAACCTGCACTCTCCCTGTTTATACAAGCTGAGCTTTCCAACATCAGAGCCACCACAGAGGAACATCAGGCACAGAAACAGGAGAATGCTCATAAAATCACAGAATGGTTTGTGTTGGAAGGGAGCTTAAAGCTCATCCTGTTCAATCCTCTGCCATGGCCAGGGGAACCTTTTGACCAACAGCAGCATAGGAGTCACTCAGCCTTCCACAGAGTCCTGGACACCTCTCATCCTTCCATCACCACTCCCATCACCTTGTTTATATTACAGGCAGGATGTGCATTTTCACATGTCAGGAGCTACAACTTTGCTGTAATACACACTGGGAGTCGTGGTGGAGATCTGCTCCCTTCTGGAACTATGGGAGAAACAAATCCCACCTCAAAGACGCCCTGCCCATCACCTCCTGCAAAAGCCAGCAATCTCTGCCAGTGGGAGCACGGGATGGGAACAAAAAAAACCTGAGGGGTCTCCTGCCCTTCTCCAGAGGGTGAGGTACATAAAGCAAACTCAAACTGGCTAGTTAAGAACTCCTTTATCTCATACAAAACTGAAGGTCTTGGCATAATACTGCCATAGCAGCTTATTTGGAATGATAACTAAATTCGGAAGAAGTCAAAGTTTCACAGGGTTAGGGTTCTGAAGTGTTCTGAGTAAGCTCTGCTCTCTAAAAACACTTTTTCCACAGCTCCCTGCGGATGCACCAAACCCATGTGACCTACAGCATGACCCTCATTCACACCACAGTCAGCCCCATGTATTTTCCTGCGCTTTTGAGACATATTCTCCAAACCCGTGAACACAGAGACCCAGGGCGGGGCTCAGCCCACCTCCTGGGCCATGTTTCCCCCTCAGAGATTCCTGTTCACAGCAACACCCGGCACTCGCATGGTTTGCAATGCCACAGAACACAGGAGAGCCCACAACTCCAGTGACACCCCCAAACCCACCCTTTCCCCCATTTCCCCCCAAACAGGTGTTTTTCGGGGCGCTCAGAGAGGAGAGGGTTCCCCACAGGCCTAAGCTCTGTCTCACACCCCCGGGAGGGGCCCGGGGACCCGAGCCCGGGGTGGGGGCAGCGGGACTCGGGCACTCCTGAGGGGCGGGTGCGATACTGGCCGGGTTTTGGCGTTGTCTCAGCGCCGGGGCTCGGCCAGGCCAGCTCGGGGCGGCCGACGGGCGGAGCCGCAGAGGCCTGTGGCGGTCCGTGCCTCTATCTCTCCATCTCTCTCGGTATCTCTGTATCTCTATGTCTGTGTGGGGTGTCCGTCCCTCACCTCCATGGCTCCAGTTGCGCCCGCGCGCGGCTGCCTGAGGGGAGCTCCGGCCGTTGCCGTCGCGCCGCCCCAACGGCCCCCTCGGCCTGCGCACCCAATCAGCGGCCGCGCCGCCGCCTCGCGCCCTCCGCGCCGCTCAAGGTGACCCGGCTCCCATCGCCACGCGGTCACCGCCGCCGCGCAGCCAATGGGGAAACGGCTCCCGCCGG
>VWZG01000605.1:32026-115801 GCA_013396735.1 Grallaria varia
GTCAGAGAGGGCAGCTCCAGTCTTGGATTGGGCCCTGGGAAGGGTGAGGAGTCAGGGAGTGCAGCCCCAGTGTCGGATGTGGCCCTGGAGCTGTGCGATCCTTGGCTGTAAATAAGGAGCAGCCGGTGGGAGTGTGGGGGTGTGTGATATCCCTGGGCACAACAGGTGAGGGTGATGCTGGAACACTGATGCTGTTCTGTTGTCAGCATTTTTAACAGGTGCTTAAACCTCGAGGATTGGAAGAGGAGCTTCAGTGACTGCTCCTGCCCTGCAAATCTGTCCTGTGACGTGATTGAGAGCTTAATCTCTTTTATTGGACTGGTATGATTCGATTTGTGCTTGTATGCTTTCATAGGCAGAAATTAATGGCTTTCCTGATGTACAAGAGAGACAAAATATTTAAACTTCCAGTAACATTTGTAATAATTTAGAGGAATGATAAGCCAAATGTGATTGTGTGGTGCTGTTTCAGGTGTGTTACTCTGCTCTCCTAATTGCACTGGGTTTCTCTGTGGCAGGGAAGAGATGGTGATTAGCAGTGATTGAAGTTTACAGGAAAAACAGTTTATGATGATTAGAAATAATGGCTGTTTCTGTAATAATTTATTCTGTATCTCTCTTCATGGGAATCATTAGGCACGCAGGCAGAGCAGGGAGGCTTGCCAGGGCATCAGCCAGAGTCTGCTCAGGAGTGGGACTGTTGGGAAGCTGCCTTGTCTATGGTTGGTTATGGATCCCTTGCACCAGCAGGACCCCTGGAAGTTCACTGGTGCTGTCTGTAACTAATTGATTTGAACCTCATTAGGAATTAGTTCCCAAAGGGATGTGGAAGGGCCGGATGATTTCTGTGATTGATTCCAGTCAGAGTCAAGCTGTGCATCCAGCAGGAAGCTGGAGAGCTCTGTGGGAGCTGGTGTGGGACAGGAATGGGTTGGTCTGGCACAGGTCCCTCTGGCAGGTGGAGCAGGGCTGCTGCTCCCCAGGGCAACTGTGTGTGCTGGGTGCTCGTGTGGCAGTGTGGATCCCCATCAGAGAGACTGCTGTGGTTTCCTTTAAGGGATTTTAGATTTGTTATAGCTGAACTTGTGTAACAGTCCATGATGACTAAGAGTCGTGGCTGTTTTGTGTGGAATCATCAGTGTAACACTTCACATTTCCTTTATCTGCTCCTCAGGGCTCGCTTGGAGCAGTGCTGCCTTTAGCCCAGTCACAGCAGGCACCGACTGCCCTGTTTGCTTCTCAGATTCCTGTTGTGTGGGGTTGGAAGTGCTTTTGGTTCCACTGAGTGCTGGGTGTTGTCTCACCCTGCAGAGCGGGGCCGTAACTCCTGGAGGAGCAGAAGGTGTTGCTGAGATCTGTTCATACCAACTATGGAGAGTGTAGCAGGAGTGGGAAGGTGGTGAAGGACAGGCTGTGTCCCTCCGTGTTCCAGGCTGCTGAAGGCATTGTTGGTCTAGCCCTGCTCTCCTGTGCTTCCTGCAGTCATCACAGAATCAGGGAATGGTTTGGGCTGGAAGGGACCTCAAAGCCCACCCAGTGCCACTCCCTACCATGGACAGGGACACCTTCCACCAGCCCAGGTTGCTCCAAGCCCCGTCCAACCTGGCCTTGGACGCTTGCAGGGATGGGGCAGGCACAGCTTCTCTGGGCACCCTGTGCCAGGGCCTGCCCACCCTCACAGGGAATAATTTCTTCCTAGCGTCTAATCTATGTAATATATCTGAAAGAAGCACTAGACAATAACATTTGGCTTATCATTGGCTCAAATTATTTAAAAATGTTTAAAACCCAAACAGAACAGTTTTAGGTTGGATGGTTTGGTAGAGGCTTTGAAGTACTGAGGGTTGGGGTTCATGTTTATGGGTTATTGCTGTAAGGTCTGGTTTCTGATAACATATGGCACCAGCCTGTGGAGCTGCAGGCGTCGTCAGGCAACTAGAGAAACGTTTGTGAATCAACTTAGTTCCCTCTTGCAGCCTTTGCTGAGCCTGCCATCATCACTTAGCTTTTTTTAGTGTTTCCTAATGTGTAATATGAAGAAATAGGTTTGTAGCAATGTTTTAGGGAAATGGGAGATAACTCAATCTCAGTCTGTTTCTGAGATCCCTTCTGCAACTTCATACCTGTCTTGTGAAATCATCTCAGATAGACTTGTAACCTTCTTACAGGGCTCCTGCCTTCAGAAAGCCCTTGCTGAATTAGAATAAAATCACATAGGTTATTAAATTTAAAAAATATAAAAATATTTAAAATGAAATTTTGACAATGATGTGACCATGTGAATGTTTGGGGGCACAGGCTATCTGGCCCTGTCATTTTGATTAGTTTGTTGCTTGGCTTAGTGTTGTGGAAGCAGCGTTGACGGAGACCAGCTCACTTGCAGGGCGGTGAAAAGATAGGCGGACCACAGCTCGTCAGGCAAGTGGTATCTTTTATTCCAGAGACTTAAGTTTTTATATCTTAAGATTACAATAAGTAATATTAATCATTAGACATCTGTGGATTGTCTATATTCTCTACTGTAGTACATGTTACTTACAAAGTGTTTCTTCTAATCTATGTTCCATAACTCCAGGGCCCACATGTTCTGACAAGTGAAAGATTTATTTGTTATTATTCTCAGGTTAGATTGTTCTTGACCACAAGACCATCCCTTTCAGGAGGATCCTGTGCCAAGTTGTTCTTTTCTATGCAACTGACCCTTGCAGGCCGTTGCTCGAGCTAACCCTTGCAGGCAAGCTCTCTACAGCTTGTGCTTAAAAAGTCAGTGCAGTAGGGAGATGTCAGTGCTGCTTCCCCATCTCCAGTTTTGGGGATGCTGGTACCTCTTTTCTTATGTGGACAGGCCAGAATAATTTAGTTTAGAATTTTTCTTAGGAGGAAAAAATCATCTGTAAAAAATCAGAGAATTCTCTTGGGGATCATTTCAAGTGGTAATTTCTTAAGTGGTCTTTAATTTTTTTCCCTCCCACAGCACAGTAGAATTTTCTCTCTTCCTCTCCTGTTCTGTGTTCTGTGCCTCAGAGCACAGAGGTCAGGCATGAGAAGACCCTGTGGCTCAGGACAAGTCCTGACTATGAATTTAGGGGAACCTCTGTCATAAAATCAGATCTCCTTGAGTCCACAGTAGACCAGTCCCTGGAAAGTAGTGACACTCCTGTTTTGCTGAATTACCCCCCAGGCAGGATGTGGCTTCAGTGGAATGAAATTATCATTGATTCTTTACACGAAAACTGAAATGTAGGTCCTCTGGTCATGTTGTGATGCAGGAGGTGGTGGCTGTGGCCAGTGCAAGAGGGGTCGAGCTTTAGGGAGAGCTGGAGCAGTGGGACAGTGATCTTGGTTTTGGAAGCACGAGGTTCAGTTTGTGGGTTCTGCACTCAGGATGCTTTCTCAGATCAGGGGAGTTCTCTGGCAGAGACCAGAGTTTTGTGACAAAATTCCCATATTGACCATTTTCAGAAGTTTTTTTTGACCTCCAGGAGCTGGAGAGCTGTGTTGGAGAAGGTGTGTGAACAGAAGCAGTCAAACAAGAGGCACAGCTGCTAAAATCAGTGGAAAAACTTCTGATGCAGTGCCCTGTAACTGTGTTTGAGCCATCTGATAATGCTCCTGCCTGTAGAACCGAGGCTGGACGTGAGTTCCTCGGGCACTGCTGCCCCACTGCTGTGCTCATTCCTGAGCAGGCGGATCCTCCCTCCAGGGAGGTCAAAGGTTTGCAGCACAAAAAGATTGAACACGTCTCTAGTCTCCTGGGATGCAATAAAGCAATGACCTTCTATCAAAAAATCTGGAGTAATTGATGCCCTGGAGTGGTGTCATGTGCCTTTTCTGTAGAAAATACAGAAACACTTACAAGCTGTTGCATCTTAAACACAAATTGCTCATAAGTGGGTGGTGTTTGGTACATCAGTCAGAGTCCTGGGGAGCTCAGTGCCCCGTGTCAGTGCTGGGCTGAGCTGTGAGAACTCAGGTACAGCAGCATCCTGGGTGTTCACAAGGCAAATTCCACGTTTAGGGAGTTATTTTTAAACTTATCCCTGTTGACGTTGGGTAATTTTTCTAAATAAATGGGAAGAAATTTGCATCCGTGGAGTGTCCTTACAGCCTGTGTGGCAAAATCCTGTGACCTGCATCCTGGGCTGACACCTTATGCTGGCTGCTGGTGGTTCATTCCTTTGGCATTTTTAAGAAGTTTAGATGAAACACAACAAGTAGCAATTCCCTGTGATTAAATTGTTGTTCATGTTGGCTCGCTGAAGGAATGTGAGGTAACGTCCACCCCAGAAATGGATGTGTTAATTACAAATGCACACATCCTGGGTCACTACTGCTTAAAGTGAAGGTGGAGCTGTCAGGGAGCAGCTCCCTGGTCCTGTGGCACTGGCAGCTCAGGTACAGATGTATTTCCTGAAATCCATTTACTGATCATGTTTTAAAGAGCTGGGCTGGAGAAGGACATCTTTGGGCAGAGCAACCTGTGTATTTTGATTCTAAATGCTCTGCCATACCAGTAGCTTGCAGAAGCCTTCCCGTAGCATCCTTGTTTCTCTATTAGATCAGGCTAACACTTGGAATCCTGTTTGGAGCTGTAAATTGTTTTTCTGATAATATTGTCAAATAATGGAAGCAGAGCCCAATTCCCAAAGGTGTCAGCACCTTCTTAACCATGCCAGGTAAATATTGTGGGGGTGACAGAGCTGCCCTTGCAGGTCTGAGTTCATTTGAGCTTTGCAGACAAAGGGAAGCAGCAGCTGCCACCTTAAGAACCAATATCCTTTCAGTGCTGGGGAGGCCCTTCTGTCCTGATAAAGTGGCTGGCAAGTGCCAGGACGGAAGTAATTTCTGGATTGCTGCCCAGGCCCACGAGGGAGCACCAGGGCTGCTCTCAGGCAGGAAATTGGGAATGTGAGGAGTGAGTGTGGTGGATAGAGTGGCCAGAGAAGTGTCTGGCATCTCCTGCTGCCTCCCTCCTGTACTGGGGGAAAGCTCAGTTCCCAGGGAAGGATATTCCCAGTGGCACAGGCAGTGCAGGAAAAATGTTCCAGGTTTCATTCCCAGCCCTGGGTGATGCAGGAGCTGGTGATGGGAACTCGTCCCTGCCTCCTGTGTGAAGCTGTCTGGGTTTCTGTGCTGCTGGTGGCAGATCACGGGGAGGTGATTCACAGCGTGGGAATGTCATGGTGGGTGTGGGCAGCGGGGATTCATCTCAGCCCTCCTCCTCCTCCTCTGGGCTCTGTGCTGAGCCTGCCTTGATGTCAGCTCCTTCAGAGTTCCCTGTCTTTGACAAAAATGTAAATAATTCTGAGATTTTAGCTTTTATAATGTGTTCCTCTTTATCAGGAGGAGAGAAATGGTATTTATGAGCTTGTTAGTGAGAGAATGCAGCTCCTTCCTGAAGAGAATAAAAACTTCCAGCAAAACAAAGAGAGGTCAGATAGAGCAGGTGGAATAGCCTGGCCTGAGCAGGGAGTCAGGGCTGCTTGTTCCAGGGACAGCAGCTTATCCTGCCAGCACAGCAATTGCAAGTCTGGAAAGGCCTGTCTGGCCAGGCTTGCTGTTCCAAAACGTTCTTTGTAGATGTTTGAACTCTTCTTACGGCTGTGGAAAGTTTATTCAATATTTTTGTAAGACGTCCAGTAAAACCTTCTGTAAATCTTCTGCAAGTCACTAAGCTTCCTTAGGTAAGTTTTTATTTTTTTTTTTTTTTNGTTAGATTCATGACATTTAGGGCAACTCCTCTTGCTGAGTCTAGTCCCTGATGGAGGCAATACATTGCCATTACTTTCATAAATATTACCGAATTGTTCTTTGGAGGAGTTTTGGTTTTGTCTTTGCTGTTTCCCACTGTAGTCTGTCACAGAGCAGTGTCCTCTCTTGGGTCAGGAACCCGTTCTCACCTGCCCTCCAGGAGCTGTGCAGGTGTTGCTGTTGCTTTACACCCATTTCTTCTGTCCTTTTGTACAGAGTTGTTACTCATCTCCCTGGGGTGTGTGTGCACGCTGAGAGCAGTCACTGCTCACCTTCCCTGTGCTGAGAGCTTGGTTTGTCTCCTCCCGTGGCTGCCCCAGCTCTGGAGCTCCTTCCTGTGTGCTGGTGCTGCTGGTTGGCCCCTGTGAGCGGCCCAGAGGTGATGTGGTCATCTGGGATCCTGTGATCCCTTGGATCTGTAGCGGCAGGCTGGGTCAGGCAGTGCTTCCTGTGTGTCTGTTTGCACCAGGAGCATAGTCCTGGATAATGTGTAGGGTCTATGAATCATCATCTCAGTCCCTGTTTATCATCAGAGCTCCTTTCACATCATAATTCCTCTTTTCACTACTCAAGCCCATTTTATTTGCAGTCTTGTGGCAGTGGGTGTTTGACTTCAAGTCACACAGGCTGCAGCAGGTACTGCAGCTTGGGCCCTGGTGGGGATGGGCTAACCTGCTCCCCAGGAACAGCCCTCTGTGGCTGGTGGAACTCTGGGCTTGGAGAGACCTTGTTGCTGAACAGTTACAGAAAAGCTTGGATGCTTTTTGGAGCAGGGATCCCCATCTCAGTGCAGCTGGCACTGGGCCCTGCAGAGGAAGTGGAGATGTCTGGTGTTCAGAGGTGTCACGTCTGCACCCGAGTGACAAAAATTCTGTGTACACCTCCATGTATAACTGTGCCTTTGCTTTACACAATGGAAAATTACAAACACAGAACACTTTAACAATATTTGTACAAGCCTTGTGGAAACAGCCAACAGAACAAAACCTGCCTTGGCTGTATAGGCTGTTTCATAATCTTTTAGGCAGCAGTAGGAAGTGAAACGAGTTCATTTGTTTCAAAGGAATAACATCTCTTTCTTATCCCTCAGTGTTTTAGCTCTTCTCAGTAACAGCTGGCAAGTAGCAGTGCACTTCTGTCATGTGCCATCACCTTATCTCCTGTGGGATCTGAGTGACAGGAAACATATTTTTCCTTGGCTTCCTCTTTCATCAGCCTAAAGGATTTGCAAGAGGTGAATTCACAAAACACCAAAGGTGTGGTTCATGTAGGTATGAAAATACTCAAATAACAGCATTGCTTCCTGGGCTGAGCTCTCCTAACACACACGAACATGGCCATAAACTAAACCTCAAGAAGTTTCACCTCAACATGGGGAAGAACTTCTTTCCATGGAAGTGGCAGAGCACTGAAACAGCTACCCAGGTAGGGCATGGAGACATCCCAAACCCACCTGGATATGTTCCTGTGTCACCTGCTCCAGGTGACCCTGCCTTGGCAGGGAGGCTGGAGTGGATGATCTCCAGAGGGCCTTTCCCACCCCAACTATTCTGTGATTCTGTGAAATAGTTTTGTGGTTTTTTGTGGAGGAAAACAGGAATCCATGCAGCTTTGGGAAAAAAAGTCTCTGAAAGATCAGATTACAGTGATTGTATTATGAAGCTGTTTGTTCTTTGGAGCAACTTTTCTTTGTTAAAATAAACTATGCCAGTGTCACTGAGCCCCTTCTGGTGCTGGGATTTCCTGGTGAGCATCAGCTCAGCAGCGGGGCAGTCCAGGCAACGCTCCTGCTTTGTCACAGCCCCGAAGGTGAGGCCCTTCACCTTCATCTCTGAGAGAGATTTCTTGGGGCATCATGTGGGCTCATTTTTCTCTTGGCAAACAGAAGGAATGTTGGAGCAGGCCTCTGCATAGACCTGGGGTTAATGGTGGGTGGTGGATGCTGTAGCTGGGGGTACCTTTGAAGGAAGGCACTGCCTCAGGTGTGCAGTCACCTCCCTAGGACTTCTCTGTCCTTGGAGGCTTCTCCTTGCATAAACCAGAACAATACCTGAGGGAAGGAAGATTCTTTTGCCTAATTTAGGCCTATTTTGCCTTCTTTAAGCCTAATTTATCTTTGTGGACATGGACGTAATGGCAACCTGTGAGGGTGGATGTGGGTCACCTCCAGCCTGGCAGCACCAGAGGGTGACTGCAGCAGGTGACATCTGCTGTCACCTGCAAGAGCTGCTCTCTGTTAGAGCTGTGCCTTGCTTAGTTGCCAGCAGTAACCTGCCAGTTTGCTCAAAATTAGCTTATGTAAATACACTTTAAGCTCTCCTAGAAGTGCTCCCCTTGGTGCCTCTATTCCCTGATGGGAGGTGTGAGTGCAGGCAGTGAGTGTTGGGTGGTGAGAGGGGCAGGTTCCAGGAGTCCTTGTGCTGGTGTCCTGGAGGCTGGAACCCAAAATGCAAGAGCTTCAAGTGTTCCTGACAGCCCCCCCACTGGCATATGCCAGCCATGTGTTACAGCCCTGGACTGCTGTTTTTATACCAGGAAGGCTCCCTCGGGAGCAGCCCATGTCTGTGTCCTTGTGAGCAGCAGTTTTTGGGATATGAGCTCTCTGGGGAGGGCAGGTAAGAGGAAGCCCCTGCAGCTCCACAGAAGTGTGTTCCTTCCTCCTGCTTGGGAGCTTTCCAGTTTAATTGTCACCTCTACCATGTCCAGATTTCCTCAAGTTTCCCCTTGTTGTGGAACGTGACACCCCTTTCTTGCATCTGTGTAATGTTAAAACATTTTCAGGATACTGATAATGTACTGAGGATCTGCAAGATCTTGGATGGCATGTGCTGGAGAGCTGGGAGCAGAATTGCCATCTGAAATGTTGGTGATTGCCAAGGAGAACTGGGCTCCTACCAGGCACCCCAGGAGGAGGATGAGTCAGGCTCTGGGATGGCCGGCACGGTCAGTGCTGCTGCTGCTGCAGCAGCAGCCACGTTATTTCACGTGTCAGACACCCAAGGATGCTTTGCCATCACCCATCCTGCTGCAGAGCTTACAGATTTGAAATGCATCCCGTGGTGTTTCTGTTTCCTGGAGCAAAGTGTTCCCAGCTGCAGACGGGAATGCTGCAGGAGAGCGGCCTCTGGGCCCGGTGCTCAGTGTAGGAAGTAGTTTGTCACTGAGGATTAAAAATGCGGTTGAGAACTAGGGCTGTAAAAAGGTTTAATCCCGTGTTCAGTTTTCTCCAAAAATATCCCTGGTAATGCGTTTTATCAGGGCATGTCCTTCACCAGACCGTGCCCTGCAGATGGCAGGAGGAGTGATGAAGTGGTGAGTGTTTTTGTGAGGTGCCCCAAGCCAGTGAGACTCAGCAGGCAGGCTCTGGATCTCAGAAATCCACTGATGTCTTTTATTTTATTCCAGCAACTTTTGAGTCTCTTATTGCACTTCACAGTCAGGTAGATAAATCTGTTTCAAGGCTGAAAATGAAATCCTATGTCAAGGACAGTTGAACATTATTCAGTAGAAGTAATGAATTGGTCCTGTTCTAAATAGCAAGTACTTGAGACAAATCACATTGTGACACAGAAGTTGATTTGAGCCCTGGGGCAGACTGGCTGCAGGCCACTCCTGGAGGGATTTTCTCTGATTCTTGGCTCAGAGGGGCTGGGTAAGGAAGGCAGAGCGGGACTGACCCTTGGGAAATGACCTGCATGTGTGTGTTGGGCTCAGTGCATTTGCTGCACTTGCTGCTGGGGTTTGAGAGTGTCTTAAGAGGAAAATCCATCCTGAATTGGTTTTAGCAATAGGTTGACACTGTCAAATAGTTTCTGTTGCTCTGCCTGCAAATCTGTATTGGATACAGGTAGTTGTGCTTTAATTCTGAAAATGAAATCCTGGGGGCAAGTTCAGCTTTTCCCCAAATTAAATTTCTTCACTCCGTAGCTAATAATAGAAATGTCTTGCCTTTTCCATCCTTTTCTCCACTTCTGGAGGCATTTTAATCCCAGTTTTCATCACTCAGCCATTGCTTTGTGGAGTAATTCTGCAGAAGCAGATGGGGTGAGGGAAGTGCAGGATGGGACTGAGCTCTGCCACATTCCTGCCCCATGGTGGGATGGGGCAGCCTGGGCTGGAAGTGCTGGGATTTAGGTTTTCAGCTGCTGCTTCATGAGTATTAGTGGAGGGGATGAAAATGAACAGATATTGCTGAACTAGGATCAGTTGTTTTACGTAGAAAATGAAAGAGGAGGCAGGACACCCCACACCAAATTTGTTGCAGTAACTTTTTTTGCAGTGATAGGCTAGAACTGACTATTTAACTTAATTTTCTTCTGTGTTTTGTGAATCCGGGATGTGTTCCGTAGAGTAGGAAATATTTACATCATGATATTCTTTGATATTTCTTTTGAGAAGTGAGATAAAGGGATTCTGGGGTTGGGTAACAGCTGGCTGAGGTTAAACCTTCCTGTGGACTCTCAGGACTGCCCTGTGTGAAGGTGTTAATCCAGAATGAATGTGCTCAAATGCCAGTTTTCTGAGTGAAGTCAGGGAAGCGGGAAGGTCCCACCTTTATCTCACCACCTTCTCCCCACATGGTCCCTCTGACCCAGCCCAGCAGTGTGCTGTGGGATTGCCCAGGGCTGCAGGGCAGCTGGGCTGACTCCAGGCTGCTTTCCCTTAGCAGTTTTCAGAATATCCCAGCGTCCTGTTAGTGGGCAACAAGCACCTCCCAGGGAATGTTTGTATCTGCTGCCTTGTGGCAGTGTTCAGGGAAGCTTCCTGAGCACCAGGGTTCACTGTCAGTGATACAGCATTGGCCTTGCAGGCCTTTTCCTGGGGAATTTTAAAGTGTCTCTCTTAGGTAGGGTAGAAAATACGAGGTACATGATACTCCCAAAATGCAGAGCTTTGGGGTACAAGTACCTGTGACACAGAAATGTTTGGAGAAACCTGGAAGAGGAGGTTGTTGATGCCAGTGGGCTCTCAGAGTGTGCCAGGACTCATGAGACTCATTTTGCTGTTTATGAGTTTACAGAAGTCTTGAGGCTTGGCTCAGTGGAAGAAAAATAGAAGTTTATTTGACTTTTTTTCCCTCTCTCTCTCCCAGCCTATGCAAGCAGCAAGATGTCCCACAGACGAGCTGTCCTTAACCAACTGTGCTGTGGTGAATGAGAAGGACTTCCAGTCTGGGCAGTAAGTGTGCACTGCTGCTCTGGCAGCTTGGAACCACAAAGGGATTGTTTTCAAAGTTGGGATGGATGGGGAGTGACATTTCAGGTTTGGGAAGGTAAATACAGGAGGTTAATTAGCAAAACATCTTTGACTTTAGAGACCAAAACTTTAAATGTGGCTCTTCCTTGTAGTGGGAGATGCTAAAATAATTCTGTTTTTCTGAAGCATTTCTTCCTTGGGAGCTGCATCTACTTAATAGGATCACAGTTTTCATGAAGGACTTCAGGCCTATTTGTGATCTTTTTTGTTTGTTTTGGTTTTGCTTTTGTTCCTATTACATAGTTAGAATATTTGAACTATTTCAAAAACATTTTTATCATTTAATTGTGTTGCTCAGGGCATCTTCTCACTTTCACATCATATGGAAGTGCTGAGCAGAGTCAGGAGAACTCCCTCTTATTCTCAGGGTTTTCATGTGCCAGAACAAAAGGGAAAAGCAGCCGGAGTGTGGGCACAACAAGTTGGATTCTTTAATTACAGTTCTGGGGTGGCTGATAGAATCTCACTCTGGGTTGTACTTCTGTGGGAAAGGTAGAAAACCGATGATTTTTTCAGCTCAGCCCACACAGGAGGGTTTTATATTAAAAGAAGCCAATTAACATGTTTGGTTTCCATGCTTTACTTAAGCTGTAGGGAGGCTCTCACAGATTGCAGGATGTAGGTTATAGACAGAAGTAATTAATTTCAGCAGAAAGGGAATATCTCATACAGCACAAGGCAGGAGAGCTTGGGTTTGAAAAATAGGGAAAAATGTGTTAAAAGAGATACTGAACGATCCACTCAGGCCTTCGATGAAATACCTGGCCCAGGTGAGCTCTGCTAAGAGTGGAGGATACAGCTGTGCTGGACTATGGGAACCCAGGGAGGTGTTTAGGACTTGCCTCTCTGTGCTGTCACTCAGCTCTGCTGGGCTGGCACCTGGCCTGGCCCTTGAGGGATGAACTCAGCTGTGATTTCATGAGCCCAACTTGAGTATAAAATGCCAAACCAGAACAAAACCACCCCCCTAAAAGCCCCAGAGAAGCAGAGTTTTTAGAGCCAGAAGCAGGTGAAAGTGTGTATTTGGACAGGGAAGTGTCCTGGTCAGTTCAAAAAATACTTTTCCCGAGGTATTTTTTTTTTCCCTAAGTAATTGAGTTACAAAAATACCTGCACTGAGCATTGTACCTCATGCATTATAAAAACCTTAATTTCCTCCAGTATGGGTGTCCTGGAGGGACCCAGTTGCCAGACCTGTAGCAGTGCCTGCATTCCTCTCACCCCCAGAGCCCTCTGCCATGGCATTTGTGGGAGTTTGCATGAAGCAGTGCCCTGAGATGTGCGGGGTGAGCAGCTGGACGTGACTCTGGCCGCAGTGGTCCTCCTGGGAGCTGCCTGTTGGTAGCAGTGAGTGCTCCCACAGGCAGCAGCGTGTTTGATTGGGAGCAGATGCTGTGAATTGCTTTGCAGAGCGCAGGGAAGCTCCGGGTGTTCAGCAGGGCTGGACTCAGTGCTGCATTGCAGATCCCTGGAACCAGCCCCAGCCATGCCTGCAGCGGCTCTGCCTCGTGTCCCTCAGCACCCCTGCCTGGACACGGTGGCTTTGGCGACAGTCCCACAGCAGGCTCTGCTCTGACACTGCCATTTGCTGCTCAGGGTGTGGAGCTGCAGTTTGACCTTGGCTGGAGGAGGTAGTTGGACCCCAGGATGCTGCTGTCCATCTTTTCATGCTTCGATTTGCACATCCTGTGAGTTGGGCAGGGATGAGTCAGCGTTTGGTGCTGCAGGAGTTCATGGTGGGCAATGCACTGTGTTTGGGGAAGTCTTGAGTGTCTGTGACCTGCTTTCACCTTCAGGACTCCTGCTGTAGTTTGGAGAGGGAAACAAGTGCTGAACACACTGGGGAGTGATGGGACAACAGCAGGGCAGCTTGTCTCAAAGGCAGTTTTCTTGTCCATGTTGAGAGCTGACTAGTTGTTCTTCCCTTTTCCGTGGGAACACCATCCCTCCTATCTTATGCCAGCTTAGGAGCCCTTGAGGAGCCTTGCTGAATAATTGCTGTGGATTTCCACACATGCACCAGAGGAATATCTGCCTGTAGGGATCAGATGCTTGCTGGCACCTCTGCAGATACCTGAGTCATCCCCTCCCTCATGAGAGCCGTGCTCCTTTTATGTGAACATCAACACTGATGCATACACAGGGTAATGTCTGCTGGAGCTTCTGTTGCTTTGCTCAGCCTGGCCAGCAAATGTACCAGCAGGTTCCTGGGCCTGGCCTGGAGCCCTTCCTGAGAGTTGGCATCACACACTCTGGTTCTTGCCGTTCCACGCAAGGCTTTCCACATGGAGTAGCACAGCAGTTTCACCTGGAGGGCTCCTGGGAGCTGCCTGGCCCTGGTGCTTCATTGTTCCTTTTGTTCATTTATAAGCAGGAGTCTCTTAATGAGGTTGAGATTTCCTCCATGTGTCTCCATGAGCTCTCTGAGCTCCTTCCTGGTGAACATCAATGTAGAAAAATTCACTTAGTTTTTCTGCTATTGCCTTATTTTGCACATTTGTAATACTTAAGCTGCTTCCAGCCTGTTGGAAGCTGCCTGCTCCTGCTGTCTGTGAGAAGAAACATGGGTGTTCTTGTGCCTTTTGCAGATTTTTCTCACAGAACCTATCAGGATTTGACCTTTACTAATATTTTCTTTCAGTAGGCCGATTTTTTTTTCCTGTTTTTCCCTTTTTTTCCCCCCTTCTTTTCTTCCTGGCATTTCTTTGCCTCCGTTAGGCTCTACTCTCTTTCTGCTTTGCTGGAAATGTTGGTAGATTATATGCTCCAATATAATGATTTTAATTTCTACAAGATGCTTGTTGATATTCCCTTCCCCCTGCAGTATTTTTACCAGGTATCTTTATTTTCTTGCAGTTTGCAAGTGAAACCCAACAGTGATGGAGTTTGTTTCTTCCTGCAGAGACACTGAATCTCTGCATGTTGAGGTCACTGTTGTGCACACTGCTCAGGATCCATGTTGAGCTTAAGAAGCTTTAATCTTGGGTCTTTTCCCATCTGCTGAGCTGCTTCCAGTAGGGTGTTAGTTGTCATCAGGTGTGTTTTGTGGTGGTGTATCCCAGTAGCAGGACTGGACCTTGTATGTTGCCTACGGACACATTTCTCTCGTACTCTGCAGTGTCACACTTTGTGTGTTGATACTCATTTGGATTACTCAGGGCGTGCTGGAATCCTCCTGTTTCCAGTCCCAGGTTCCTGGACTGGTCTCTGTTTTATCTACTGCTTAGTTTAAAAATGAGCAGTCCTTGGAGCAGCATTCCATCTGGGAAGGATCACCTGCCCGCCCCTGCTGGCAGCGCTCTCCTTAATCATGGAATCACAGAATGGTTTGGCTTGGAAGGGACCTTGAAGATGTTTTGTTCCAGCCCCCTGCCATAGGCAGGGACACCTTCCATCAGCCCAGGTTGCTCCAAGCACCATCCAACCTGACCTTGGACACTTCCAGGGATGGGGCAGCCACAGCTTCTCTGTCTAATGTCCCAGAGGTGATGTCACCCACCTTTGCTGCAAGGCTGTGGTGCTGGCTTCTGTTGAGCTCCCAGCCTGTACTGGTGCATGGGATTGCTCCCCCCAGGTGGAGGACTGAATTTTCCTCTGTTGAACTTGATGGGACCTGTTGAGGTGTGTGTGGCCGAGGAGCTCTGTCCCTTTGGCTGCTCTGGAATGAAGGGCTTAAATAGTTTGGGCCCCATGTGGACCCTTGGTGTGAGGACACCCCAGTGACCTCCTGCAGCTGGATTTGCACACCCCAGTGACAGCCTGTATCCCATCTGTGAGGGTGTGTAAGTGTGGATAATGTTGGGATGAGTATCCCCAGCTCTCCCTCCAGCTGCAGAGCTCACCAGCGAAAGCTGTCCTTGGGGCAGACTGGGTTTTCTTTTGTAAATCCATGCTGAAAGTGACTCCCAGGGCTTTTATATGTTTGGTTTCCAGGACTAGTTGCTCCATGACTTTCCTAGGGACTAAGGTGAGGCTGACCAGCCTATAATTCCATGGATCCTCTTACTTGAAGACAGGAGTGACATCTGCTGTCTCCCAGTCCCCAGAAACCTCCCCTGTTTCCAGGACCAGTAAATGCCTTCCTCTCTGCAGTAACATTTGTAGGGAACATCCTCACCTATAAGAGGTTCCTGGGTTTGTGCCTGGGGCAGGAGGAGGAGGCAGGGGAAGGGGGCATGTGTGTGTTTTCAGCAGCTGATGGGTGACTGGGCCAGGACCAGTGAGGACCCAGCTCAGTGCCTGCCTCACCTGCAAGCTGCGTGTTGCTGTGATGGGCTGAGAGTGCTTCTGACCCCGCCAGGCCTCTGAGTGCCAGCAGATCCTGGGGAGGGATTGCACGGGGCCCTGCCTGCTTGGGCTGCAGCTGCCCGTGGCTCCTGCTTTGGGCTGCACAGGCCACTGTTTCCTCTCATCTCCAAGAGCCACGTGTTCTTCCTACTGTGTTGCTGGAGCTGTTGTGCACACAGGATGTGGCCAATGCAGATCCGCCCCTAGAAGGTGCTGGGTTGGCTGTGCCTGTGCAAATGGAGGTATATGGAGCATGGAAAGCATGGAGTGCATGGAAGCAGGAGGGCCTGGAGCGTGGCCTTGTTCTCAGCACGGCTCATCCTGCCTTTTGTGTCTGACTGTGCTATGGGGGTTAGTGAGGGGGGACACCACGAGCTGGTCTTCGTTACCTCGAGGGTGTTACTGTGCAGGCAGCTGGGAGGAGGAAGATGAGGTGCAACCTAATTCCACCATGGCCCTTGTCACCAGTGCACACAAATCCCAGCTTCCTTTGCTTTCTTCTGCCAACAGGCAGTCTGCCTATCACATGATAAGAGCTATCAGGCTTAGTTTGAGGAGAGCCCTAGGCAGCTTTTGAGTGTCTTTGTTGCTGACAGCTTAAAGTGTGAGTGTGACAGCAGGCACACATCACTGCTGCTGCTGTGTCTGCTCCTCACTGCTTGTATTGCTGGTTTTGTGACAGTGTTCCTGGTTTTCAGATGGGATCACAGGATCACTGAGGCTGGAAAAGACCTCCAGGACCATTGAGTCCAACCTTTGGCTGATCCCCACCCTGTCACCAGCCCAGAGCACTGAGAGCCACATCCAGTCATTCCTTGGACACCTTCATGGGTGAGGACTGCACCACCTCCCTGGGCAGTCCCTAACAAGGCTTTCCATGGATAAATTCCTCCTGATGTGTAACCTGTCCCTCCCCTGGCACAGCCTGAGGCCGTTCCCTCTCCTCCTGTCCCTGTTCCCTGGCAGCAGAGCCCAACCTGCCCCAGCTCCCCCATCTTGGCAGGGAGTTGCAGAGCCAGAAGGTCCCCTCTGAGCCTCCTTTTCTCCAGGCTGAGCCCCCCCAGCTCCCTCAGCACCTCCTGCTGCTCCAGCCCCTTCCCAACTCCGTTCCCTTCCCTGGGCATTCTCCAGCCCCTCAGTGTCTCTCTTGCCATGGGGGGCCCAGAACTGGACATGGTCCTTGAGGTTTGGCCTCAGCAGTGTCAGCACAGAAGGGCAGTCATTGCCCTGGTCCTTTGGCCACGCTATTTCTGACTCAAGCCAGGTGCCTTCTTGCCCACCTGGGCACTCTCTGGCTCACGTTCAGCCGCTGTCCACCAGAACCCCCAGGTCCTTTCCAGCTGGGTCACTTTCCAGTCACTATGATCCTGGTTTTTCCAGCCACTCAGGTGCTGTGTGAGTTCAAGCTCTGTTGGTCATCAGGAGGAACAGCTTCAGGGCCTGTGTGAATTGTCTTTTTGTATAGAAACTCCTCCAATTTTCTTCTGTGGTCAAACTTCTAAACAATATACTGAGACCCCTGTGTGGGCTTTGCATCTCCTTCTTGTTGGAATCACATCTGGGCATAGTGCTTGTGTTGAGGTGAAATGTTGATGCTTTGGTTTTAATGCCTGAAATGTGAAACCAGTGTATTCTTAGCTGTGACAGCCTTGCTGTTTGTGGTTGTAGTTTGGTTCCCTCACACTTGTGCAGTGCAATTGCTGAAGTACAGGGTTACTGGGAGGGATGTAAATAGTAATTATTGGTACAATGTCTTGCAGCTGGGCTTTGAGTTCACGTTATACCAGGGAAGGTGATGGGCTCTTGTCTCACTGCTGTGTGTCTGCAGTGCTGTGGCTCTGCTGCTTTTGGTTTTCCTTGATAGCACCAGAGATAAGCTGGATGTTTCTTTTGAATTCTCACAGCTCTGTGAGCAATACAAAACCATCCTGCTACATGTCAAAGTAAAATGCTGCTCTCTCTTGCAGACACGTTGTTGTGAAGACCTCTCCCAACCACAAGTACATCTTCACACTGAGGACCCACCACTCTGTGGTCCCTGGCAGCATCGCCTTCAGCTTGCCCCAGGTATGGGCTGCTTCCACTTCCTGCTTTGCTATGGAATAAGCAACATGTCCTGTGGGATCAGGATTGAAGATAAGTCCTGACTGGAGGGCATGTGTCCTGCAAATTTCATTTCTGACAGCAAAAGTTCAAGCAGACTTTTGCTACAACTGAACTGACCATGGTTATATGGCTTTCATCTATTTTTAGCACATGGTGAGATACTGATACTGGAAAAGGGTGTAATTTAACCTTTTAAAAACCCACCAAAACCAAACTATTGGATAAAGAAAACTCTAGCAATGTCTGCCCTTCCTTGCGAGGTTTTATTGTTCCCTGTTTTCCCTTGAATTTAAAGGGTTTCACTCCTGTGTTTTTCTCCTTTTAAGACCTGCCAGAAGTTTTATTGACTGCATCCAGTCATTGCTGGTATTTTTAAATAAAAAGTCCAAGGAAATGCATAAAATAAAAAGACCTCAAACTTTGTCTCCACTCCCTTAAATAAGTCATTATTAGATATTAAATGATGGTTAGAATAAATAATTGATATAATTAATTTCTAAATTGAAAAATGAACCTCACAGTTGTTAACTGCTTGTCCTGAGTCACAACACATGAAACTGCAGCAATTGTGGTCACAGATTCAGTGCTTTCTGACCTCTCTGCCAAGGAGCTGCTCCACAGCCCAGTCTCTGTGCTGCAAACACACTGTTTTTGCTCAGCACAAGTCCTGGCACAAGCCCCAGAGTGACAATTTGGTTCCTGATGTGCTGTCTGGGCTCGGCTCTGCCTGCCTGGGTGGGTGAGGGGTTGTGTTTTCCAAGTGCCTGGCTGTGGGTGGTGGTGCCCAGACTGCTCAGCAGTGATCAGCAGGAGAGGTTTGTGTCTCAGGGTTCAAGGGGGTGCACTCAGGTGTAGGGTTGGCTTTTGTAGGTTCCGGTTGTTGTCCTGTGGGAGGAGGCTGGTGCTCACCTCAGAGAAATGGCTCTGGCAGTGCTTTATTTCACAAGATCACGGAACTGTTTAGGTTGGAAAGGACCTTGAAAGGCTGTCTAGTCCAACCCCCTTCCCAACATCTCTCAGGCTGCCCTGTCCAGCCTGCCCTGAATGGTTCCTGGAATGGGGCATCCATCGCCTCTCTGGGCAACCTGTGCCACAGTTTTACCACCTTCACTGTGTAAAATGTCTGAATACACACCCTTCTAATTTAAAACCATTTCCCCTTTTTCTATTGCCACAGGCCCTGCTAAGAATTCTGTTCCCATCTTTCTTTTAAGCTGCCTTTAATTATTGAAAGGCCACAATAAGATGTCCCTGGAGCCTTCTCTTCTGCAGGCTGAATGAGTCCTGTTCCCTCAGCCTGTCTCCATAGCAGAGGTGCTGCAGCCCTGCTCATCTGAGTGTTCCTGATGCTAGGTTTTAATTTCTCAAAGCCTTGGATGGTTGCAACTGGTATGGCACCAAATGGGATTGTTGGAGTGTCTGTGTAGGGCCAGGAGTTGGACTTGGATGGTCCTTGAGGGTCCCTTCCAATTCAGGATATTCTGAGGATATTGGAGAGGATGTAAAGAGGGAAATGTTCATTTGTAAGCCTGGTCATTGTATTCCTTATCCCAAGCTTTTCCCTTCCTCATGAAAAGGCAAATAGGAATGACCACAAAGTACAGCATTTCAAATGTGATCTCACCAGAGCTGCGTGTAGTGATTTCATGTGTCTGTGATTTGTGTCTCTGTTTGATACCTGAGAGACCCTGAACACAGCACGGCCTGTGGTGGGGGCTGTGAATCCACAGCAGCCAGTCTGTAACACAGGAGCCTTTTGAAAAATACCATTTTTTCAATTATGCCAGAACTGTTGGCATTGTAAAGGTCACAGGTTTTCTTGTCACATCATTATTGAACCATTTCTCACTTTTCCTGAAGCTCTGTGTGGCCGAAACCTTTCAGCGGGTGTTTGGAGGGACCTGTAGGATTTGAACAGTTTCACACTTCCTGGTTCTCTTGGTTTAGGCAATGTTGCACCTAAAGCACACGGGAAGAATCCCCTGCAGCTGGTGTACCTGTGTAAGCCTCTAAAATGCTCAGAGTGTGGAACAGCTGCTCTGGTACCTGAGGTGTGCTCAGCACCTGGGCTGTGGCCAAGAGCCCTGTCCAGCACCAGAACTTCTCCTGCAGGATGATGGGGAGACAGGAACATGAAGGAGGTTGGGCAGAATGACCTGAGGTCAGGGATGGAATTATTTAAAGAGATTATTCTGTGTTTTTGACTTGTTTCCTGTTAATTTGGGGGTCTTTGGGATATTCCATTCTGTCCCTTTGCTGCTGCTGCAGATTTTCATGGGAATCCTGCTCCTCTGGATGAGGAGGCAGCCTCTGAGTGGGCAGGTGTTAGAGAGGACTGGCTTGCTGACATATTTGTCTTGTTTCCACAGAGAAAATGGGCTGGACTTTCCATTGGACAAGAGATCGATGGTAAGTCAGTCGGCAGCGGGATCGTGATGTGTTTGTAAAAGCTGAATTTGTGTTTCCATCCTGAAGTGAAACCAGACTGGGAAATCTCAGGCCTTCAGCCCTTCCTCAGGTGATGAGGCCCTCGTGAGTGAAGGAGCTGCAGGCTTTCTGCATTTAACATTTTCCAAACCTGGCTATTTTGGCTGTTTCTTCAGGTTCCTGCTGGTATCAGTGTCCACATGCTGATGTGAACCTTGAGGATGTCCTGGATAGTCTGTTCCTGGGTCTGTGGAGAACACTCACCTGCTGACAGAGGGCAGCCCTTGTTGTTGGGGGTTTTCTTGGCATCTAAACTGGAGTCTTGAGAATGGGGAGGTTTCAGTACCCAGAGTTGTCAGAAGCAGGTCTGGAGTGCTGTGATTTGTGAGCAGCACTGATGTTTGCACCAGTAACTGAGAATATTCTGCAGCTTGAGGAAGGGACAATGTGCAAACTGAAGATTTGTGTTTCAATATCAAGTCTTAATCGAGCCTCCCAAGCCTTGGCCAGTGTTCAGAGGAGTGCAATTAGCTCTGTCTTTCTTTTATTTGCGCTGTCTGTCACCCTGGTTTGGGAACCATCTGTTCCCTCTACTTTGGGAACAACTGGATCCCTGTTAGGTACAGGAGCAGGGATTGAATCTGCCTGTAGCTGCTGGAGTATTGACCAGACTCCTGGCAGGAGCTTCTTGCAGGAGGGTCTCCGTGTTCTTTGCAACAGCAGGTCAAGGTACCAGATCACACCTGTCCTTTGGACCATGAGGAGTCGCCTCTGTGCTCCTGGGGAGTCAGCTCCTTTCCCTGGCTCTGGTGCTTGGCTGGCTCGTGGTCTCTGAGGTGGAGCAAACAGTTTGTCAGGCCATTGAGATTCCAGGGAATTCCCTCCTTTGGGGCTGTGGGCAGGGCTGGTGTCAGGGTGAGAAGTGGTGCAGCTGTGGCTGAGGTGCTGCCAGGGACTTGCACTCCTGGCTGTTTGTTTTCCAGGCCCTGTGGTCTCAGCAGATCCATGGGCACGGATCATACTCGGGTGTAAGTCTGATGTGCTTGCAGTGATGGGCTGCAGGGGTCCTGTTTGCCTCTCTGCACACCTGGATGCCTCACAGACCTCGCGTGGGAGCCAGGGGGTTAATGTGGAGAACAGGAATCTGAGGGCAGGGCAGACCTTATCGCTCCATACAAATACCTGGAAGGAGGGTGGGAGGTGAGAGTTGGCCTCTTCTCCCAGGGAATGAGTGATGGGACAAAAGGAAATGTCCTCAAATTGTGCCAGGAGATGTTTATGTTGGATATTGGGGAAAATATCTTCATGAAAAAGGCTGTGAAGCCTTGGAACAAACTGCCCAGGACAGTGGTGGAGTCCCCATCCCTAGCAGTGTCCAAAGAACCTGCCAGTGGGGCGCTTGAGGACATGGGTTGGTGGTGACCATGGTGATGGTGCTATATTTGATGGTTGGACTTGGTGATCTTCGAGACCTTTTCCAATCTTCATGATTGGAAACTCTAATTGTTTTTGCTCCCTGGTTTTGTTTTGGTTTAGTTTTTTTAACCTGCACTGGGGGGAGACCCATAAATTATTTTGGTTGCTGATCCTGTGCCAACTGGCTTATAGATCAATGCTTTTTAATACTTAAGTTATTTGTGGCAGGAAGCCTTGATACCCTGTGTGACCAACTGGTGGGGCAGGTTTGTGACTTCCTGGCCCAGCCTTGCTGTAAACTGCCCTCCTGTGTGGGAGCCCGTGACAAAATAACACAGTAATTCTGTGCAGTGACTAAATGTTGTCTGACTGCCTGCTGGGTGGGGGTTTGTGAGGCTGCTCTGCAGGGAGGGACAAGTGCTCACAAACCTGGAGATTACCAGGGCTCACGTTTTGTTGTGGTCCCCTAACAGTGTGCCAACTGTATTTTAAATGTCAGCTGTAGGTGCAGCCCGTTCCCCAGTGGAACAGGGATGCTGAGTCCTCTGAGCCACCAGGGATATGGGAAAGGTTTTCCAGGTGAGTGGTTGGCCTGGTGGGAAGGCTGAATGCTGTGGGTGGATGTGGTTGTCCTGCCTTTCAGCTCCATCAGCTCCTGTGTTCCCACTGAAGATGCACACCTGGAGCTGGGGCTGGCTGTTCCAGGTGCCTTCCCATCCCTGGGTGGTCCCTCTTGCCTTCCCATCCTGGCTGTGTGGGACATTCCAGGCTCTTTGAGCTGGTGCTGTGCATTGCTGCTGGGGCTGCTGGGGGTTCTCCTCTGAGCCAGACACCCCAGCAGTCAGGCCTGGGTGCAAGGGCTGCTCCTGTGCAGTTGGCTCCTCAGGCCTGTGATGTGATCAAATCCAGGGACTCATGGTCTTTCCATAAGCTTTTCTTTGACAAAGCCCTGAGGTTTGGCAAGTAAAAGGAAATAACTGTAAGGTGAGAGGAGCTCCTGCTGTGTCCTTGCAGGACCAGAGGGATAACCCTGCTGCCATACCCCTTTTGGAAAGAGCTCTATCCAGTACATACACTGCAGCTCAGGGAGTGTTTGTTTTATCTTTGTCCCTGTTTCCTGGAGGGTCTTTCTTTGGCAGCTCATTCCTGGGTGGCCCTATGTGTGCTGTGATGACCTGTGTGTCCCCTTCAGCCAGGGACAGGCTCTCTTTGTTCTCTTCACGTGAACAAGTCCCGTATCCGAGCGTGCTGGAGCCGTGTTTTGAGATCCCACCCTCCCAGGGTCTGCAGGTTCCTTCTGGAGCCTTTCTACTGCCAAAGGCTGGGCGGGGAATCATAGATTGAGTGAAGCACCTTTCCCGTGTTCCCCTCCTGCTGTTTTATCCGTACCAGTGACTTCTGTAGCAGACAAGACTGTTCTCCCCATTCAGAGCAAACCTTTCATGTCCCCCCAGACGTCTGCAGGATCACTGGCCTGTCCTCTGCTGCAGCCCTGTTTGTGAGACCTGTGAGACCTCAGCTGTGCTGGCAGTGTCCCTGGTGTTGGGACCAGGCTGCTCTTTGCCTTCCGTCCTCTTTGCCTCTTTCCTTTCCATCCTCTTCCCTGCAGCAGCCCCAGCCCTGGTTGGCCCCTTATTTTTGACGTGCTGTGCCTGTGGGGCTCAGGTGCACTGGCAATGGCTGTGCAGTGCCTTCCCTGCCCCTTGGCGTTCTGCCCCTCTCAAGGGCTGTCCAGTTGATCCTGTGCTGCTGGAGGTCACCTGGGAATGTCAGGATAGGCCCAAGGGCACTTCTGGGATAGGGGCTGCTTTTTCAGTGTCAGAGATGAAGAACAGTTAATGATGTGCTTCCTTTGGGCTGCAGAGGCCTCACTGGTGGCATTGCTGCACTTAAACGTGCACTGATTAACTTCTGCTGCCTCATCTGGAGAAGAGCTTGGTGACCTGTTGCCACAGAGGACCAGTGATGGCCTCTTGTCATTGCCAGTTGGGCAACACTACCCTTAGTGCTGGTTTTGGGCTTTCTGAAGACACGTCCTCCAAACCCTTGGGATGCAGCTGTGCGATAGCACAGCACGTGTGAATTTGCTCTTATTGTCTCACTCCCCAAACCTTGTGTGGTGTTTAGTTTTAAAGGTTTATTAGAGTTTTCACTGTGATGCAGGGATTTTCAGTGGAAATTTTACTGTGTTTTTGACCTTGTAGTAGAGCATGGCTGTCAGAGAAATGAAGGTCTCTCTCAGAAATACATTCAGTTTTACCAAGTGCTCTCTCTGGAGGGAAGAACGTGTATTGCTAGTTGCTATTGCCCTGGGGGTCCCTGCTCTTCTGAGATGTGCTGGCTCTTTCTTTTCCACCAGTGTCCTTGTACACTTTCGACAAGGCCAAGCAGTGCATCGGCACCATGACCATCGAGATCGACTTCCTGCAGAAGAAGAACATCGACTCCAACCCCTACGACACTGACAAGATGGCTGCAGAGTTCATCCAGCAGTTCAACAGCCAGGCCTTCTCTGTGGGCCAGCAGGTGCTCTGGGATTTTTAAGGCTAAAATAGATTTAAAACCATGGACTTCTGAGGGAACATCCTGAGGGGGCCAAGGGACTGACTGCTTCACAGGCCAGGGACTGTTTGTTGTGTGAATGGTTTCTTTATGAAAAGTCAAACCATCCTGACTTTCACTGGGAGCATGGGCAGAGTGGGTTAAAATCTGCCTTATCCTTGACTAAAGAGATCTGTGAGGAAAATCCCAAGGCTTGGGAGAGGTGGAGTCCCTGCATTCTGGCCTTATTAGAAGCATGGCAGCTCCTGGAATATTTGGAGAAGTCACTTAGTGTGTCTCAAGATCCAGATGAACTCCAGGTTTAATTCATTCTCAGTGGAATCTCTCAAGTTTAGAGATATACAGGAGGAGTTTAGGAAGAAGTTCCTCCCTGTGAGGGTGGGCAGGGCCTGGCACAGGTTGCCCAGAGAAGCTGTGGCTGCCCCAGCCCTGGAAGTGTCCAAGGCTGGGTTGGACAGGGCTTGGAGCACCCTGGGCTGGTGGAAGGTGTCCCTGCCCATGGCAGGGCGTGGGACTGGATGCGCTTTAATGTCTCTTCCAACCCAAACCATTCTGGGGTTCTGTGATTTATTGCTGCTCTGTGGACTCCAGCAGTAAGACAGGAATGAAGTATTCCCCTTGGGGATCTTGGAAAGCTGTTGACCCTGTACCTGAGCCTGCTCAGCTCTGCAGCAGATGGGCTTCTGCCCCTGCAGAGCTCTCTGTGGCAGCCTTTGCTTTGCCACGTTCTCAGGACAGGTCGAGGTTGGTCTCTCAGTAGGTTACAACTTGCAGGGTGTGAATCTTAATCCAGTTGCAAATGTAATCTTGGAGGAAGGGAATTGTGCAGCCAGCCTGGTTTTCTGTGGGATGGACCCCACTTCTCATTACATTTATCCTGTCTCATTAGCACTATCCCTGAGGTCTCTTTGTCAAACTGAGATGTGAAGGATCTAAAAGTTTTGAGCAAAATTGTTCTCCTTGCCTGGCACCAGTAATTAAAGTGAGAGGAAAATGTCAAGAGAGGATACAGAACATTGAGCTGGGGAGAAAAGGGGGGGAGAAGATAAGCTTTTCTTGGAAGAAGAATTTTTCTTAGAGTTTCTCCATCTGACTTCATGTTCAGCAGCTTGTGATCTGTTACTCTTAAGCTGGGGCAGGGAAAGCACATGGCCAGTACCCCAGACAGGGTAAAAACTGCATGGGAGCTGTTGGGTGGTAAACTCAGTGTTCAGGCCTCTGTCCCTTCAGATCTTAGTAGTGTTGTCAAGTCCTTTTTGGCTTTTTTTAATGAGTTTTTTTCCCTTTCCACAGCTTGTGTTCAGCTTTAATGACAAGCTCTTTGGGCTGTTGGTGAAGGACATGGAAGCCATGGACCCCAGCATTCTCAAAGGGGAGTCTGGAACAGGCAAAAAGCAGAAGGTGAGCTCCCAGGAATTCCTGTGCATTCCTTAGGGACATTCAAGTCCTTGTCAAGGCTCCCTGTTGCCAAGAGCAGTTTAGGTTTCCTGCACCTGGAGAAGTCACATTTGTCTTATCTGTTTGTGTCTGTTGTGTCAGAAAAGACAAGGGGCACTGGGTGCAATTTAGTGCAGACCCCACTGAGGTCCGGAGCTGGGGAAGAGATAAGGAATATTTTTGGGTCTTTATGTTCTAATTCATGAAAACAGCCTCTCTTGAGCCTTTTTGTCTTCCAGATACGTCCAGTTTTGATTTTTCTGTCTGTAGAAAGGACATGATTTTTTCTTCAACTTAAAAAAGCCAATTTATTATACCTGGTGAGCTTCTGTCATTTGATGGTGTTTGTTTTGTAGGAGGTGTTGGTATTTCACTTTCTTCCCAGTGCCTTTAGTAGTGGAACTTTTGCTGCTGCTTCCTGCCTTCTGGGATGTTTTTGGGGATACCTGAGGAGCAATTTGAATCGGAGCCTGTAATTAATGTAATTATTTATTTCTCTCCCTTTTGCAGATTGAGGTTGGTTTGGTTCTTGGGAACAGTCAAGTTGCCTTTGAGAAAGCTGAGAACTCCTCTCTCAATCTGATTGGTGAGTGCCACTGTCCCCAAAGAGAGAAATAATGCTTGAAATCTTCTGCTTTTCAGGCCTTGGAGACTTGATTGCCTCAAAGTGGGTTTTTTTTTCTTCACTCCTAGGCCTAGATTAGAAAAGCTGAGTGGATGAGGAGATCCAGCAAAAGCCAGCAGCCAGTTGAAATACTTAAATTCTTTAAACATCAGAGAATTATGTTTTCAGGGTCACTGACAAGCCAACAGCTCTTTTACTAAATGTAATTAAAAGAGCAAGGAGTAGAAAATCGAGAACTTTTTTGAATGTGTAGCCAAAATTTCAAAGTGAGCATGACCTTATGAGCATCCCATGTCAGAGATCTCTCCCTTTTCAGGAGAGAGGACAGATCAAAGTCCTGCTCTTCAGAAGCTGGTGGGAGCTGCAGAACAGCCCAGGGGTCACTGTGTGTGTGGAACTGTTCACACGAGTGTAGTAACACGACTGCGAGCTTTGACCTAAAGAGGCACTTTTTCAAACCTAAGCTAAACAAATTTCTGTGTACAATATCAGACTTTGCTGTCAAAGGAGTTGGGGAATAATGGGTGGAAGGAAACTGGTGTAGGGGCAAGGTTGGGTCTGGAGTGTTCCTGTAGAGCCACCAGCTTGAATGGTGGGACCAGGACCACAGAGTGGGCACTGCGGGCCCTTCCCTGCGGTGGCTCTGTGTGTGCCCTGGGAAACAGGGACTGTGGTGACTGTCCTGGGGAACAGGGACCGTGGTGGTTTCCTGCAGAACAGGTGCACCCTCTGTTCCTCTGGCTGTTCCTTTCTTCCCAGTGTTAGGAGGTGGATGACACAAACTCCAGCTGCAGATCTCTGCCTTACTGGTGATGTGGCTCCTGCCATTCCCTTCTGGGTGTGATTCAAGTCCTGTACTTGAACAGACACTCTTAGTTTTATTTTTTCTCATTTTTCTTTCCTATTTTTTCCCCTTTTTCTGGAGTCTTGTGAGCTGAGGAAAGTCCCTTTGCTGCTTCTCCTCCAGAGATCAGGAATGGCAGGGGCAGCTGCTGGAGGGGTTCAGGCCAGCTCAGGTGAGCATTCACCTGGGGTTAATACCGAGTGTTTTTGCAATAGGCCTCCAAGCACAGCCCTGCTTGACTGGGAGTGCCCAGTGCTGTGAGAATTTGTTACAGAAATAAACCATCTGAGGGGAGCAGCCATTTGGGAAAGGAGAACTCCACTCATCCAGCATTGTGGCAGAGGCTGAGGGTCGATGCTGCCCTCCAGGGCCACGTTCCCCCCAAGGTGGCTGGGACTTGGTGTTCTGCAGCTCCTTCTCATGCTGCAGTTGTTCCAAAAACGAGGAGATGTGAGGCTGTGGGGAATCCACACCCTGCACCCTCTGCAGGGCTTTTACCTGAACACACAGCACGGGCGGGAACCCCAGAAGAGGTCCAGGGGCTGGGGTGGATGGCTGTAATTAAGCATCTTAATGAGGATACAGGTGTTAAGAGCACCAAATGAAACTTGGATAGGGCAGTGAGTTCCTGCCTGTGACCACAGGATTGCACCAGTTCAGTTTTTACTCTGCTCACAGGACAGCTGGTGGGGGGTTTAAAGAACCCTGTTCATTGAGGCAGAGCAAGCAGGGATATTGTACTTGGTTAATATTCAAAGCCATGTAATGACCTGTGATCTCCCTCCTGGCACATGTGGGTGTGAGGGGAGATCCCAGGAGAGGGCTGGTGGGTTGGGAATAGGGATCCTTCCCTTGGGATTCTATTTCATTGTCTGCAGACAAGACAAAAGAGCTGCTTGTGCCTCAATTTACTTCTGTCAAATTGGTACTTCATTTAATCTCCTCATTGATCTGAGGCAGAGCTTCTTAATGTGCTTTGTTGGTCTCTGGAGAATTGCAAAGTTCTGAATAATTAAATTCTGAGAGAGGAGATGAAAGTGAAATGAGTGTCACTGAGCTCTGCCTCCAGTAAAGGGCCTGCATTGTTTCAATAGGAAAGAATTGTAATAATTGTTTAAAAAAGCCAATTCTGTTTCTTGCACTGAGCATAAAATTGTGTTATAAAACCAATGGATGAAGTTTTAATCCAATCTGCAAGAATTTTACCGTGCTGAGGTGCAGCCAGAAGGGGGGGGTGTAGGTCAAGCTCTGCAGGAGCAGGAACTTCCCTGGCTGAGGGGTCTGACCTAAGAGCTGGAGTGCAGCACTGGGATAATGAGTACAGGGGAATTGGTGGGTCAGCTCCCTGTGCCCTGTACAGCACTGGCTCTTGGGGCTCTGGGTCACACGTAGCGCAGAGTTGGCCCTGGTGTGTTGGTCAGAGCATGATCTTGTTGTTTGTTTTTGCTGCCCCTGGAATTGAAATATTCAATCCAGATGTGTTTAGACCAAGATTAAAACAGTCTAGCTCAGCTAACACAGACCTGTTTGCTGTACTGGCTGGACCCTGGCTGCTCACTCATTACCTGGCTCAGCTTGAAGTACCTCTAGGAGAGCTTATGGAACACATCAGCAAAAGGCACAGTTGTTGTTTGCCGTGGGTTAGATATTGAGAAGGAAATCTCCCCTGTGAGGGTGGGCAGGCCCTGGCACAGGGTGCTCAGGGAAGCTGTGGCTGCCCCAGCCCTGGAAGTGTCCAAGGCCAGGCTGGACGGGGCTTGGAGCAACCTGGGCTGGTGGAAGGTGTCCCTGCCCATGGCAGGGGGTGGCACTGGATGAGCTTTAAGGTCCCTTCCAACCCAAACAATCCTGTGACTTGGTGATTCTGTGGTGTTTTAGGGAGGGAATGGTCCCCATTGGGGGAGCCATCAAGGGCCAGCCCTTAAAACACTGGGGAAGTCTAAGCAATCATCCTGTTTCTGCAGGAGTTAAAGATAGTCTTCAGTGTTTGCTTTCTCTCTGGGTGTTCAGATCACTGTGTGCTTCCCTGGCAGCTGAGGATGCTGAAAGCCATGTGGAAGGTTGATGTAACCCATCAAAGTGTCAGTGCTTGTTTATAAACTCCCTTGAATAAATTTAAGGTGAGGCTACAGGGGTTTGACAGCATCCTTACAGGAGCATTTGTGGTTGTTTTCTGCTCCCTGAACGCCCTGAGTGCTTTACAGCTGCTCTTCAGAGGGAGTGAGGAGCTCTGCAGGGCTGGAATGTGAGTGGCTTGTCAGCAGGAGGGAAAGGAGGTGGTTAAAGCAGGACTCTGCTTGGGGCTCTGGCTGCACTTGGAGGAACTCTGGAAGAGGCTGAGGAACAGACACAAGGAACTGTGGTGGTTTGCCAGGACTGGCTTTGCTCTGCTGAGTTGGAAAGGAGCTGGTGACCTTGTAATTATTTGGTGTGACCTTGCTGCAAATTGCTCTGGTGTCTGCGAGTGGTGAATGTGCTATCCCTTCCCAAAGGATCCTGGAGAAGGTCTGGAGAGCTGCACATCTTGGAACCTTAAATCTGCACAGGAAAAATCAACAGAAGCTGTAATAAAACATTAAAGTAGAGGATACCTTTGTAATGATGTTACACTGGGCAGAGTCAGCCTGTCTCGGGTGAGGGCAGTCCTGCCTCATGATTCCACTGGAGTTCCTTACGGGAATCAGGAGGCACTGGCACAAGGGCTCACACAGCCTGTGTGTTTGTCACAGGTCCTCCAGCAAGGTCCATTTTCAAAGTTTCCTAAAAAGAATCAAACCAGAGGTCTGTGAGAGAGAAGGTCCTCCCATGTGCCAGTGAGTGATGAAAGGGAAGGAGTAAAGAGCTGGTGTTGGTGGGGTTCATAGAATCATAGAATTGATTGGGTTGGAAAAGACCTCAGAGATCATCAAAAGACCTTGGTCCAGCTCCAATCAGTTTACCAGATCATGACACTCAGTGCCATGTCCAATCTCAGTTTAAAAACCTCCAGGGACGGTGAATCCACCCCCTCTCTGGGCAGCCCATTCCAATGCCGTCCACTCTCTCTGTAAAGAATTTTTTTCTAATATCCAACTTAAATTTCCCCTGGCAGAGCTGAAGCCCCCTTGTCCTATTGCTGAGTGCCTGGGAGAAGAGACCAACCCCCACCTGGCTATAACCTCCCTTCAGGTAGTTATAGAGAGTGAGGAGGTCACCTCTGAGCCTCCTCTTCTCCCGACTAAACACCCCCAGCTCCCTCAGCCTCTCCCCATAGCACTTGTGCTCCAGTCCCTTCACCAGCCTTGTTGCTCTTCCCTGGCCCCGCTCCAGCCCCTCAATGTCCATCCTGAACTGAGGGGCCCAGAACTGACCACAACACTCCAGGTGTGGCCTCACCAAGGCAGAGTCCAGGGGAAGGATCACTGCCCTGCTCCTGCTGGCCATGCTATTGTTGATCCAGGCCAGGATCCCATTGGCCTTCTTGGCCACCTGGGCACACTGTTGGCTCATGTTGAGCTTCCTGTCAATTAATACCCCCTGTAGCACTGCATGGGTTTGTTGTGGCCAAAGTGCAGGACCCAGCACTTGGCCTTATTGAACTTCATCCCATTGGAATCAGCCCATCTCTCCAATCTATCCAGATCCCTCTGCAGAGCCCTCCTGCCCTCCAGCAGGTTGACACTCCCTCCCAACTTGGTGTCATCAGCAAATTTGCTGATGATGGTCTCAATCCCCTCATCTAAATCATCAATAAAGATGATAAACAGGACTGGGCCCAACACTGACCCCTGGGGGACACCACTGGTGACCGGCCACCAGCTGGATGCAGCCCCGTTCACCAGCACTCTCTGGGCCCGGCCCTCCAGCCGGCTCTTAATCCAGCAGAGAGTACACTTGTCCAAGCCTTGGGCTGCCAGCTTTGCCAGGAGTATAACATGGGAGACAGTTGTCAAAGGCTTTGCTGAAGTCTAGATAGAGCACATGCACAGCCTTCCCCTCATCCACCAGGCGGTCACCTGATCATAAAAGGAGATCAGGTTGGTCAGACAGGACCTGCCCCTTCTAAACCCATGCTGGCTGGGTCTGATCCCTTGTCCATCCTGAAGGTGCTGTGTGATGGCACTCAGGATGATCTGCTCCATAGCCCTGCCAGGCACTGAGGTCAGGTCTGTAGTTGCCAGGGTCAGCCTTGCAGCCCTTTTCAGTGGGAATCTCTGCTGAGCTTTTGCTCCCCATTGGAATTATTGAATAGATGGGGAAGAGCCTGAGCAATGAGGTGCCCGAGCTGGCTCTGATTGAGCAGATTGGTGACTGAGGCAGAAAATGGCAGAGGAAATTCAGCGCAAACAACTGTAAAGTGACACGTGGGAGGAGAGCACTCCTGACCTTGGTGAAACTGGTGACTGTGGTGGGACAAGATCCCAGGAAGTTTGAAAGGAATGCTGGACCTGTGCTTGTGCAACCTGAGCCCTGTTAAAACATTATTAAGTGTGTTTGTTAAGAATTATTACACATTATTAATAAAGGAATATAAACAAAGTGGAGTATAATCTGTAGCTGTATTTAAGATACAGCTAAACCATAGCATAAACCACAGGTCCATCTATCAGAGGACTAGAGACGACTGGGAGAGGAATGGGGGGCTCCAGTCTGGAGCTGCTGCTGTGGAGGGAAGGGAGGATAGCTGAAGGCTGGAATGGACATTGAGGAGGATACAGGACAAACTCATTTTCATCCCAGGTGGCCTGGAAAAGAGTGGATACTGGTACTGGCAGCAGCCACGTGAGCTGGGTGCTGAGGGCTCTCGAGTGCTGGGGTTGTGGGGGTCCAGTTTGTGGCACAGAGATCTACTGAGGGTTCTTCAGTACAAGGGAACAACACTTGGCTGGAGAAATCTCTGAACTGGGCAGATGGAAGGCTGAGAAAATGGTTTACTGAGCAAATCAGGTCTCTTGTGTCCTTGTCCCAGGGTGTCCTCTTGGCTGGCGTTTGAAACCTCACATGGAGTTCAGGACATGGGTCTGACCTGCAGAGCTGTCCTGGGTCTGTCCCTGTGTCTGCTGGAATTCTGCTGGGCTCTGTGTTTGAAACAGTTCCTTTGGTTTTGCAGGTAAATCCAAGACCAAGGAGAACCGACAGTCCATCATCAACCCAGACTGGAATTTTGAGAAAATGGGCATTGGGGGCCTGGACAAAGAATTCTCAGATATTTTCCGACGAGCTTTTGCTTCTCGAGTTTTCCCTCCTGAAATTGTGGAGCAAATGGGTGAGTATAATGCAGGGAAGTGTGGCACAGGGTGCAGGCTTGCTCTGGTCTGTAAGGACTGGACGGACACCAGCTGACAACCTTAGGATGCTTAACACAGCAGGTTCTCAGGGATCTAACACACCAACAGAGCCTCCTCTTCCTCTCTTGCTCCCAGATGTATTTTGGACTCTTGTTACTTGGTTGGGAAAGGGAGACAAATACTCAACCCTGCCCCTGGAATGTCTGAAGGACTGAGATACGTGACTTAACTGGACAGTGTTCTGGTGGAATTGAAACTGGGGCTCTGAGCAGCCTGGGCCAGTGGAAGGTGTCCCTGCCCATGGCAGGGGGCTGGAATGAGATGAGCTTTAAGGTCCGTTTCAACCCAAATCATTTCATGATCCTATGAAACACTCCCTACTCTTTGAGTGCTTCATTTACCCATAGCAGTGAGACTGACTGCTCCTCTTACGGACTGCCAGGGGCTGTCCATAGGGGTCAGAGGAAAGGCTGTTTTAATGCTCCTGCCATAGTCCATGTTCCATCCCTCTTGTCCTGGCAGCTGCACTCTGAGCCCTGTCCTCTCCCAGCCTCAGCCCTGCATGCTCAGCCTGGGGTGTGGACTCTGTTTGCTCAGGTCTGAAACACTGGGGAGGACACACAGGCTGTGGCACGTCTTGGAGTTGGGGTAATAAAAACACAGATTCTAAATATAACTTCTTTTTTTTGGGCCAGGGGAAGGAAAGGCAGTCCCAGTACTTGGTAAACATGTGCTGGCAGGCTGACAAATGGTGCTGGGTTTAATTTTTAGTAAGCAGTGTGCAGCTGCAGGTATCTGGTTCTGTCACAGAACGTGGCTGGGGATGTTCTGGCTGCTCCTTGTTCTTGGAATATAATCTCTGTGGGTTTGTGTTTAGGCTTGGAATCCATAACTGTGTGATTTCTGTGTATGTTTATGTTTCTGACCCACCTTCCCTCTCCCCACAAACGAAGCAACCAAGACTTTGATTACAAAACAAGTTTCCATCAGGAGATACATCCTGTTTGTGCGGGGGCATGTGGAGCGTCTGCTTCCAGTGCCTGCGGAATTGATGCAAAATAAACTTCCCTGTGAGGTGCCTTCAGTCTTTGCTGCGTGATTTGAAAACCTATGGAGGAACAGGGGAGCAACTTCAGGGCTGAGTCCAATTAGTGCCCAATTCTCTCTCCTGCCTTTTACTTCCCACTGATCTCAGAGCTGAGGCCTTCGGGGGGACGATCTTGGGTCTCCTGGGTTTTGTGGCTGTGAGCAAAACATAACTTCTCTGCTTCTGCTTGAGAAATGCTTAAGGTTGTTAAATATTTAACTGCTCTGCAGAGAGAGGAAATGGAAGAAATAGTGTTGGCTATGGAGAGAAGAGCTTTTGCCCAAAGACAGTGGTGGCCAGTTCAGCACTGCTGCTGCCAGGCAGCCTATGGTACCTGGAATGTTTTTACCTTTGGAGGCAGCTGTCATGTGTGTTCATGAAGCCTGGCCAAGAGAAGGCTCAAGAGAGACCTGAGAGCAGCTTCCAGTGCCTAAAGGGGCTTAATAACAGAGGGAGAGGGACTTTTTACGTGGGCAGACAGTGATAGGACAAAGGGAATGGTTTCATACTAAAAGAGAAGCTACTTAGATTGGATATTGGGAGGAAATCCTTCCCTGTGAGGGTGGGCAGGCCCTGGCACAGGTTGCCCAGAGAAGCTGTGGCTGCCCCATCCCTGGGAGTGTCCTAGGCCAGGTTGAATGGGGCTTGGAGCAACCTGGACTGGTGGAAGGTGTCCCTGCCTGTGGAAGGGGGTGGCACTGGATGGGTTTTAAGGACCCTTCCAACCCAAATGAGTCTGGGATGCTCTGGTTCTGTGGCTGCAGTCCAGAGTCCTTAACTGTGACAGTATGTGAAGGGAAAAGGTTTAGACTCTGGGAGTTCTCATCAGTGCCCCTGCAGTGGTGGGAGTGTGTTCACAGACTAGGGACAGTCAGAACTGGTTTCCCTGCTGCTGGCACTTCTTCTGGCTGTGGGCAGGCTGCCAGCCTGGTGTCTCACATGCCATTGCATTCCCTGGGCATATCCATGGACTGGATTCACCTGCCAGTTGGGCACTCTGGAACCATGGGCAGCAGCTGACTGATGTGGAGGACCTCCAGGGACCTGCCAGGGACCCCTGGAGCAGGTGGGAATCCCTGCTGGCTGCAGGGTGAGGCCCTGGAGCTGCCCAGGGGGTTCCTCTTTTTAATTGGTGTTGCTTAATACAGGAAGACAAAGATTCTTGAAGGCCCACTAGTGTTTGGATTACCCTGGGCAGTGAATGAAAGGTGTGCCCTGTTCCCCCTCTAAATACAAACACCCTCACTGTGCATGTTTACACCCAGTCTGCACAGAGGCATTTCTCAGGGAAGCAGTTGGGCTCAGAGCAGAGCTCCCGGGCTCTGAGTAACCCCAAGGCTAAAGAGCTTATCTAAAATTTGAAGAAACAAAACTTTCTGACATTCATTTTCTTTGCCTTAGTTATAACTTGCTCTTAACTATATTTCAGATCTGAAATGTCAGTGTGACAGCTGTTCACCTCTGTGAATAATTTCTTGGGAAAGGAAAAGAAGGAATTTGCTTGCTCCCTGGTGCTCCAGTGCTCTCCCAGTTCTGGGCTTTGCCCAGTGCTCCCAGTCTGCAGCTTTCACGCCAACCACTATAAATATTTCTGTCCATAACTACACTGAGGCTCTGTAGACCCTTCCAGTATTACTTGCAGTTTGTGTGTGGTTGATCTAACTTCCAAGGAATGTTATGGGTTTGGAGCACATAAATCAATGTTAGTTAACCCCATCATCCAAGGGGGGAAATGCTGATCTGATGGCACAAACTTGGCTTTACTGAAGAAAAGAAATGTTAGCTCAGCTCCTTCTGGTCACTGCCCCTGCCCTGCTCACCTGGAAGGGGCAGTTGCTTTTCCTGTCTGTGGATCTCCCACCACCGCTGTGGTGGCTTTGGGTTTGAATGGCTCTGGAGGAGCTAATACAGTTGGAAGCAGAAAACACTATGCATAAAACCAGTTTATGGGGTTAGTATTCAGCTGGATCAGCTCCCTGGCTGGTGGGATATGACAGAATCATGGAATGGGTTGGGTTGGAGGGACCTTAAAGCCGATCCAATTCCACCCCCTGCCATGGGCAGGGACACCTTCCACCAGCCCAGGTGGCTCCAAGCCTCATTCAACCTGGCCTTGGACACTTCCAGGGCTGGGTCATCCACAGCTTCTCTGGGCACCCTGTGCCAGGGCCTGCCCACCCTCACAGGGAATATTGACTGTTGCTTGAGTCCTCATAACCTTGTGACTGCCAAATAGAGTGAAATCCTTGTCTGGATCAGGTGGAAGGTCTCTTGAAACAAAAGGGATGCTCTTTTTGGTGCCATGAGGCCTCACTCCTAGCAATGACACTTCTGGGGAAGGAATTTCACACCTGGCAGTCCCATTCTCTCTGAGGGACAGCCCTACAAAGCCCTTTTCCAGGGAATCCTCCTCCTTTTCGAGCCCCTGTAGGATGTTTGCGCCATCCAGCTGTGTGTGAAGGGAGTGTTGCTTTGGTCACTCTTTGCTGCAGTTCAGAGCATCCTCTTGCTCCACCAAAGCTCCTCCTTTTATTTGATAAATGTTATGTTTTTCCAGAGCGTCCCTGCAGATCAGCCCTCTCCCCATCTGTGGGAATGCTGGTTTTTCTGCTGAGACTTTGAATCCACCTTATCCTGTTGCTTGTGTCATTAAGGGGATTGCTTAATGCTACTAGAACAGTGTTCTCTCTTTTTTTTTTCCCCTCTGACTCCAACAGATATGTAGACATATGAAACAAAGCTTTTGATATTTGGCGCCTGGAGCTGTAAATTGCAACAAAACTGCAAAGCCCTTTCTCAGACTCACATTGACCTTTTCCTTATTTGAGAACACTTTGGTGTCCCCAGGCACACAGTCCTGACTTGCATCAGGGAAGGGGTTTTCTGATCTCCCTAGCACAGTTGTTTGTAGAGGCTGATGCGAAAGCAGGCTCTGTGTGTAGGTGCTGTTGTTATGGTTTAGTGTCAGGTGCAGAAATGTTTGGTGTCACAGGTTCATGTTCTTTCTAAGACACTGAAGTGGAACCCAAACTCCCCATCCTCTCCTCTTACCATGAATGAGCTAAACCAGGCTTTTCCAGGGTGGTGTCTGTTTCCTGGGAACCATCTTAACCTGCCCTCTTGGGGTCAGTTGGTCTCAGAGCTCTGGAGTTCTGAAGGACATCTCACCTTATACAAGGGAAGTATCAGCAAAGCACAGGGGGAGCATTCAAATAGACAGACACTCAGATATTATATTCCTTCTTGGATTCTGGCTTGAAGTGGAGGGTTGAGCTCAGTCTCTTGAGCTCCCTTAAAAATTAATGCATTAATGTTCTTGAAATGCTCAGGTAGTGCAGGAGAAGAATAATGATGGAAAGGATTTCATCCAACTATTCTGAAAATAGGGTGATTGCAATGAAACTTCTGGATCAGTTGGCAGGTTTTGGCTGTAGCTCGGTGCCTGGGCCTGGTTATAATCCCCACTCTGATGGTTTTTTTGTTTTGCAACATGCAGTTCATTATTCCTCCCCAATTTAGAAACTTGGGCATCAAGTTACACAGATTTTAGATGAATTTAATCCTACCTGTCAGTGTGTTTGTAGCTCTTGGATCCGCAGTGTGCAGGTTTGATTGGAGCATTCTGCCCTGTTCCATCTTCCAGGCACCACATGCCACTGAATTCAGGACGGATCATTTCCCACTGTGCTTTAAAGTTTGTGGGTTTTTATGCACTTTTCATCTACCTCTAAATTCATTCAGCCTGTGCTTTTCCTCCATATCTAGGAGGACGTGTAAAACCTATTTATGTCTTCAGGAAAGTCTAAACCTCCCTCTGTTGCTTTCTTTGTTTCCTCAAACTCTGTGTGAGACCCCCTTCCCTTCCAGGAGAGAAGTTGTCTCATGCTGATCTAATAAGTTCTTTTTGGCTGTTTCTTGTATCCTTGTTTTCTTCTACCTACATAGATGATATGATGCCAGAATTTTCCAGGAATCGTGTTAGTGCCAGGTCTGTACCCACAGTCAGCAAACAGCTGAGGTCGAAGGGATCTCTGGATTTAGTCCAACCCCAGGCTCCCTCCCTTTTCCTGTTACAACATCAAGGATGGCATTCACTGTCTTTCCCCAACCCTGTCCAGGTTCTGAGTGACTTGGAGATGATTTCACCTGCTCTGAGTGCCCTTGGGTGAAGTTCATGGCCAGGTGATCTGCAGACATCCAACAGCTGTGGGCTCTTGTGTCTCCTTTTCCTGCTCCTCCTACCCATTTGTCACGGGTACCAATGTCAGCTGCCACACAATCCATCCTTGGTGTTATGAAATATTTAACAGCCTAAACTCAGCATTTGCTGTTGTTAATTCTTCATACTTCCTGAGAAAGGACTGACTGGAGCTTTCCTTGGTCTTCTCTCCCCATGGGGTTTAAGACAAAGTGCTTTGCTCCTCGTGGGGCAAATGGGCCCTTGTGACAGGAGGCTCAGTCTGGTCACTTAACTCCTTCTCTGCATCCAACACAACCTCTGTGCTCTTCCTTTGGGGAGGACAGCAAAGAAGCCCCTGACATCTGTCACTGCCCTTCCCTTCTTAAAACCAGAGACTGACTCAGAGCACCCAAAGCATCCCCCATGTTACAGGAACTGGAGAAAGTGAAAAGGCAAATAATGTGAGCAGGGGTCCTGTGGTGCTGGATGGGGAGCTGAGGGAGCAGCTGTAGGAACAGCAGGTCAGAACCCACAGGGAGACGAGTCACAGCCGTGGTCTGGGGAGTTCTCTGCTCTGGGGTGTGTTCCTGAGGGACCTGGGGCAGGAGGTGTTGGAAGGGCTCTGTGCTCGTGGAATCCTCACAGCTGTGGGATGTGGTGAGGGAGCTGTTCCCAAAATCCAGGGAGAACTTACTGACTTTGTCTTCTCTTTGCAGTGGCAAAGGATTTGATAGATCAAAACCCTGCCCACTGAGGGTCCACTGAAAACAAACCTCGTGGTTCAGCTGTGGCCCTTTTCCTGTCCCAGCTTTTAATTCAAGGCAGAAAGAAGTTCCCTCAGTCCTGCTCCGTGTCGGTAGCACGTCTATCCCACGGGGAAGTTAACGGGAGGCTGGAGTAACTCTGGGCTTCCAGGAGGAGGGGAGGAGGGCATTCCACCCTGCTCTGTTTTAGGGGAAATTTTGCCTGTGTGGCAGGTGAAGTCTGGGAGCCCTGATCTTCCTGTAACCTACCCCAGGATTACTGTGCTGTGATAAACATCTCCCTGCTGTGCTGGGGACTCATCTATGCAGGTTCCTGATCAGAGTGATCCAATCACACCTGAATGCTTTGATTTTAATTAAAAGGGGAATTACACTCCCAAGTAGAAAATCCCTGTTATACTAAACCAGTTCTTCTGATCTTTCGAAAAAAGTAAGGAGACAGAATTGAACAAATAAACTGTATTTGTCTTTAAGCAGTAAACGCTCTGCGTTGATACAGAGTTTGACTTCCCTTGGTGACACCAGTAACTCCCATTCTCACCAGTTTTTGTGATTTTCCCCTGATACTTTGTTTCCCACATTGGTATATTTGAGTTCCTGTTAATGTCCCTATTCAGCCTCTAACTGTATGTCATTAAATGGCATAATTAAGGCTCAGGTTACAGGAGTGACCTTTGATTTGGAGCCCTAATGGTGAGCTGAATGAGTTGGAGATGTCTGCACTGCTAATAATTTGTGTTTAGAAAGATTCTCATAATAGTACTGACATTTGGGTTGCATTGGTGGAATCAGCAGAGGGGAGATAAACTTAATCAAAATTCCTGTGTGGTGCAAAGGATCCCACTGTGATTTGAGAGGTAACATTTGGGGTTTGTCATCACCCATCTATTTTAATAAAGTCCTTCTTGTGCTTAAAACTTTGATTTTAGCCAGGTGAATGTGGCTATCCAGGGAAATCTCTGCTAGAGTTGCTTGTGGCACTTTTATTTGAAGAGGAACTAATTGCTTTGGGTTCAGGAATGTTCTGCCACCTGACTCAGACCCTGCTCTCAATGTTGCCCATTCAGTGGCAACCAGGTCCTGCAGCAGGTGGTCAGTCCTGTGCTCAGTGTTCAGCTCTGGGGGAGCACACGGGGGTTGGTAAAGGCTGAGCAGGGTTTGTCCAGCACTGCCTGAGCTTCTCTGGGTCAGGATTGGGAATTGTCAGGTGTCTCAGGGAGCCTGCTGGGCCCAGAGCTGGTGTTTCTGTTGGGAAGGCCCCAGCACCCAGGGAAGGGCTGGAGCTGGGCCAGGGCAGGGTCAGGTGGGATCTCAGGGCAAGGTCCTTCCCCCAGAGGGTGGTGGGCACTGCCCAGGCTGCCCAGGGCACTGGGCACGGCCCCGAGGCTGCCAGAGCTCCAGGAGGGGTTGGACAATGCCCGGAGGGACAGGGTGGGATTACTGGGGTGTCTGTGCAGGGCCAGGAGTTGGACTGGGTGGTCCTTGAGGGTCCCTTCCAATTAATTTCATTCCATTCCATTCGGAACAGCTTGGACAGGAAGAGACTGAAAATCCTAGGAGGTTTCTAGGCAGGTTTGTCCACAGCCAGCCCTGTTTTCCCAGAGCCTTCCAGCTGCCACCAGGCTGGTTTGTCTTTTGCTTCCCAAACACTCCCACTGTGGGAGATGAGATTTTGGGTGCAGGTGTTACAGGCTGAGCCCTCTGCTGTGGCCAAGGCAGCTCATGCAGAGCAGGGGAATGTTGGGGCTTTTCAAAAAGTTCACATTTTTGGGGGGCTGTAAAAGAGAATTTTCTGGTGAATGTAACTCAGTTGTACCCCTTCTAGGAGAGAGACTGGGAATAGCAAAGATCATAGAATTGTTTGGTTTGGAGAAGGCCTCCAGGATTTAGTCCCACCTTTAACCAATCTCCACCTTGTCAGCCAGACCAGAGCACGGAGTCCAGCCATTCCCTGACCACCTCCAGGGATGGGGACTCCAAACCTCCCTGGGCAGCCCCTTCCAATGCCTGACCAGGGAGAAATTCCACCTGATGTCCAACCTGCTCCTGCCCTGGGCCAGCCTGAGGCCGTTCCCTCTCCTCCTGTCCCTGTTCCCTGGAGCAGAGCCCGATCCCCCCTCAGCTCCCTCCTCCTGTCTGGGGGTTGCAGAGAGTGAGAAGGTCCCCCCGAGCCCCCTTTTCTCCAGGCTGAGCCCCCCTGGCTCCCTCAGCTGCTCCTCATAGGACTTACAAGAAAACCAGAAGAAAAAAACTAGGCCCAGACTGTGACAGCCTCGTGCTGGAGCCCGGGATGTTGGGAGCACTGGGAGCTGTGGGAGCACCATCCCCTTGGGGTTTCCCTGCACAGCATCGCTCAGCACAGCAGTCCTGCCTTGGGCTCCTGGTGCCAGAGGTGATTGTGTTCCCACAGCACCAGTGCCCGGCCTGACAGGGCTTTGATTTGTCTGTGCCTCACCTGCCCCTCTGGACATTTGTCTTCACTGACAGGAGATGCTCTTGGTGTTTTTGGCTCGCAGATGCCTCAGTGCTGACTCACGAATTCTGAGCCACAGCTCTTGATTTCTGTAGTAAATTTTTTATGTGCAGAGAAGCCCGGAAGAATCAGCTTTGTTGCTGTGCTTGTCCAGAGCAGCACTACTGCTCTCCAGGTTTGGGAGGGATCAGGCTCTGCTCATGGCAATGTCCTCCTGAGGCTTCATTGCACTGAGTGAATAGCCAGAGAGAGAGAGAGAGCAATGTGGTCATGGGAATTATGTTGTCTTGAGCAGTTATTCAGATTGAAATCAATTCTTTATGGCTGTAATATCCAGAAGTAAATGAAATCATGGCAGAGTATCAGTAAGGTAACGAAGTGTTTGTCCTTTAAAGGCAGAACGTGGCCATGAGGTCTGTGCAGCTCTGAGGAGTCTGGGCTGGGCTGAGCTTACCATGGAGCTGAGACCAGCCAGAAACCAGGAGGGACATCATTCTGTGTGGGTGACAGACACCTCCATGTGCCCAAGCTCTTCAGACTTCTGATGATGGAATGAGCTGAGCTCAGCTCCTCAGTCTGAGCTCGGTGCCATCTATTTGCTACCTTCTTGATTTTGGCTTTTAACGTGCATCTCAAGCACTGCAGGACTCTTGGATGGTTTGCATCCCTAAAGAATCCAAACTGGAAGCATGGAGTATAAAATAAATACATTTTCATGGGTTCATTAGGGTTGGAAAAGACCTCTAAGGCTGAGTCCTGCCATCAGCCCAACACTGTTTTCACCTCTAAACCTTGTGTATGCCACATCCGCACACCTTTTGGTCACTTTCAGGGATGGTGACCCCTCCACTGCCCTGGACAGACCTGGCCAGTGCCTGACCGCCCTTTCTTTGGGGAAATTTTTCCTAATATCCAGTCTAAACCACATCCTTGGCACAGCATTGATGCCAGTGTGAATGTCATCTACAGCATGAGCTGTTTCCACTCATTGTTGTGTTGCTTTTTACCTCAGAGGGTTAATACATCAAGGTTTTTAAGGTTTTAGATAAATTTTCTGGAGACAGAGCATAGGGGTTTTTTATCTTCAGATGTAGGGATATCTTGTGTTCCTCACTTCTCCACAGCACATGTGAGGGATTTTGTGCAGCAGTGGAATGGAGCAAGATAAAAGAGAAGGTGCTGCTGAATTTCCTTCCCCTGTGATTAAACACTTCAAAGTCAAGATTTTTGTCAAGGCTGATTCCAAATGTGCTATTTTCCCACTGGCTACAGCAGTGACAGCCTCCTTGGGGATCTCTTCCCTTGGGATGTCCTCGCTGGGCTGGTGAGGTGACAGTTGTAACTCTGGAGAATACACAGTGAGGAACTGATACTTTTATTGTGCTTGAAATTATGTAGGTAGAAATAAATTGAAATAGTGAAATACCTGCTGGGCCCTAAGTGTTAAAAATGAATTTATTTCCTTGTAGTTTGTGTTTATTCTTTGGACTTCTGTGTCAGCTGGAAAACAGAAGAAAAGAGCTTTGCTGGAAATGCAGAGGTCTTGACAAAATAAGTTCTAGATTTCTCTTCTGTTTCCTCTCCACTCTCTGCCCAGGCAGTATCCAAACTCTGCTTCTGAATCCCTGGTCTGTGTCTCTTAAGTTGGGCAGTAGGGAGCTCCTTTGTCTTCTCCAGGTAACTTCGATTTTCCTTCCCTGGTTTTGTCATTGGATTCTGCCTCTGCCATGAAACAAGGGCTTTCTACTTCTCTGAGGCTTTCCCTGAGCCTGGTGCTCAGTGTTTTAAACATGTTCTCTGCTCTCCCGTTCCTGGGTTTTCCAACAGCAGCTTCCAGGACAAAAGTGTTGCTGAGTGGGATGTGTCCAGCCTTAGCTTGCAGCAAAGGTATCCTCTGTTTCCCTAGAGGAGGGAATTTAAATGCTGGTGCTCACACACAGTGGTCCAAGTGCCGTTACTGGAATAAATTAGAATCTTTCAGGTGTTTCTGTTTACAGGTCAAGGATTTTGGACTGGTGGTTCTTGGAAGTGATTTTCAGTTTTCTCAATGTTTGCCCTGTGAACTGGCAGCCAGAACTGGATGTGTGAAATGGGACTCCTTAAAGCCCAGTACAGGGGTAAAAATTAGGGTGTTATCACACAATACCCCTCATTTTCTCTTCCAGACAGATTGGTGTGTCTGATCTGTGTCTGCTTTGCTTGGTGTTCAGAACATGGGGGCACATAAAAAAGAGTATCTGTAGCTCCCCCCTTGCCTGGGGATGAGCAGTGTCCCTGGGAGCTGCTCTTGGTGAGAACTGTGTTATTCCTGTGCTTCCCAAGGGATTTGTGGTGCTGTGTGTTACTCACCAGGAGCTGTAACTTAGGTGTCAGTCCCTCTGTGTGGCTGGTGCGTGGAGGGCACTTGTGCTCTTCTAGGGATTGTTTTTCCTGGGCATGGCAGTGGAATGTCCTGGTCCAGTCTGTGTTTGAACTTCACTCATGAAGGCCCCAGCAGAGCCCTGGGCATGGCAGTGGAATGTCCTGGGCCAGTCTGTGTTTGAATGTCTCTCATGAAGGCCCCAGCAGAGCCCTGGGCATGGCAGTGGAATGTTCTGGGCCAGTCTGTGTTTGAATTTCAGTCATGAAGGCCCCAGCAGAGCCCTGGGCATGGCAGTGGAATGTCCTGGGCTAGTCTGTGTTTGAATTTCAGTCATGAAGGCCCCAGCAGAGGTCTGCCAGCTCCTGGTGAACGGGATTCCCGCAGTGCCCCATGGCTGTTCCCGTCCTTCTTCTCCTTCCTAACCCTGTTCTCTCTCATTCCAGGCTGCAAACACGTGAAGGGCATCCTCCTGTACGGGCCCCCAGGCTGTGGGAAGACCCTCATGGCCAGGCAGATCGGGAAGATGCTGAATGCCAGGGAGCCAAAGGTGGTCAACGGGCCTGAAATCCTCAACAAATACGTGGGCGAGTCCGAGGCCAACATCCGCAAGCTGTTTGCTGATGCTGAGGAGGAGCAGAGGAGGGTAAGGCTGGCACAGAGATAGAATGTGCCCAAGAGAGCCTGGAAAGGGGCTCTGTGGTCACAGAGTTCCTGCATCAAACGCTGAGTCACTGATTCGAGCTGTTCTTTCTGAGTCATGGGATGTTAGTATTGTACAACACACTCATTTGTGAAAACAGCCTTAGAATGAGGAAAGGCAGGTGGGCTCCATCCAGCTCTGCAGGCATGGACAGTCTTCAAATTCCATGCACAGTTATTTGGAAGCAACACAAGTGCCCATCCTGCTGTGCCTTGGGTCATGTGGGGTCACCTGCTCCAAAACCCCTTAAAAATGGGATTGCGAAAATTTTGCTCAGTTTTTCATTTCTCTGGTTTTTTGGTGGGAGAAATGTAATTACTCTGTTTGGAGTTTTGCTACTAAGTTCAGGTGGCACACAACATAGGGTGAATTCCAAATAAGCTTCCAGGCTATCAGCTTATTTTTTTACAGGTGTGTAATAGTCCTTGAAGTGTTACAATCAATACATTGTTCTTTTTTCTCGGCAGAAAACTAATGGATGAGAACAATGTCTTGAAACTAGAGATCTTTGAAACTGGAAGTGGAGATAAATATTCTGTTCCTTCCAAGCTTGTTTTTTTACCCATGACTTTAGCTGGCTATCAAATAACCATTCTTCAGTTTCACTGTATAAGTACTTATTTCACGTGCGCTGTGGTAATTTTTCCCTGCTGTGGAACACTTCATCTTGATATATTTTCTGGTAAAGAAAGTGAAATGTCAGGCAAGTCACAGTTAAGTAGAGGGGAGTCTTTTCAGAAGTCATTAGCAAAGGATCTCTTAATTTTATTCACGCTTACAAGATGCAGATTTTGGAAGTGGCTCGAAATCACTCAATTTCTTCTGCAAAAGGTTTATTAGTCAGTCAGCCAGTGAGCTGTGTGTGCTAACCCAGAGCCTGTGAGCAATCTCCTGCTCTGTGGTCCTTGCAGTATCTCTGAGAGCTCTTTCCCTTTGCAGTAACACACCTGTTAAAATACCCTCGATACTGGCTGGAGGGGATGGGGCTGATGACAGGCCGGGAGATTAAAAAGGTCTCCGAAAGGTTGGGATGTAATGAGTGTGTCTGGGGCAGATTGCCAGGGCCAGCACATTCACCCAGTGTTAACATGGGCTGCACTGGCCACAAAAGATGTTTTACAGGTGGGATTTGAAGGGAAGAAGCTTCATAATACGGTCACAAAAAGTATCCTGTTCTCTTACCAGCTGCAACTGCCTCACCTCTGGGTGAACCTGGAAATGGCAGTTCTGCCTGACTGGCACAGGCTGACTGGGCTCCCTAAATTACTGAGGACAAAGCTGCTGTGGCCAGCTGTGTATTGACTACCTTCAGTCCAGCCTGGGGTGTTCCCACACTGGTGCATCTCTCCCTCTTCGTGCCTCATTCTCTGTCTCTCTTGGAAGGGTTTCCCAAGTACTGAGTGCTGGGACCTTTTGTCTTCCAGCTTTGGGCTCTGCTTTGCTTGTTCAGTCTGGTTTGTGCTCTTCCCTGGAGCCAGTGTCAGCTGTGGAGCCCAAAAGTTGGGCAAAGCCCACCAACCACCCTGGTTTGGAGGTGGGTGAGGATGGCAAGGGGTCAGACATGCCCACACACACAGACACACAGACACACACACAGACACACAGACACACACTTGTCATACTGAACACACGTGGGGGTGTCAGTGTTGTGTTTCTGTGTGGCTGAGCTTGCTGGGAGGCCCCTGTTGTGTTTGGGCTGCTCTCAGCTGTGGCTGGGGGCACTCCCAACACACCCTCTGCCCCCAGCTCGGAGCCAACAGCGGGGTGCACATCATCATCTTCGACGAGATCGACGCCATCTGCAAGCAGAGGGGCAGCATGGCCGGGAGCACCGGTGTGCACGACACGGTGGTGAACCAGCTGCTGTCCAAGATTGACGGTGTGGAGCAGCTCAACAACATCCTGGTGATCGGTAGGATGCTCTGCCCTCTGCCCTGGGGCTGCCCAAACACGGCTGGTATTGCCCTCACTGCAGGCCAGCCAAGTCACCACTGCTGGTGTTGGGTCAGTGGGGACTAATGCAGAGGGAATGGCTGCTGGTTGAGCAGCAGCAGCAGCAGCAGGTTTAGAGGGAGATGGTGCTGTGATTGCTGCTTTCAGCAACTCCTCCTTTAGCTTTTGGTAAGGAGTGTTTCATAGTTTAAGAAAACCTGCAAGGACTGATGCATTGGCCTGTGAAGGCTGTCCTGCTGCAGGAGCCCTGGATCCATCACAGACACAGGCAGATCCAGCCACCAGCACAGGTTTGATCCCTGTTGCCCTGACTCTCCCTCAGAGCAGGACTTTCCCAACATTTGGTGGGTGCATTCAGTCTGTTTTCTTGAGGCTCTTTGAGGTACCTCCACAGCTCTATGGGCTCTACCAGGGGTTGGAAACCCACTTAGTATGCTGAGACAACACTTACTATGTTTTTAACTTTGAATTTAGGAATGACCAACCGACCTGACCTGATTGACGAGGCCCTGTTGAGGCCGGGGAGGCTGGAGGTGAAGATGGAGATCGGTAAGGATGCTGCACACCCAACCCCTGAACTCCCTGTGCCTGCAGTAGTAGAGCAAATACAGACCATAATGTGAGCAGCTGCCCAGGGTGGCTCAGGTGCTGACCTTCATGCAGCTCCCTCCAGAATTTGTAAATTTGATCAGACAAATAAAATCCCATTTGGGACTTTCCTACTGATAAACCTGATCTCAGTTTCTGTCCAGCAGAGCAGGCAGGGCTGGGCAGGCAGGACCCTGAATCTCCTGCGGGAATGAAGGAGCCAAATGACAGCACCAGATCATTCCTGGGTGCAAATTGTGGAGCTGTTCAACTGGCAGGACAGGGAAGAACAGTGTGTCAGCAGTTCTGGGCTTGAGGAAGTGCAGAGCATTTCACTTGCATGAGGTGGCAGCGGTGACTTTCCCTGCAGCAGCTGCAGTTGTTACCCAGCACTGGCCATGGCTTCTGGAATCAGCAGGTCTGGATTTCCAGCAGATCTAAAAGTGGGCCAAGAGCTCTGTTTGCCATTCCATCTGGTGACTGGAGAAGCAGCTGTCTGTCAGTAACTGTACACATCTGCCTTGCCCTGATGCAGATTAAATCAGGGAATATCTCATAATGAAGGCTTTATTAAGAAATTAAGCTGAGATCATCTTAGATTCATGAAAACAAGTCACTGACTTTGCATTTGATACCAGAATTTGATCAGGGAAGGCCATGGTGGAATCTAAAGGGTGACTGGCCTGGGGGCTCTTGCTGAAGTAACAATTCACTGAAGAAGGTTTGGGTGAAGAGCAGCCTGGGAAGAGCCTGAGAAGCTCAATGGCCCTGCCTTGCAGTGAAAACCTCAAACTGGTCAAAATCTGTGTTTAAGTTAGAGATTGAAAATGCAGTTTCAGGTTTGGAGTTTGGAGCAGCTCCTAAAACATTTCCCCCAACCCTGCACAGAGAGACAGATGTCCCAAAATCCTGTCTGTGTTCTGAGCTGGGCATTGGTGGTGCAGAGGTAAAAATGCTGAAACTGTAGTGAGTCACAGAACCAGAACAGGTAAGGCCGGGAGTATTAAATGTTTTATTTCTTTTCAATTGCAGAGAATGTCCATATAACCCTAAAAATCCTATGATGTTGTGCTAGAGTGGCAGGTGAAATTGTGACTGTCAGCCTCATAGCTGCAAACAGATAAATGTCCAACAGGAACTGTTGTTAGTGAGTGCAGGTGAGGTGGGTTTTATTGCAGGTGCAGTTCCTGCAACTTTAGTTGACAGAAGTGAATTAAATTAAATTAAATAAACTCCAGGGAATAAGCCAATCATCTCTGGAATAAATGATGGGCTGGCAAGGACTGAACACTGTGGGGACTGTGCACTTTTTAAAATGTCTTTTCACAAACACTAATCAGGGCAAATACCAGGTCCTTGGAGCAAAGGCAGGGAAGGAAGAGTGGAAGGTGAGCTGGAAACAGTGGGGCTTTGCCAGACTGGTTGTAATTTCATTTAAGGAAAGGTTTTTCTGCATATTCCAGTATCTGTGTTTCAGAAGGGACTTGCTAAGGTGCAAACTGGGGAATGATCACCTTGGCTGAAGAACAGGAACACTTTATAAGAGCAAGACAGGCCAGGTGAAGAGGGAAGTCAGGGCCCTGGATTTCAGGAGAGCAAACTTTTAACTGATTCAGGAATTATGGATGGGACCCCTTGCGGAAGGGCACTCAGGGATAAGGAGCAGAACAGACTTTACCAGGGCCTGTAGTGACAGGAAAGGAGCAGTGACTTTTAATGGGCAGAGGGCAGGGTTAGATGGGATATTGGGAAGAAATCTGTTATGATGAGAGTGGTGGGGCCCTGGCACAGGGTGCCCAGAGAAGCTGTGGCTGCCCCAGCCCTGCAAGTCTCCAAAGCCAGGTTGGACAGGGTTTGGAGCAACCTGGGCTAGTGGAAGGTGTCCCTGCCTATGGCAGAGGGTGGCACTGGATGGGCTTTTAGGTCCTTCCCTTCCAACCCAAACCATTCCATGATAGTTGCAAGGTGGGAGCTGGATTGAAGGATGCCAAGGGACTGACCACATTGTGCAAGGTGAATTCCCAGTGTGGAAGTCTGAGAGCAACAACTCGGAGGAGCCCTCAGGAAAGAAACTAAACCTGGTGCTTTTCCTCCCTGGTTTGGTTTGACACTGATGAGTTTTGCAATTTATGTAATTGAATATTCTCAGATGAAAAGCGTTGTCACATATTCTACTTGTAAGTGTGAATTGCCCATGGTGAGAAGGGGCCTCTGGAGAGGCACTGAGGAGGGGCAGAGGGTTCTTTGCAGTGCTGTGCTGAGGTGTTGGTGTGTGTCCTGCTCACAACACCAGGTCTGCCAGACGAGAAGGGCCGGTTCCAGATCCTGCACATCCACACGGTGCGGATGCGGGAGCACCAGCTGCTGGCCGAGGACGTGGACATCTCAGAGCTGGCAGTGGAGACCAAGAACTTCAGTGGTGCTGAGCTGGAAGGGTTGGTTCGAGCTGCTCAGTCCACTGCCATGAACAGACACATCAAGGTCAGTCCTGTCATCTCTCCCTGGGGTGGAAAAAAAGGAAAATGGTTGCCTTTGGAATCTTGAATGTTCAGTGGAATCATCTCTTCTTCAGGAAAAGTCTGCTCAACCTCTAATGTGAGGAAAGCAAATCACACTGATTTAGATGAGAAATCCTTTGGTGGTTAGACATTTGTATCTTCTGGGAGTGCTGTTTCTAAAGGAAAAAGGCTCTTTCTGCTAATTATTCTTGTCTAACCATAATACTTGAAAAGTTGTAACAAAACCCCACAAATGGGTAATGGCATGGCAGTGTACCTTGGGAGATGAAATTCATGCAGACACCACCTTCTCCCTGTGCTTTTCTGTGGTTCAGAATCACCTCTTCCCTCTCCTGCCCTCCAAGAAGCTCTTGCACAGCTCGGTGAGATGGGAGTGGTTTCTAAGGGTGTTCTGATAAAAACCATAAGTCTTGAGCTCAGTTTCTGTCTTGGACCCAGGAGATGAGGAGGAAATGAGAGCAGGCAGTTTTGGGGAGGGATCTGCTGGAGCCTATGCAGCTCAGTGTGGGTGTGGGTACAAGCTCAGAGCTGGTTTGAGGATTTGAAGGCAAAAGGCAGCTGTGGAGATCTGCAGAGGGCATTTGGGATGATGTCAGGGCACAAGGCGTCAGTGAATTCAGGTGTGCACTGGGAGAGGGAATTCAGGCAGTGAAGGCAGGGATGGGAACTGACCTGGGGTTACCTGGGTCAAGTTCTTGGAGTTAGAATGGTCTGGGAATCTCAGCTCAGCCCTTGCCAGTGAAAACAGCAAAACCAGTGTTCGAGTTTACTGGGAGGGGTAGATAGAGCAGAAGTGGGGCTGTGGGTTTGTCACAGGTAAAATCCCTGGTGTGCTTGGATCTGTGCAGTCCTGGGACACCCACCTTGAGACAGAACCAGGGTTGGGGATGGCAGCAGGAGGGTCAGAGGTACCAGGAGGGTTTTCATTGGAAAAATGAATAAACTAGGATTTCTTAGCCTGGGAAGAGTATGGCGAAAGGTTATGGAAAGTGTGTGAAATCACAAGTGTGCCGGGGCAGGGAAAGTTCCTAATCCAAGAACTCAGGACAGCAAAGGAGACATGCTTTGTGGGAAGTGTTCCAGTGTGGAAGGAACCCCGTGCTCTAAGGCTGCTGAAATCGTGGTTGAATTCAGAGGGGTTTGTACAAAGTCTGTACAAATGAGTGCTCACGTGGTGATTGTCCCAGTGTCCACACACAGGTGTGTGACATTCCCAGCTCCCTCTGTTCTCAGGGAACATTTCCTTGCCTTCCCAGTGCTCTCGGACTGTGGGGTGTATCTTTAACTGGGAGGAACTTGAGAGCCACCAAATAAATGCCAGGTTGTGATGCAGATGCAAACCAGTATTGGGTGGTGTTGAAATGTGAGCTGATGAGCTGGTGAGGAAGGAGCCTGAGGCACAGCCCCCCCTCCCCTGGCCAGGGCTGGGGGAGTTCCTGCAGGGAAAAGCCCTGGACATCAGTCCCACAGCACTGGACTCCTGTTCAGGAAAAGTCTCCTCACTTGAATGTGAGGGAAGCAAATCACACCATGATTGAAGTGGGAAATCCTTTGGTGGTTAGGCTTTTGTATCTCCTGGGAGTGCTCTTTCTAAAGGAAAAATGGCTTTCTGCTAATTATTCTTGTTTAACCATAATACTTGAAAAGTTCTTAGTTTGTTTCCTATAGCAAAAAACAACAAGTATCAGCACTTTCTCATTTTCTTGTGTTCTGTCTCAAAAAAAAAAAAATTAAAAATCAGCACCTCTGGTGATTTTCATTCCTTTGCATGGAAAATATTTTCTTTAAATAATTAATTTTGCTGATGGTTGATGTTTTCTCGGTGCTTGAGTTCTGGGTGAGTTTGGGGACCCTTTGGGTTTTGATTCATTCCCTGGTGTGCCAGGATGTCATGTGGGAGAAGGGAGGATGGCCATGTGTAAATGGAAAAGAACAGTCCTCTCCTTTGGGTTGTGACTGACATCCCAGGAATATATGGATTGTATTCCACATGGGAAGCAGCCATGCTTTGTTTTGCTTTTCAAACACTTTTACATAGTATTTTTGGATAATATTGTTTATTCTGGAGATGTTTTCAGCCAGATGATGCACTAAGGTACTTTATTCTCTCCTACAAGTCCTGAAAATTTAAAATACACATCATAGGCCTGACCTAGTTTTCAGAAGCACATGTGAGAAACAAGAGCTCAAATGGAAAATGAAGGGTCATTTGATCAAGGTCTTCTGAATCATTTAAACTTTTCTGTTTGTCTCTCAAAGTGTGTGTGTGAAAAATTAAAACATAGAACTCACTAAAGGCTGGGGAGAGAAGAGCTCCCTGGTTTTCAGTATAAAAACAACTTCAGGAATATATTGAGTGTTTCAGGTGCCTTCACTTCTCTCTGCAAAGCACAGAAGTGATCACTTGTCCTAAAGGTCCCTGGTTGATCTATTTGGCGTCCTGAGTTTCAGCCTGGAGGGTGTTTTGGGGAGAAGGGGCTCTCATCTCAGCTGTTCTCTGGTTGCAGGCGTGTGTTTGGCACAGGGGTTTGGCCAGGCTGGGTCCTGTCCTTGCTGTTTGGAGGCTGCATCTGCTCCTCTATAGGACAACCATCGTGTCATTATTGTTACTGTTTGCTTCCCATGCCCAAGTGCACTCTCTGTTCTTTGGGTCATCCTGGCCAGAGGAGGGTCTGAGACACATCTTTGAGTATTAAACTTATTTCACTCATCTTATTTCACTCATCAAAGGTGATCGAGGTTGCTCTGCTTTCCAAGAAACTCCATGAAATCCCAAATGTTCACTTCCTGAGCTGCCAGATCATGTAGGGAGTGTCACACTCCCAGGGGGAAGCAGGAGGTGTTACAGGATTCAAGGAATTTCCTTTTTCAAGGAGTCACATGGAAGAGGTGAAGGGCAGTGGGTACATCGTGGGGATATTCTGATTGGACACAAGAGGAAAATTTTTCAGGGTGAGAACAATCTGCCTTTGGAATGGTCTCCCCTGGGAAGTGGTGGACTCTCCAGCATTGGAGATTTCTAAGTTTCAGCTGGACAGGGTGCTGGTCCATCTTGTCTAGATTGTGCTTGTCTCAAGAGACGTTGGACCAGATGATCCTTGAGGTCCTTTCCAGCCTGAGATTCTGTGATTGAATCCATGTAATTCCTGATTGCTGCCCAAGGCAATTACATGCTTGCAGGTCTAAATCACCCCGGCAAGTGGAGCTGCTCTGTGCCCACAGAACCCCCACAACTGCCTTGGAGTCCAGGGACATCTGGGAAAGGTCCCCAGTGTCAGAGGTGGCTCTCAAGTTATTTTCAAGAATTAAAAACCTCTTTGACTGTTAAGGAAACTTCCCTGTCTCCTGTCCCAGAGCTGCTCTGGCAGTCACACATCCAACCCCCAGACTGGCACTGCTGGGACCAAAGTCCCTTTGCAGCAGCATCTCCCAAGATTCCTCAACTGGAATTCTCCCTTGGTTTTAGTGGCACATTCCTGCTAATACACTTGCAGGAAAGAGGAAAGGTTTCAATTTCACACTGCCCTGACCCACAGCATTGTTACAGGCACCAAACAGAACTAAGGCCAAGGATTGCCATAGGGCAGGAATGATTATCAGTGTCAAATTGTGAGGGTCTGTCCAAAGTCAGTTACTGACCAAGTGTTGATCATTCCCTTCTCATTTGATACGAGAATGGACTATGCAGTTATCTGTATTTAAAACTTCCACAGCAAAGTAAGAGCACAGTAAGACAGTGCATGGGACCCTTCCTGCTGTGAAACCCCAGGGCCCAGCAGTTACTTAAGGACTTTGTGCGGCTGGATGTGGCTCTCTGGAGGTGAGGATTGCTCCAGCAAATTCCCTGTCAGAAGTATTTTTCTTATGGACACAGACCAGCTACAGGGCTGGATCTGTGCAGGGACGTCAGTGAGGGGTCTGTGGTGCTGCTGGACCTCAGTGCCTCTTCTTGCATTTTCAGGCCAGCAACAAGGTGGAAGTGGACATGGAGAAGGCGGAGAGCCTGCGTGTGACCAGGGGAGACTTCTTTGCGTCCTTGGAGAACGATATCAAACCGGTGAGCAGGCGCTGTGTGACTCCTGGGACAGCCCCCAGTGCAGTTAGTGGTGGGAGGGAGCAAATCCCTGCTGGGATCACACAGGCAGTGGTGTCTCAGGGGCTGACGGGGCATAGGGGGAACAGTGGGGAGCCTCTGAGGCTCTGACTGTGCCTGTTGCGGCTGGAGAGTCATGGAAAGGAATAGAGCAGATAAAGAACAACTTGGGATTTCTTTTCCTTGTCATAGGCATTCGCTCCCTTTTAGGCCTCTCAGTTCCTGGGTGACAGCTTTAATATGGGCTGTAGGAAGTGAGTTAACCCTTATCCTATAGAGTTGGCAGAACCCACTGGCAGCTTGCACTGACTAGAGTTGTGTATGAAAAGGGTGTATGTAGAAAAGATGTTTCTGATCTCCACCCATACTCAGCTGGAATGTTGTGAGTCACCAGTGGGCTTGACTCTCTCACTTCAGCATCTTCCAACAGCCCTGGTCCTGGTCATTTTGGTGGTGTTTAATTTTTTCATGATTTTTCTGATGTGATACAAAATCTGTTTGTAAAAGACCTGTTCCTTCTCTTATGCAGGCATTTGGAACCAACCAGGAGGACTATGCCAGCTACATCATGAATGGCATCATTAAGTGGGGGGATCCAGTGACGAGGGTGTTGGATGATGGGGAGCTGCTTGTCCAGCAGACAAAGAACAGCGACCGCACGCCCTTGGTCAGCGTGCTGCTGGAAGGTACAGTTAGGGAGCAATCCATGTGGAAACCCCAGAGACTGCTGGGAACTGTCCCTGTCACCTGCCCCCTGGGCACCTGTTCCCTCCTGCACCTCTGTGTGTAGGAAACACGGGGAGGGAGAAGTGGAATTGGGCTCTTTCAGTTGGCTCGGGTGAAATTGCTTCAGATTTTAAAACTGGCCCCTCATCCAGAGGAAATCCCGTGCTTGGAACAGGAGAAAGGAGTGTACCCAGTTAATAACCAAAAAGTGCCCAGTAAATAACCAAAATGCACCCTGTGAATAATCAACATGTCAGTAACCTGCACGTGGCTGTTTTACAGTGGAGATGTCTCTAGCTGAGCCAGTTGTCTAAATTCTCTTTGAAGTCACTGGAGAGCTCATCAGTGTAATTAGCTGAGTTCCATCAGCCTCATTTAGGTGTCTCTGTCAGTCAGGGGTGGATTTCCCCTTATCCAGACTGTTATTGACAATGGAGAGTTTCCAGATGTTGGGAACTGGTTGCAGGATCTGCCTTACTGGTGTTGGAGTAGAATTTGGTATTTAGCTCCTCCTTCTTTGTTTTCCTGAAGTCCAAAAAGGTGGGTGGCCACTGTTGCTTAGGGATCTGTAGCTGTGGAATTAGCCCTGAGCAGAGCCCCTGGATAGTTCTGTGTGTTTGTGAGCAGCTCGTTGTCTCTGCACAGTTCATTCTGGCCTGATCTCTGTTGGGTGCACAGACAGATGGCTTTGGTCTCAGAATTATCCCGCTGTGCATTCAGGCCAAAACCAAATTGGCTTTGTCAGTATTTCCCTGTTGTTCCTTCTGCTTGTTTGCCCACAGTACCTGCAGAAATCGGATTTAGAAGGGACATAACGATGTTCAAGAAGTTTCTCCAAAACACAAACTCACTTTTTGGTGCAGTGGCCAGTCCTGCAGAATGTATAATGTCCTCTTTTGGTTTCATGGCAGCTCAGTCTGCCTGTGCTCAAATAGTTCCATTAATTGCCTTCATCTGGAGGATTGAATTGTCCCAGGAGTTACTCTGTTCTTTCTGCAAGTAGAAGAAAAGGATATTTCAAACTGCAGATACCTCTGGGTGTGATTAAAACACGCTTTACGTATCATCCATGCTGAGCATTGCCAGAGCTGTTTTCTCCCTGGTTTATTCACTGTTTGTCCTTTTTTTCAGGTCCCCCCCACAGTGGGAAAACTGCTCTAGCAGCAAAAATAGCCGAAGAATCCAACTTCCCCTTTATCAAGATCTGTTCTCCTGATAAGATGATCGGGTTCTCCGAGACAGCCAAGTGCCAGGCCATGAAGAAGGTACGTGCAAGTCCTGCTCTGTGCCTGATCACAGCCCAGTTCTGGGTTCCCGTGGAGGGAAAGGTGAATTCCCCCTGTGATGGTGCTTTCTGCTCTCTCTAGTCCAGAATTCCTGTGCACCTATTTATTTATGAAGTTGAATGAATCATAGAATTGTAGAGTGGTTGGGATTGGAAGGACCTTAAAGCCCACCCAGTGCCACGCCCTGCCATGGGCAGGGACACCTTCCACCAGCCCAGGGTGCTCCAAGCCCCTTCCAACCTGACCTTGGGCACTTCCAGGGCTGGGGCAGCCACAGCTTCTCTGGGCACCCTGTGCCAGGGTGCCAGGGCCTGCCCACCCTCCCAGGGAGGAATTCCTTCCCAATGTCCCATCTATCCCTGCCCCCTGGCAGTGGGAAACCATTCCCTGTGTCCTGGCATTGTGTGCCCCTGCAGTAATGTTTTTGTGGCACTGACAGAGTAACTCAGGGAATGTTTCAAGGCTTCATCCCAGCTGGGTCTGGTGTGTGATTGTGGCTGACAGTGGAGCAGAACAGGTGTGGGATGAGCAGCTCTGGAGCTCTGTGTGTGAAGATGAAGGCAAGAAGGGCTCAGGGTACACTTGGAGGGAACAGACCCTGCCTGAATGAGACCAGAAACAGGCTTGAAATGGTAGCCTTTAGCTAAAGAAGAGTCTTAGCAACTTGGGGAGCAGAGGAATATGAACAAGTTGAACATTTTCATTTACTGAACCAGGCCAGCACGTATTTTTTCAGGCTGAGAGATCCTGAGTGTGGCATGTGAGTGGGGTGTTACTCAGATCATTTTGGTGCAGGGCTGTAGAGTTTCTAAGGGAGGGAAGGTGCTTAAGAGAAGCAGTGTGCTCATAACTAAGTTTGTGACTTAGATCCCAAAAGGAGTCTTTTGGATTTCAGTGGAGTCAGGGGTTTGCTGGAGGCACCTCTGCTGTCCTCAGTCTCCTGCTGCCATCCAGAGCTGGGCAGACACTGTGCTGCTTCAGTCCAGTCCCTTCTCCCTGCACAGTAACCAATATCCAGCCTGAGGAGAAAAGCTTCATAAATGTGCTACAGTTGTGTGTATTACATCATCAGCTGCAAAAGAGAGGACTGGTGCTGGCTTGTCCCTTGCTTCCAGTGAACCTCAGGACATCTGCTTTCTGCAGAGTTTGGGGGTGAATGCACAGACAGCTCTGAATTTGGGGAGACGGCAGAGTTTTATTGCGTGCAGGGCGTGGTCTCTGGGTACTTACCTTTTTCTTTCTCAGTTTGTTTCTCAGTGCTGCTGTGTTTGGCTGAAGCCACACCAGCAGGTTTGCTGTGGTTCTGTTGCTGGGGTTTAACTCTGAGGCCTTTTGCTGGTTTTCAGATCTTTGATGATGCCTACAAGTCCCAGCTCAGCTGTGTGGTTGTGGACGACATCGAGCGACTTCTAGGTGAGCCAGGGTGAGGCTGCTGCAGAATTACTGACATGTTTGCCACATTGAAACACTGCAAACCAGAGACGATCTGGAACCACTGACTTGAGGAGCATCGGGCTCGTTTTGATACAGTGAAGTGGCTTAACTGTGCATCTGCTCCGTGGGTACTAAAATGCCTTTTTCCTTTCAGATTATGTCCCAATTGGACCTCGGTTCTCCAATCTGGTGCTGCAAGCCCTGCTGGTGCTGCTGAAGAAGGCCCCCCCTCAGGTAAGGCAGAGGGGCAGAGGTGCCCTGTGCCTGTAGGAACTGGAGTAGGGGGAGCTTGGTGTGTGCTCAGAGCTGCTGTGCTGGCAGGGCTGGCAGGGCCTTTGTCTCTGAGTCAGTCACGTTAATCCCAGCCCGCTGCTCTTCATTCATGTGGACATTTCTAGGATAACCACAGAGGATTCAGCTTGAAATATCTAATTACTGAGAGATGAATCTTCTGCAGTTAGTCCTAAAAATACTTACTAAGGAAAACCAGTTTAACCTTCACCATGTGAAGCTGAAACATTCCAGCTGCCTGCTCTCTTTGGACCAGATCAACCCCTGGCTCAGCCACACGCTCCCTCCCTGTTTATACATCAATTTCTCTGTAATCTGTGATTGTGGTTGTCAGAGATTTAATTTGCTTTTAACTTGAAATTATCAAGTGTTAATTAAAATGGTTGGGGAAAGCTGAAGATCTTGCCTCTCTCATGCTGATCCTTCTGTCACTTGTGGCTTGGTGAGGTTTAAGAACATCACAAGTGCTGAGGGTTCTGCAGCTCCCCCTGCACAGAGAGGCAGGCAAGGCCTCCTTTCTTGTTTGCCACTTTCCTTCCTGTCCTTCACTGAGTGAGTGTGTGCTCTTTGTGTGAGAGCATTTGCATGAATAAATCACGTCATAACAGGAACACCTTGAAAGTTGGTGTCAGGATAAAGCAGAGAAGCACAGCCTGGCTGAAGTCAGTTTTTCTGTCATGTTTAATGTCCTGGCACAGCAACGTGTGTGTGAGTGTTGTTTTCATTCAAGGGTTTGGTGAAGAGACCTTTCAAATACAGGACTTTGAACTAAATTGTAATGCCACAGGCCCTGAGTTCCCTGTGAGACTGTCAGCCTGGGAGAACAAAGATTTTCCCAGTGAGCTTTCTAGGCCACGTGAAGTCTCTGACACAACAGAATCCAGGTTTTATCACATGGTTGGAACAGAACAGCTGCCTGTGTGCAACAGCACAGCCATTTCTGATCCCAGAATCTCGTATAACCAATGACTTATTGCTGGCTCTTCCACAGTGCCAGGACATGATTGTTCCCATAAATCAACAGGGACTCGATTGTTTCAGTTTTCAAAGGAATTTAAGATGCTAAATCGTCCATTTGCCCATCCTGAGTGTGTGCTGCTGCTGAGCTGCACTTTGGTTGGCAGCAGGGGCTCCCAGGAGCAGGACATAGGGCTGGAGCTCTCAGATATTTGCCAAGTTTGTGCATGTTGTAGAGATTTGTTCTCAGCAGGGTTTGAAGTGCCCTGGGGGCTGGGAGACTCTGGCTTGACAGCCAGTATTATGGAGACTTAAGCCATAAATTGTTGGAGGGTAGAGAGCAAGTTTGCTGAGGAAATGTCACTGTTTGATTGATCATGTGTGGGGGGGTTTTGTTTGTTTTTTTTTTTCTCTAAGGTCCAGTGTTGGCTCTGTGGGAGGCAGGACCTGGGGTGAGCTGGGCCCTTTGGGCTGCCCTGGTGTGGCAGTTCTGGTGACAGCGTGTGTTTGGTGTGGGTTCCCTGGGATAGCCATGGCAGGGGGGCATCTTCTGCACTGAAAAAAACCCAAAGCTGTGTGTAAGAGGTAGAGTTGTACAGGAAAAAGACCTTTGCTGTGACTCTTTAGTGTCAAAAAGGTTGAATTTGGGCCTGGAGATTCTTGGGGGTTTTGAGCTCAAGAGAGGGGGAATAATCCTGAGGGTTAATCAACACCTCCCAACTCCCCTCTGAGGTGATGGTTTCCCTTGGGGAGCAGTTCATTTGGGAGGAAGGGCTGGTTTCAGGGATTTGCTGTGATCTGAGGGGCAGAAAAAGCTTTAAATGCATGGGCAGCATCAGTGGTTCTAACCTGCTCCATGAGGTCAAACCACCACAAATTTCTGTGGATTGGAATCATGATTTAGGATCATTCCTTGTGAAAATTGAGTGTCCTGAGACATGCCAGGCATGTCCCCGTGCTGAAAGAAATCCGTGGCAGGTGCTGGGGAGACAAAATGCCTTTTCCCGTTACTGTTAGTGGGGTCTTCAGTGTTTCTGGATTTCAAAGAATCAGGGAATGGTTTGGGACCTCAAAGCCCACCCAGTGTCACCTCCTGCCATGGACAGGGACACCTTCCACCAGCCCAGGGTACTCCAAGCCCTGTCCAACCTGGCCTTGGACACTTCCAGGGATCCAGGGGCAGCCACAGCTTCCCTGGGTACCCTGTGCCAGGGCCTGCCCTCCCTCCCAGGGAGGAATTCCTTCCCAATGTCATTCCTTCCCAATGTCCCATCTATCCCTGCCCCCTGGCAGTGGGAAGCCATTCCCATTGTCCTGTCCCTCCATCCCTTGTCCCAGGTCCCTCTCCAGCTGTCCTGTGGGTTGGAAGAGCCCAGAAGCAGGGATGAAGCCTTTGGAGCCTTGGCAAGGAGTGGGTGGAGGGGAGGGCGGCTGCTCTGCGGCCCAGATTAGGAATTCACTGGGGTGTCACATCACTGGCAGGGATACACTTGATGTGCAAACAGCCTCCTACAGTCACTGTGTGGAAAATGAGCATTTCTGGGTTGAAATGTTATTAATTATGCATCGAAGTGTGTGTCTCTGCTGAATTGGTGTATGAAAGCTGCCTCCCAGGCTCCCTCTTCCTGGTGAGGTTGGATTATTGGAACATGGTGTGGGAAGGGCAAACACTTGAAGGTTCTGGTTTTCTTTTGAGTCTAAACACTTTAGACTTTAAATAAACTAGAAACCTCTCTGAGCTTGCTTTAAATTCCCAGTCACAGCTCCTGCTTGTGGTTCCAGTCAGTGGTGTTAAATAGTGGTATCTGTTACTGCTGGTTCAAGAGGAATGAAAACCATTGCATTTTGTTTAGCATCTTTTTTTAAACCAATTAAAAATCTTTTCTAAACTGGCTTGAAGAGAAGAAAATAAACCATGTGCTCTTGGGCCTTTAATTCAATCAAGTTTCCCTGTGTTGTGCAGGAGCAGGACTGGGGGGATGGAAAGGCTGAAAAGGGCTGGCTCAGCAGGGAGCCGAGCAGGAGAAAAGCACTGCCCTGAGAACGGAGCTCCCAACTCCCAGCGCCGGGGCTGCTTCATCTACATGAGAGTCACACAGGGCCTGGAGACACTCCCCAGCCCCGCCGAGGTTCACATGTGCTTCCCTGCTGCTTCCCAACAATCGGCTCCCAGGGAAGGACCAGCAGCATCCCTGGGGAGCGGGACATGCAGTCTGGGCAGGGTTAGGGAATGTCTGCCCGAGCGAGGTGCCCTTCCACTGCTTCCAGAGCCCCTAAACCCTCTCCTTGAAGGAAGACCCACTCCTGGGGATGCCCTTCCACTGCTCCCAGAGCCCCTAAACCCTCTCCTTGAAGGAAGACCCACTCCTGGGGATGCCCTTCCACTGCTCCCAGAGCCCCTAAACCCTCTCCTTGAAGGAAGACCCACTCCTGGGGATGCCCTTCCACTGCTCCCAGAGCCCCTAAACCCTCTCCTTGAAGGAAGACCCACTCCTGGGGATGCCCTTCCACTGCTCCCAGAGCCCCTAAACCCTCTCCTTGAAGGAAGACCCACTCCTGGGGATGCCCTTCCACTGCTCCCAGAGCTCCAACCCCCTCTCTCAAAGACCCACTTGTGGGGATGCCCTTCCAGTGCTCCCAGTCCCCAGCCCCTTTCCTTGCTGGTACACTGGAGGCTTTTGCTGATTTATGAAAGCAAAGGGGGGGATAATCTCCCTGTTTGATGTAATCTCAAATGCATTCCTGATTCCACATCTCTTGGTGTGAATTGGGAGCAACTCCAGTGCACAGTGATGTTCCCTTTAATACTCACAGATTTGGGGAATTGTGTTTTCTCCCTTTCCATGTGCAGAATTGCCGAGACCCCAAACACAAGGACGAAGGTGCCCAGTTGTCCCCAGCACAGTGAGCAGCTGGTGGGTGACAGAGTCACTCGGTGGCACCAGTGCCTGGTTCCAGCACAGTTCAGGCTCCCTCACTCCCCTTGCCTGGGGCTGCCTGGATTTGCTGGAATTCCGTAACTGGAGACTCCACTGACACTTTGAGGCTCCAGTTGCTTTGAGCAGAGGAATCCATCTGGTGCTGGAAAACACAGTGGGTTCATCTGTGAGTCCCACAGTTCTCTGCATGACCTTCAGACAGGTGAAATCCCTGTAGCAGAGGGTTGAAATCTGGGATTATCCCACTTCTCCAAGGCAGTGGAGCAGAATACACACCTCTCTGCTATCCCCTTGTCAGCACAGAGAGATCCTGGGCTCCAAATTGGGGCACTTTGCCTAAAAGTGGACGGGATGAATCCAGACCTAAGTGCTGTGCCTGTGTCTGATCTCTCGTGGTGAAACTGCCTGGTTGTGAGTCTGACACCAAACAATCTGAAGCTGTTGGAAGGCCAAGTTCCTCCTTCCTTGGTAGTTACTCTCATGTTACTCCTGATTTTTGGACGTTCAACTTGAATCCTGATTTTCTGTGGGCTGGGCACACAGCACATTGCCTTCACTGGCTGCTGTAAAAATTAAGGGCTAAAAATGTGAATATTTCTGAAAATGAGGACACTTGAGTGGTACATCTCACAGCAACAAGGGGCTGGACCAGGCTCTGCTCTGTGGTGCTGTGCAATGGGACAAGAGATAACAGGCCCAGAGTGGGTGTGGAGTCTTCCTCCCTGGAGATATTCCAGAGCTGTCTGGACACAATCCTGTGCCATGTGCTCTGGGATGACCCTGCCTGAGCAGGGAGTTTGGGCTCACTGTCATCCCTTCCAGCCTGACCCATCCTGTGATCCTGTAACAGGAGTAAATCCCAGGATCTCCCGTGGTGTGTTGTCACTGCAGAGCAGCTGGATCAGAGCAGCTTTTCCAGTTTGGCTTGGGACAAACGTTGCTGACTTGTGGGTTTCCACTTGTTTAGTGAGCAAACTGCCTGAAGGTTTGAGGAGCCCCTTTCAGTCCCTCAGGGCTGGATGCAGAGCTCTCTGGGACATGGTGACTGGTTTGCTGTGGGATGAAGGCACGGCTTCTTCTGAGGAAAGCTGGGAAAAATCCCAATCTTTTGGGTGGAGCTGTAAAAATTTTGAAGCATTTCTGTCCTGAGGAGCTTTCAACCACGTCAGTGGTTCAGGGACCTGGGATTGGATCCTGATGAGTTAGCTAAAACCTGCTGCTGGTTCTGCCCTCGCCGAACTCATCCTGGTGCTTTTGAACCGTGTTAAGCTCTTCCATCCTTAGTGCTGTGCTTGCCTGAGTCCAGCTGAGCTGTGTGGTGGGAGCAGGCACCCTTTTGTTCAGTGTATCTGATGTTTGGTGATTCCATCTCATGCTCCCTGCTTTTTATTTTGAGAAGCTGCAGTTCCCCCCCCTCATCTCCTCTACAGCATTAATGATTTTATAGACCTCTCTGTTTACCCCCATCAATTTACCAAGGATCTATTTAGGGAAGTTATTCCATATTTCTGATTGTCCCCAGTGCTTTTCTCTGATTTCTCCAAATAAAGAGAATCATGACATTGTTTGGTTTGGAAAAGACCTTGAAACCCATCCAGTCCCACGCCCTGCTATGGGCAGGGACACCTTCCACCAGCCCAGGTTGCTCCAAGCCTCGTCCAACCTGGCCTTGGACACTTGCAGGGCTGGGGCAGCCACAGCTTCTCTGGGCACCCTGTGCCAGGGCCTGCCAACCCTCCCAGGGAGGAATTCCTTCCCAATTTCCCATCTAACCCTGCCCTCTGGCAGTGGGAAGCCATTCCCATTGTCCTGTCCCTCCATCTCTTGTCCCAGGTCCCTCTCCAGTTCTCCTGGAGCCCCTTTAGGCACTGGAAGGGGCTCTGAGGTCCCTCCAGAGCCTTCTGTTCTCCAGGCTAAGCAGCCCCAGCCCTGAAATGATGGATTTGAGATTATATTTGGAGCAGGAAGGAGTGCAGTGTCTTAAGGAGCCCCCTGGGTTCACAAGGCAAAATGAGGACCCTCTTTTACCCTTTCCCTCTCTAAAACTGTCCCAGTGGCCTCATTCTGAGTGAGGTTGAACCTTGAGCTGGTGTTCTCCCAGAATTCCCACAATGACCGATTCCAGTGGTTTTCCTCAATAGTAATAAGGCATTTAGAGCCATTTCTTTGCGTGCAGTGATTACCCCCGGCCTGATTTTGGGGTTCAGCTGACTCAGTGAGGCTGGCAGGGGTCTGGTTTGCTAAGTCTGAGCTGGTTGGTTGGGAAGTGTTTGCTCTGTGAGTCGAGAGCATGGACAGCTTTTCTGGGAGGAGGAACGTGTCACCTGGGCTCCGTCAGAGTGACATCAGTCATGGGCCCCTGAAGGGACAGGAGGTAAAACTCACGTCCCTGGTGACATTCCTGGGCTGCTCGTGTCCTTCCCTGGCGAGACCTTTCAGTCTCTCACAAAACCCCAAACTCGACTCCTTTTTATTGGAATCAGGCACAGAGTCCGTCATGTAGAAGCTGCTCAGGTGGGATCCCTCAGGCAGTGACTCTGGAGTTGTTGTCCCCTTGACTGATGTCTGATCTGCTGTGATCACTGCACACATGCTGGGAGCTGTATTTGGGGAACAGAGACTGCCCTGGTGCACTTGAGCAGTTCTTTTTCCCTCTAAAATGCTCATAGTTCGTGGAAAACTGTTATTAACGCAACCCCTTCCCCAAGCTGTTCTGGAGTTTGAGTTTCTAACAGTAATATACAACTTTTTATGAGGATTGCTAGAGCCTGTGAAGCAAAGCTGGATGCTGCATGTTTTGGGTTGCTGTGTGTTTTGGACATCAGTCCTGGGTCTGGAGCGTGTCCTTGGCTTCCTTTGTGCCCTGGTACCTCACCTGTACAGTCAGGGAGCTGTTGGAGGTGCCTGGCACATGTAGGTCTGGTTAGAATATTTTATATAAGGTGGCAGGAATTGTCCTTACAGGGTTGTACCTTTTACTGAGTTACAGCATCTGTGACATCAGCTGCAGCAGCACCATGGAATGAGCAAACACTCACTGAGCAAAGTAAGTCAGAGTCGAGATGAAATGTTGTCAGTCAAGGCTGTGGATAATCCCTGTCCCTGTGTGCTGGAGGTCTGAGCAGGGATCAGTTCTGCTGCCACTCCAGGGGTACCTCTGCAGGCTGAAGGCACCTCTGAACCCTTTGGGTGGTGACCTCAGAGCAGATGTGTCTGTGCCACACTTGTGTGGGTCAGGAGTTCACGGGGACTCGTCTCTCACAAATTCCAGGCCCGTCTCTACACTGTTTTACCAGCCTCTTCCAAAGCTGCTGGAATTTCATCTTTGTGTGGCATCATTTATTCATGCTGGTCTATGAAGGGGTTTAGCTGAAAATCCCTAGTGGAAGGTGTCCCTGGTTGGAACTGGATGGTCTTTAAAGTCCCTTCCAACCCAAACCATGCTGGAGTTCTATGAAAATGGGGCATCTGATGGGGCTTCCTGAGTTCCTGTGGGGGTGAGGATCAAACTCCACTCACTTTCTCTGCACTGAGTGTGTTGGGTTTTCATCTTTGCTTGCCACATCTTCCTGAATTGCTCAGATTTGGCTCCCATTCTGTAAAATATCTTCCTGGCCTTGCTGGACGGTGACCATCAAAAAGGAGACAAATGTTGAGCAGTTGTGAAGCCATGGCAGTGCAGGACATGGTGGGAGCAGCAGGCAGTGGAATGGTGCATAAATACCATGGTCTGGCTGTGTTTCTGCTTCCTGAGGACACTGTGCCCTTCCCAGGGTGACCTGCAGGCAGGTTTGGGCCCTCAGCCCTGTTTCTGTGTGCTGCCAGCAGCTGAGTTCTGCCACGGGATGAAGCACCCCCTGCTCCCACTGGGTTTCAAACAGGCATCAGTTCAGGAACTGGCTGCTCTTCCCCATTTCCCTGAGGATCCCCACTCTGAAGAGGTGGCTGACTGTGCTGTGGTGGCTCCTGAGCTGCAGGCAGGGATTCCCACGGGAGGGGCAGTGCAGTGTCCCCAGGCATGTCCCCCCTGTGTGACACACCTCACCTGGGATGTGCTCTGGTTCCACCTGCCAGGCCTTCCTTCCTGCTGCTCTCTGGGGCTAAAACACACTTGGGGTGAGCACCTGAACTCGTTCCCAGCACTGGATCCAACACCTGGAGCAGGAGCAAAGTCTGTCCAGTGGCTGCAGCAGCACTCAGGGAAGAACAGGGAAGATTTGTTGGCTGTGTCAGAGATGTGTTGGGTTTAAATGAGTTTTCATCCTCTGCTAAAGGAATGCAAAGCACTTACGGGATTAATTCTGGGAATAGATTTTAGGTTTTTGTTTTGTTTTGATAATGGTGAACAGAGTTTGGTGTCGTGCAGTTGAAATATAGAACTTGTACAGAATCACAGAATATCCTGAGCTGGGAAGGACCCACAAGGATCATCAAGGCCAACTCCAGTACACCCCAACAGTCCCACCCTGTCCCTGTCCCGTTGTCCAAACCCTCCTGGAGCTCTGGCAGCCCTGGGGCCATGCCCACTGCCCTGGGGAGCCTGGGCAGTGCCCACCACCCTCTAGTCAGGCACTGGAGCTTCCCTCTCTGTCTCTGAGCATCAACCAAAGTGCTGTAGAGCAGATGAGGAGGATCCTTGGCCAGGCAGGCCTCTCTCAGCCCGTGGGCTCCCTGGGTGCTGAGATGGAAAGGGGAGTGATCCCATCGGATAATCCCAGTTGATAATCCCAGCAGCTCCTTCCATCAGCCAGTATTGATCAGGGCCCAACCCCTGTGTGGGGCAATTCAACCTGCACTGGAATGGCTGGTACTGGATCAGTGAGTGGTGGTGGATTTGTGCTGGCAATTGATGTTTTCCACTCATTGCTCAACTACCGATAAACCCTGATATTGCTCAGGCTGGCTTGGGGCTGGTCTGTGCACTGTGGTTGGGCCTGGGGGTGCCAGGGTGGGACTGTCCTGTACATCCCACTGCAGTGGGAGCCCAGGGACTCCCTGCAGCCTCTGCTCTGAAGCCTGAGCAGAAAAACCATGGGAACTGTCTGTGCAGGGACAGGGAATTCACTGTACCCACAGATTCATGAAGACAGGCTGTTCCCCCAAGAAGTCATTTGTAATTCAGCTTTTGAGAGTGGGAGCTTGCTCAGGCTTTTAAATTTAATGAAGATCCAGCTATTTATGATGATGGATTCAGAAGGAACAGCGAGGTGGCAAAGCTGGGAGTGTGCTGGGGCTTCTGTGCACCACAATGTTTGGTGGCACCACCCCGAGATCCGGCCTTGACCTTGTGTGGTTGGTATTGGATATTGAATTACTGAGGGATTTAATCCTATTTATTTGATCTGAAGTGGGTTTTTGTATCATTTGTAGTTTGCTGAGACTTCCCCAGGCTGGTTCCTCTCTTGTTTCTCCTCTCCTGACACTTGTCCCTCTCCGGACAGGGCCGGAAGCTCCTGATCATTGGCACCACGAGCCGCAAGGATGTCCTACAGGAGATGGAAATGCTGAATGCCTTCAGCACCACCATCCATGTGCCCAACATTGCAACGGGGGAGCAGCTTATGGAGGCCTTGGAGGTGAGGAACAGATGACACACAAGCTCCAGATTTGGTGGAGATGAGGGATTTTGCAGTGGCTCCGTGCTTGGTAACGCTGTCCCACTCGACATTATGCCACAACAGCAGTTCTAAGGCTTCTCCAAATTACTTTTTCATGCATTAAATGAGGCAGAATTAGAGAACAGTCAGTCTAGGGGAAAGGTTTGTGGTGTGGCTTGAAAGATTCTGCAGGCATGGAAGTAGGTAATGAATGTAATTGGGACACTTAAGCTGAATGTGCCTGGAGGGTGCCGAGCTCTCAGGAGCTGGGACAGCATCCACTGAAGGTGTTTGGGGCTGAGGAGATTATATGTTCCTTAGAAATTCCTGCCCTTAATGGCTCCTTATTCGGTGCCACTGTGGGAATTGTGGTGAGTACTGAAGGCTGTTAAAATAAACTGAGCAGGCAAATCTTTTGTGCAAACTGTCAAACTTGTCCCAGTGATGGGACACTGAAGCCTGAGAGACACAGACCCTCCTGCAGCATGTTTGGAAACTTCCTGTGGCTTGAACCACTGTGTCCTTGTAGTCTCTCGAGAAAACCTGGAATGCAGCATAAAAGCATTTTAAGCATCAAGTGTTGGATTAGGGAATAAAATTATGGAATAAAAAGAGTCTCAGTGTTTTGCCTTGTCTAGATATATTACAGCGAATATTCCTTCTAAGCTGGTAAATGTTTCCAGCTTCCCATTCCCTTTCTCCTGAGCTGTGTGCCATTATTCCTCCTGTCAGACTCCTGTTGCTGACCTTTTTTTGAATTTTTTTCCCCCCAGCTCTTGGGTAACTTCAAAGACAAGGAGCGCAGCACTATTGCACAGAATGTCAAAGGGAAGCCTGTCTGGATCGGGATCAAGAAGCTGCTGATGCTGATAGAAATGTCACTACAGGTAAGGATGTTTCTGGGGCAGGAGGACTGGGGTCTTAGAGAGTTCCTGCAGATTCCCACCTCTCTGCAGATTCCTCTTCAGCTGTGGTGGGATGCTTTGCACTGGTTTGATTGGAAAAAGAGCTGCAGTGAGGAGAAATTTTCTGAACAAAGGAACCACGAGGTCTTGATCCTCAAAGGTTTTTAAATCCGCCCCCCCCGCCCCCCGTGCCCATGGGCTGTTCTGAGCTGCACTTCAGAGCAGAGCATCTGCTGCAGGAGGGGTTGGATTAACTCACCTTTCATGGAATTTCTCCTCTCCACGCAGCAGATAGCAATCACCTGGGGTTTTTTTAAGAAGAAGGTGCCTGTGCAGGTGTATGTGCTCTTTCCCTGAAGAAGATAAATCTGTCAGGCTGTTCAGCTGCTCTTCTCTTTATTTTCCACTTTCAGCACTTTAAAGAAAATAATTGCAGAGGGTAGAAATATGCAGCTCTGAGCCCTCCCCCGCACATCACCCTGCCTGGAGCCAGCCAGCCCTCGGTGCTCGTGCTGACACAGGGTGAGGTGCAGCCCTAATCCCCCCCTGACATCCCAGTGCCCCCCTGCTCACATCAAATGGATTTAGTGCAGCTGAGTGAACTGTCCTCAGATCTCCCTCGCGGAGGCAGAGCAGAAGTGCAGAGGCATGTGGTGCAGCAGCAGATAAGTGATGTATCCCTCTGTTCGCTGCTCACGATTCTGTTAAAACTTGCTCGGCGCTGAGGATCTGCTCTGACTGGATGTCACCTCAGGGAATAAAGTCATTTATCTAGATTACTTTTTCCTCTTCTTCCTTGGCTTTTAATTCCATACCTACAGGCAAGTCAGTAAGTCATTGCTCACATGTGTTAACTGTGTGTGAGGGGTGTTGGCCTTCGGGGACTGCCGGGCTCTGCCACCACCCCGTTCCCTCAGCCTTGACAATGGGTCCCTTCTTCTGGCACAGGACGTTTCCTTGTGCTGCTTTGACCTGAAGTGCTGGCTGTTTTCAAGGCTGAAGGTGAAGGTTCTGTAAATCATGGGCAGTTCTGAACTGGGAGGTGGCTGGGAATGCTGAACCCAGCCCTGTTACCAGCCTGGCCCCCTCTCCTGGAGTCCCAGGGGCAGTTTGAGTGCCACAGTTTCAGAAGCATATAAAGGTATTAGGGAGTGTCCAGAGGAGGGACATGGGATGGTGAAGGGTCTGGAAGGGCCATACAAGGAATGTCTGAGGTCACTTGGCTTGTTCAGCTGGAGAAGAGGAGAAGGAGCTCAGATCTCACCAGAATCTGACACTGCTCCTGAGGGGCAGCTCCAATCTGCTCTGTGTGACAGTGACAGGACCCAGGGAAGGGCTGGAGCTGTGTCAGGGCAGGTTTAGGTTGGATCTCAGGAAAAGGTTCTTCCCCCAGAGGGCGGTGTGCACTGAACAGGCTGCCCAGGGCAGTGGGCACAGCATCAAGGCTGCCAGAGCTCCTGGAGCATTTGGACAACGGGACAGGGACAGGGTGGGATTGTTGGGGTGTCTGTGCAGGGCCAAGAGTTGGACTGGATGGTCCTTGGGGATCTTTCCAGCTCAGGGTATTCTGTGATTCCATGACCTGTGTTGTTTTCTGTAGTGCTGCCCTGGGCTGTGCAGGTAAACTGTTCTTGTGCATTAATTCTTTTAACCAGACGAGTTTTTGTTAGTGAGTCCAGGACCAGCCAGGCTGGGAGAAGACAGAGCTGTGACTGTGCCCTTGCTGACACACTGAACAAGTGTGACATAAATTGCTGCAACTGCCCACAGAGCCAGTGATGATTCCCCTTGCTGCTGTGCTTGGAGGGTTGGCAGGAAAGTGATTTATGCTGTTACACTCAGTTCAGGTGGTTGTGTAACAGCAGAGGCAACAGCATATGGGAGCTAAATATGAACAAGTTCTGTTGCAAAAGGTCTGAGATGTTTCCATGACTCCATCTGCTGAACTGCTATAAATACAGGAGAGCAGTGCAGGCTCTCAGTGCACAGGAACACTGGATCTGAGTGCTCTGGAACCCACAGTGAGCTCTGATCTGGCTGGATGTTACAGGAAAGCACAATTGCATCAGTCCAGGACTAGTTCTATGACCTGTGGTGCCATCAGTAGTGAGTCCTCATGCTGCCCTCACACTGAGTGGGTTCCTTCTCTGACTGAGCTGGAGCACAGCTTTTTAGAAAGAGATCTGAATCTGAAATCTCTCAAATATTCCAAGTGATGGATGAAAGTTCTCAGAATTCAGCTGATTATATGCCCTGCCTTGTATAAAACATTCATAGTGTCTTTCTCTGAATGTGACAGTGGGTTTTGTTCTGTTGGAGCAGTGAACCCACCCTATGCCCTGTGTGGGGATTCCTAAGCTGGTCGAAGGACTGTCAGTCTGTTTCAGACTAAATTCACACTGAACCAGCCCCTCAATATCAAAATCCTTTCTTGGGGTACCTGAATTGCTCTGGTGCCTTGGGTTGTTTGTTACCTTTATGAGCTGTGCAACCCCACGCTTTTTGGCAGCTTCATTTCCCTCAGACTCTGTTTCTTGCCATTTCTGGCCCCCTTTAATGCCCAGCTGCTCGTGTTTGGTGTCACATATTTGGTCATCTCGTGTACCCTGCGTGTCCTTGATGATGTTCTGTTCCTGTTCAAACAGAGCCTTTGATCCATGGATACCCTCGGGGTTTGCCATGTGAATCCAGAGGAGTTTAGTTTGGAGTGTCCTTGGCTGCAGTGCAAGGGCAGCTCAGTGTGCTCTGGGGGCTGCAGTGCCTTCCCCCTGCCCTGGGTGCTGCTGGTTCCCTGAGCCTTCTCTTTCCATGGCTGGTGCCTGGTTCCTCCTGCTTTGCTTCCCTTCCCTGCCTGTCATGTTGCTCCTGGACCTTGCTGGCAGCATTCCCAAACCCAAGGGCTCTCTCCTTGGAGCAGGAACCTGGATGAGCCAGGCAGTGTTCCAGAAGGCCCCTTTTGGCACCTCCAGGGTTTCCTGATTTGGTAACTTCTGTTTAGCATAAATAAAACTTAATCTAAGCTGTTTGTCTTTAATGTATTTTAAGTTAGATGGGAACTTATTTTGAAAGATCATCATTGCCTAATTTACTTTAAAGCAAATGCTCTACATGGACATGCTGAAAGTTTGGGGTTTATGGCAGGTTTTCAGGAGGGCTTCACTCCCTGCAGGAATGTCACATCCTGGTGCAGGATCTCCTTCTCTAGACTGAAGATTAATGAAATCCCTTCAGTTCCCTTGTTTCCCGAGGGCTCCTGGACATGTCCTGGGGACGCTGCACTGCCCAGGAAGGAGCATCCATGTTCTGGCCACCTCTCTGAGCTCTGTCACGGGGTCAGTCCTCATGGTGTTCTGGAAAACCTCCTACCCACTTTGGCAGCAGCATTTTCCCTTTCACAGGGCACCAGAGGGTCTGTCCAGGAGTCCTGAACCCGTTTCCTTTGCGCTCTGTTCACTCCCTCTTCTGCTCCTTCCTGGGCAGATCAGCCTCTGGGGTTTGTGCCTGCATTTTTATTAAGAAAGTTGGTCATACTGGAGTCTTTGTGGCCTTTCAGTTGCCTGCTTTAGTCTTTTGGACATGGCTCTGTGTCTGCAGGTAAATGCTGTTCCTCCCCAGGAGTCAGAGATGGTGGAGGAGATTTAGGCCAGGGGGACACTGCAGACACCCCTGTGGTCCCCAGACATCTGGTGCCACAGTCCTCTCAGTCCCTGGGAATTCCACATTCCAAGCACTGCGTTAGGTGGGGGGCGGCCTTTCATCTCTTCCAGGACCTGACCAACATCAGTGTTCCTTTGCATGTTAAACTCAACAGAACAGCTCAGAGAGCCTCAGGAAGGTCCTTTAAATCTTCTTGTTTCAGTGAATTTGTTTTTCTGATCTAAAAGTAGCTCAGCAGTTGGCATTGAGGGCCTGGCCTTGCTGACACACATCTCACAGCAACAGGAAATTTTAATTTTTAGGCTTTTCTTAGCTCAAAGCAGGAATTCTCCCTGGCTCTGTCCCCTTCCCGCATTGCTGGGAATGCTGATGGTGGGTCAGAATTTATTTTTTCTGAGGTATTTTTGAAGAGTTTTGTGTTGCCTTCTATTCAGCAATCGGAGTTTTAAGTGGATAGACTTCTTCATATGTGGAATCAGAAGAAATTTTCCCGGAGGGATGTAAAACCTGGTGGAGGAGTTCCAGAGCCTGTGTTTGGCCTCAGTGACACTCAGCTGACACTTTGCTTCCCTCCTCCAAGGAGAAGTCCCAGTTCTATGTTTATTGCCAAGCGGGTGACAGAGGTGGGAGTCCTACAACCAGTCAGCTTCCTAGATCCATGTACTGGATGTTTCCAGAATGAATCCCCTGTATTGTTCCATGTGTTGAAGATACAGGATGTCAGTGAAGATTGCAGAGTGAGCTCAGGATGGAGTTTCTAGGACACAAGAATGGTTAAAATACAACACAGAGATACTCTGAAAACCAGCAGTCTCTGATTTTCAAATGTTTATGGTCTTCACTCATTGTATTCTGGTGCAAACCTAGGGAAGACTTCCCTAAAGTCCTTCCATGAGAGGATCAACAGTCCCGCACCAAAGGACTGATGCAGTAACACGCTGTGCCTTCTGCTGGCAGCCTGAGTGTCTCCTCAGCAGCCCTTCCTCTTCTTCCCTGCTCCTGTCCCATTCCCCCGTCCTGGGGCAGAGCCAGGACTGCTCCCTGGGGGATGTTCCTGGTTGATGGAGCCCCAGCACTGGTGCTGACCCAGCTCACACACTCTGGTGCTGGGGCTGGCAGGGTTGGGGGCAGGGGACACTGGGGACACCCTCAGTCCCTTCTGCTCCTGTCTGATTTGGTGCCCTGGGGAGGTGGAGATGGGACAGACACGGACTGGGCCTGGCTGGGATTGGCAGCAGTGAGTGTGCAGGTGCCATGGAACACAAGCCCCTGGGTGTGTCCCCAGCCTGGCCCATGTCCTGCCCTGTGAGCACACTGAGCTAGTGCCAGTCACCTTTTCTCATGGTGCGGGGCTGGACCTGCACTGGGCACCTCCAGAGCTGCCCCTGCCCAGGCCACGGGCAAAGCAAACACACACCACTCCAGGAGACTTCATGGCCCCAGTTCTGCTCCGTGTGAGCAGGGGCAGGACCCAAGGCTGGAGCTGTGCCAGGGAGGGTCAGGTTGGATCTCAGGGATCACCCACAGGGTGACGGGCACTGCTCAGGCCCTGAGGCTGCCAGAGCAGAGGCTGCAGGGAGTCCCTGGGCTCCCACTGCAGTGGGATGTACAGGACAGTCCCACCCTGGCACCCCCAGGCCCAACCACAGTGCACAGACCAGCCCCAAGCCAGCCTGAGCAATATCAGGGTTTATCGGTAGTTGAGCAATGAGTGGAAAACATCAATTGCCAGCACAAATCCACCACCACTCACTGATCCAGTACCAGCCATTCCAGTGCAGGTTGAATTGCCCCACACAGGGGTTGGGCCCTGATCAATACTGGCCGATGGAAGGAGCTGCTGGGATTATCAACTGGGATTATCCGATGGGATCACTCCCCTTTCCATCTCAGCACCCAGGGAGCCCACGGGCTGAGAGAGGCCTGCCTGGCCAAGGATCCTCCTCATCTGCTCTACAGCACTTTGGTTGATGCTCAGAGACAGAGAGGGAAGCTCCAGTGCCCGACTAGAGGGTGGTGGGCACTGCCCAGGCTCCCCAGGGCAGTGGGCATGGCCCCAGGGCTGCCAGAGCTCCAGGAGGGTTTGGACAACGGGACAGGGACAGGGTGGGATTGTTGGGATGTCTGTGCAGGGCCAGGGGTTGGACAGGATGGTCCTTGGGGGTCCCTTCCAACTCAGCCTATTCCATGGGTCTATGATTTCCTCTTGGGCTACTTGCTGGGTTGCAGGGCACTAATGGGGACCTGTTTGTTTGGTGTTTAGATGGATCCTGAGTATCGGGTGAAAAAGTTCTTGGCTCTTCTGAGAGAAGAAGGAACGTAAGTACTTTTATTTTAAAGCATTGTTTAAAATTCTCTTTTCTGCTCAGGAATGAGCATCTCTGAGAGGAACCTGCAGTGGGGGTTGTGTCTGCTCTCATTGTTGGCCCCCATGTTTTCAGAGCTGTGTGCCAGATCAGTTCTTACAGCAGTTTGGGTGGGGGGAGGTCCTGGAGGATGTGAGAACTTGCATGCCTGAATTCTCTGCTTGCCTTAACTTACCCTTGATTTGAATTTGCCATGAAGTACCAAGCCATAATGAACTAAAGTTAATCAGAAGAGGTTCTGCTTGAGTTAAAATCCAGCTGTTTATCTGAAATCTGGAACTTTGATTTCTTGTGTCTCCTGTCTGAGAGAAAGATGTCCTACTCTTTCCCCGTAGGTGCCACAGGGAGTAGTTGAGCCCAGTGGGACAGTGGCATCTCCTAGAGAATGACTTTCTAATACATGTAGGGCAGTGCCTGTGCTGGGGCAGCTCACACCACTGTCTATCCTGGCTACATGTGAGTGGGTTCCAGTGTGTGCTTGATGCTTTATACATGTGCATGATGCTTTCCTGATGGATTTGGCTTCTTTTGCAAGAGTTCCTACCCTAGACTGAAGGTGGACCAAGTGCAAAATCAACAGCTGGAAAAGCGACCAACCTGGAGAACATTCACTGGGATCTTTACTCTTCTGTGCTCAACACACTGGACAAAGTGAAATGCTCCCCCATTTCCCAGAGCCCCGTGTGGAATCTGCATGTTTAGTGCAATACAGTATCTTTATTTTTTGTCTTTAATATTCTGATGTCATGTGGAAGTGTCTTCTAGAACACTGTGCTTCTATCTCTGTGCAGCCAGGCTGCATCCTTTGATCTGAGCATGGGGGAATGTCCTGGGAGTTTGGAGCCAGTGCTCACTTGTGTCCAGCATTCCTGCAGTGGGAAGAAGATTCTGACTTCTAACAAACCTGCCAGTCTGGTGAAGGGATATTGAAGCACTGCTCTGTCTTACCCTGGTCAGGTGAAGGCTTTCTTGTGGTGTCATCCCATCCCTCACTGAACTCTGAGCCAGCCCCACACCCCACAGGCAGTGCCCACAGCAGTTCAGCTCCAGGACTGCTTCTGTGCTGCACCTGCTTTGTTTGTATCCAGGTATTCTGGGGCCTGATGAGTCACTGCCAGTGGCTTTGGGGACTGGAAGAGGGCAGGGAAGTGTTGACCAGAGGAGAGGAAATTTCCAAATCCAGTATTTAAAGCATCAAAGCTTGTTGTTAGTTCAGCAACAGTTTTAGAGATGCTGGTTCCAGCCTCCAGCTCTTCCTGAGTTCATGTAGATGGCAGCTTCGATGTCCTCCAGCCTCACATCCCATTTTCATGCCATGCTACCAAAGGTTGAAATTCCTCCTTAGACACAGAGAGGAAGCCAAGCTCTGCAGGTGCACGAGATGTGTATTGCCATGTTTTTGCACTGAAATAAAGGAATGTATCAAACTCTGCTCTGTGGTCCTTCCCAACAGTCAGCTGGCCTCAGTGAGATGCTGTCAATGCATGAGGCTGCTCCCCCTGGTTCTTGGGCTCCACTCCTTCAATAATATCCATGGAACATACCTCAGTGTGGTGGGGCATGAAATCAAAGCCATTTATCAGATATTAGTCAGTGTAGCTTCCTAAACTTGACCCAGACCCGCTGTAAGGGCTTGCAGTGGTACCAGAGGGGTGTTCAGGGAAGGAGATGCTCCACGCCCTTCCAGGCCCAAGGGGCAGGTGCTGTTGTCCTTAGTGTGTCCTCACAGCAGTCGGGGGTTTCAGTCACCCCACTCTGTTCCTCTGGCAGTGCTGTTGTGTTGTGATGCCGTTGTGAGTCCCAGTGATGGTTATTCCCTCTCATTTTGTGTATGATCTTGTGAATTTATTTGTTCCTCCCTTCCCTCTGCCAGTCCGAGTGACAGCAGCACACAGTAACTTATATTTCGGAGTAAATGATGTAAACCTTACCATGTCTTTGTCCAGAACTATATTGATGAATAAATATCTGGTTTAATTGCACATTCAATGTATTCAATAAAAAGCACAACTACTTGTGATGCTCTGGGTGCCATCTGTATCTGGGGCTGGTTGGGCTGAGGTGTGTGAGGAGCAGAGCTGTTCCCAGGGGGTGCTCACGAGTGGATGGGTTGAATTTACCCCCAGCCTGGACAGTTTGACCCAGGAGATGGCTAAGAGCACTCTGCTCCAACCCCTTCTGGAGCATCATGGATGTTCATGTGTGTGTGTGAGGTGTGGGTATCACACTTGGAGAAGACTGTGTTGGAAAACCAGGCTGGGCTGCTGGGTGTGACATCCCACCCAATCCAGCCTCCTCCAAGATCTCCATCCGGGATGTTTCCTGCAGGTGGCACAGAGCAAGCTCTCCTGGAGCATCCCCCCAACCACCAGTGTGTTCTCTACAGCTCTGCCTGGCAGAGTGGCTGTAAGACAAATAATATGGCTTCCAGCAGTAAGGGCCAAATTCTTCATGCCCTTCCTTACCCTGTTTCAGACTGAACCTGCCAGAAATGTGTCTCTGAAAAGGAGCTGTTAACCAGAGGCAGATCATTTCCCCGTGCTGGGATGGGTTTGGGGGGATGGGGTGGGGTGGAGGAAGGCTTGGGCAGAAGGGCAGACCCAGAGAGCTTCAACCACAGAGCTGGGAAGCTCAGAACCCTCCATGGGCTGGGGTTTTGGTTGTGTGGTTTGTCAGGACGGGGGTGGTGCTGTGTGATGGCATCACCAGTCCCGTGGTGCCAGCGGTGCCACTGGCAGAGGCATCCCATGTGGGTGCTGTCCATGCACATGGGTCTGGCAGCTGGGGTGGCTTGGGGTGTGCACGGGGGTCAGGGGAAGAATATGGAGTGATTTCAGGTTTTATTTTACCCTTCAGACAGGTGCACTTGAGGCCAGTGCTGTGGAAAGCTGTGTACACTTAAAAGCAGCATTAATGTGTGGGAGATGCTGCAGAAACACCCACTAGTTATTCCTGGGCAGGAGAAGATGTTTTTATGTGAGGAAATTTGGATCTTGGTCTGTCCAAACCACTGGAAGGTGATTCAGTGACAGCCTATGAGTACATGGGGGGGATTGTGTGAAGTCTAAAGCCTGTTTTGATCCATTGCTTAGTTTAATCTTCTCTCTCTGCAGCTCCCTAAGAGGAGGGAGGTTCTGGGGGGAGTTGGGCTCTGTTCCGGGGGAACAGGGACAGGAGAAGAGGGAACAGCCTCAGGCTGGGCCAGGGAAGGGTCAGGTTGGATACTGGGGAAAATTTCTTCCTGGAAAGGGTTGTTTGGCATTGGAAGAGGCTGCCCAGGGCAGGGGTGGAGTCCCCACCCCTCGGGGGGTTTTAAAGCCTTGTGGATGTGACACTTGGGGACAGGGGTCAGTGGTGGCCTTGGCAGTGCTGGGGAATGGCTGGACTTGATCTTAAAGGTCTTTTCCAACCCTAATGATTCCATGATTTTGTGCTGACGCTCAGGCTGTGCTCACAGTGCATGGCACTCTCTAAGTCAAACCCTCAAAATCTCCTTTATTGGCTGCATTTTGCCATCATTGTCTGGCATTCATGTCCCTGCCCATGGTGTAAAAACTGGATGGTCTTTAAGGTCCCTTCCAAGCCAAACCATTCCATGTATCCATGACTGTCCCTGGCCATAAGCAGCTGGATAACCATCCACCGTTTCAGCAGGACCTGGAGGACCTTCAGACCCGAACCACACAAGCTGGTAAGTGCATATTTTTGATTTTTTACCTTCTCTTTAATGGTGTACCACAAAAAAATGCAAGTTGAAATATATTTTTCTCCAAATATATATATTTATATAATATATAATCTTAGTTAACTCAAGTATATACATTGTATAATAAATAATGCTTATAAAAAGAGAAATTTTCTGAATATAAAATAAAAAAAAATCGACCTCTACAACTTTATACAAAACTTTGGATACAGCAGATTGATGGAAAAAGATCTTCCATTCAGTGCTAGAATACCTGGCTACAGTAAAATAATTACAAGGCAATAAATGTTCTATTTAATATTAAATACCTTTTCTTGATTAAAAAAAACAAACAAAAAGGGGATTTTGTTTAAAGTCAGGTACTGGGAGTCTTTCCAGACGTGGAATTTAATATATACTTTAAATAGATGCATATCAGAGGACGGCTTGGCTCTGGCTGGGGGAGGGTTTTGAGCTCTCTGGGGGTTTCCTTTTGGAAGTGGAGTCCGGGAGCTGCTCATGCTCTGCCCAGGAAGGACCTGGGACTTTGCTCTGGTTCTCCCACCAGGTGTGAGGGCTGGGCCCTCGGGGCTCCGCGCCCCTTTATTGCTCTGGGCAGCTCCGTGTGCTGCTCATTCCCCTGGAGCCGGGATGGGCTGGCCACGATTCCCTGTGGAATCTGCTGGAATGGGGTTGGTGGTCCTGGAGCCCACCAGGACAGAGATGGTCTTGGTTTTTAATTTCAGGGGTCAGTTACGTCCTGGAAAGGTAAACCCAGAGTGAGGGGATGTGGCTGGGATGGGGAGGTGGGCAAGGGGGGCAGACACTGGTTGTTCTGCTCTGGGGTGGGTTGTGGAGTGTGGGGGGTGTCCAAATCCCTGCTGATGGTTTGGAGCTTCTGTGCCTGGTGGGGACTTCATGGACAACTGCTGAGAACTCAGCAAATGCTGTGGGAAGGGGAGGGTGTGCCTGGGATCGTGCTGTGGGACACAGGGCTCCCTTCCCTGTCTGCCCTCCCCTCTCTCTTGCCCGGTGCAGTGCTTGGACCCCTCTGTCCCACGGGGAGGGCTGGGACAGACATTCCCTCTCTCCATGGGCTCTGTCTCCCTGGAATGGCTGATGTTGGTGCAGCAGCTCACCTGGCAGGTGACCCATCCCTGCAGACATCCCTGAGCTCCCTCTGGGATAGAAAGTCATGTCAGGGAGTGCTTGGTCAGAGGGTGCCTGGACTGTGGGTCCGCCCTGATCCTTCAGATCCTGGGCAGCTGCGCGGGGAGGAGGCAGCTGGGGTGGTGCTGTGTCCCCTGGCAGTGGTGCTGTGTCCCCTGGGGTGGTGCTGTGTCCCCTGGCAGTGGTGCTGTGTCCCCTGGCAGAGGTGCTGTGTCCCCTGGGGTGGTGCTGTGTCCCCTGGGATGGTGCTGTGTCCCCTGGCAGAGGTGCTGTGTCCCCTGGGGTGGTGCTGTGTCCCCTGGCAGTGGTGCTGTGTCCCCTGGGAGCGGTGCCAGTGATGCCCTGTGCCCTGCCCTTGCCCTGGGGTGGTGCTGTGTCCCCTGGCAGAGGTGCCAGCGATGCCCTGTGCCCTGCCCATGTCCTGGGTGGTGCTGGAGGATCAGCTCTGGGCTCTGCCATCCTCCCCAGGGGCTGTTGGACATGTGGGGTTGTGGGGACCAGAGAGAGCAGAGGGGTGGGGAAGGAGAGACCACCCATGGGCTCCGTGTGCTCAGACAGGTTTGGTTCTCCAGCATCAACGGAGCAGGAAGGGGGGGCTGGGCTGGTGGGAGGCTTTGCCTCCTTTCCTCCTCCCCAGCAGGACAGCCGTGGCAGCAGCTGGGCCAGCTGTGTTTGCTCAGCTTTCACCGTGTAAAACCCATTTCCAGCCCCTGTACTGGGGTCTGCACAGGCTGGCCCTCTGGCCCAGGACAGAGCTGGGAGCTCGGGCTGTGCTGTGGCAGCTCTGCCTGCTGTGCCCAGGCCTCGCTTGCACTCCTGTCCCTGCCTCTGCCTGCCAGTCAAGGCTCTCAGGAGCTGCAGCACCAGCCCAGCCCTGACCCGGGCGGGGTGTCCACCTCGGCCAGGGCCACCAGGAGTTCTGTGCCGTCCCCTGTGCGATGAGGCCACGCGTGGGGCTGGGCTGGGCTGGGCTGGGCCGGGCCGGGGGGCTGGACCCTGCTCTGCAGCCCCTCGCTCAGCGGGCACCTCCCGCGCCTACTTGCAGGTGTGCACGTCGTAGATGCGGGTGCACTCCTGGCAGCTCACGTAGCAGCACCAGTGGAAGATGCAGTGACACTTCTCCTTCCGCTTCTCAGTCCTGGTGTTGTGGCCACGGCCGCAGCACAGCAGGTCGCAGCCGTCGATGCCGTGGGAGGTGACGTTGCAGGTCCTGTCCCTGGTGCCAAAGGAGCCCGTCTCGGGGTTGGGCTCGCAGAAGTTGGGCGAGTTCTCGTAGTAGACCAGGTCCCGCTCTGTCGGCGGCTTGAAAAGCGCGTACTTGGCCCTGAGAGTTTCGACCCAGCCCCGGGACTCCCGGTGCTTCTCCACCACCATCTCGGAGGCGCTGTCGTATTTGTCCTTCAGGAAGTCCCCGATGGCGCGGAAATCAGGCTGGGCCCACCAGCAGGTCTTCACCTCGCAGCTCCCCGAGAGCCCGTGGCACTTGCACTTCAGGTGCATGTGGTCCAGAATGGTCTGGGAGGGGGGAAACAGGGATCAGCTGCAGAGTTGGCTTCCCATCCCCTGCCTGTGCCACCTGGGCTTAAATGTCTACTCCGAGCTGGGTTTGGGAAGTTTGGGCTGGTTGGGAATGAGCTTTGGTGGGCCAGGAACACCTCCAGGCAGGTGTCACACTGGAGAAGCGTGAGGTGGGCAGCTGCTGTCATCCTCTAGCTAATCGAATCTAATCATGCAATCCCAAGGTCTGATTCTGTCACTGGGGACCTCCCTGTCCTGTGACTGTGGACAGTCAGAGCCCAATAAGCCGAGGGTGGGATGATGTCTCTGTGGGTGATGTCTCTGACCCTCGTGGATGGAGACTGATCCCTTGTTCTCACTTTCCTAATGAACCTCCTTTTATGCCCCAATCTGACAGTTTGCAGTAGAACGCACTGAAAGTGTGAATCTGTGGTCATTAATCTCTTTCCCAAAAAACTCCTCTATGTGGAGCAAAATAATCACTGATTTCTGTTAAAATTAGTGGAGTTTTTTTGTAGTGGAAGCTGTCAGACTTCTACCCTTCCACCTCTGCCTGCTGTGGAGTGGAAAAGCCATATCAGTGTTTGTTTCAAGCACTGTTGGAAAGGTCTTGCTGGGTTTCCAAATGACCCAGAGTGGGCAGGGACCAGGAACCTGCTGACAGCAGGAATGGAATGGAATTAGAATAGAATAGCACATTTGAGTTGGAAAGGAATAGACTGAGTTGGAAGGGACTGACAACCATCATCTACTGCAGGGAATCCTTGGGACAATGTTACAACAGGGAAGGTGCAGGAAGGAGGAGCTGGGAGGAAGATCCTCTTCAGCCACTGCTGACCTGGGATCTGTCCCCGTTGAGTTGTGTTTCTCCCCACGGCCCTGGGAGGTGTTCTCAGGGTGCCCAGAGAAGCTGTGGCTGCCCCAGCCCTGGAAATGTCCAAGGCCAGGTTGGATGGGGCTTGGAGCCACCTGGGCTGGTGGAAGGTGTCCCTGCCCACGGCAGGGGGTAGCACTGGATGGGCTTTGAGGTCCCTTCCAACCCAAACCATTCCATGATTCTGTTCTTGTGGTGCAAGCAAGGCACGTTTGGATGGAGTGGAAATCAGTTTGGAGAGAGTGGATATGCCATGCCCTGGGGAATAACCTTGGAAAGCCTCTGGCTGGGAATCCCGGGGATCCCTTTACATCAGGAGGAGCTGCCCTGGGCCAGAGGTGGACTCCCTGCCCCGGGCACTCACCGTCCGCCCGGCCTCGTTGTTGTGCCTGTTCATGGCCGAGCGCGCGTCCGGCCGGTTCTCCCGCGCGTCGGCGAATTCCCGGGACACCAGCACGCCGAAGTCGGCGTCCTCGCTGCAGCCGCCCCACTTCCAGCCGTCCCCGGGCGGCCCTTTGTGGTGGGAGTCGCAGCCGCAGATGGTGGAGGTGCCCTCGGCGCAGGAGCGCGTGACGGCGAAGGCCACGCCGGCCGAGGCGATGGCGTGGACAAAGGCGGACTCCCGAGTGGCTGCGGAGAGACAGAGCCCGGGGGTCAGCGGCGGGTGTTTTCCTCCCCAGCCCCTTTCAGCAGCGTCTAAACCCCACTGGGAAGCCAGAAGTGGTTTAATTGGTGTTTCAGTGCCCGTTTTGCGGCGTGGGTGCTGCCACCGTCGCCCCGGAGGGAAGAGGACGGGGAGCAGCGGGACCCCAGCTCTGGGGGTCCCACGGGCAGCGTTCTCCAAACAGAGCCTGATCCAGCACGGGTGCCAGGGGGTAAGCAAAACACCAGCAGGAGCTCGAAGGGCCTCAGGAGAGTTACTGGAATAACTCCTGGTCTAGGAACCTCCGTGCCAGGGGTTAGTCCAAGGAGAGATGGAGAAGCTCATGGACATTGGGAGAGGTTTTGGATCATGCAGGACAGACTGGGGCAGAGTAAAGCCCAAGAGCTGGTGATTCCTGTTAAACGTATCTAGATAAACAGCATGTGACTTGTTCTTGAGGTGAATAGGTATTAAATAATAAAAACAAGGAATTATGAAACCCAACTTCAAGATAGCCTTGAAGTTGCTCACTAGTTATTGATCAGTCCTGGAGGATCACAAAGGAGAATCACAGAATATGCCATGTGGGAAGGGACCCACAAGGATCATTGAGTCCAACTTCTGGCCCTGCACAGGATCATCAGGTTTGATAAGCAGGACTTCCCTCTCATGAGGCAGATGAAACTCAAGGCTCTTTGTAGCCATTGCCAGGCTCAGGGCACACAACTGCAGTGAATGAATTTTGGCCCAAAGGAGCAAAGCTGGAGAAAGCCCCGAAAGCACTGAAAGCTGAAGAAAGGGTGAAATAAATTGCCTGGGATGCCTGGGTGGGGGCTGGGAATGGGGGTGTGGGTGCATCCCCTGTGCTCAGGGAGAGGAAATGTTTCAGCAGGACGGGGAGACCTGGGCAGGAGGTGGGGACAAAACAGAAAATCCACATGAAGAGGAAGGTGCAGTGAGTGTGCTGAGCTGGAGCATCCCTGTCCATCACCTCTTCCTGTGGCCGTGGCAGGGGGACCTTCAAACCATGCCCGTCCCTGGTCATTCCGTGGGACAGCACCAGTGACAGTGCCCGCGGGCACAGAAGTGTCCCCAGCACCAACAGAGCTGTTTGTGCTCCCCAGGTGTTTTGGCCAGTTGGGTCTGAGAAGGTCAAGACCAGGAGGGGCAGGTGGAAGCCAGACCAGAGTTGCCCACCGTGCCTGGAGTCTCCAAGCTCCCCCTGAGTGACACCAGGGAGCTGCTGCTGTTCCTCACCAACCAGACCCTTCCCAGCAGCCCTGCCTGGGGTGGCTCCTCACCCTGAGCATTGCAGCCCTGCCTGGGGTGGCTCCTCACCCTGAGCGTTGCAGCCCTGCCTGGGGTGGCTCCTCACCCTGAGCGTTGCAGCCCTGCCTCGCTCAGCGTTTGGATGCCGCAAACATGAGGAACTCCTTGTTCGTGTTGGGTGGTGAACGGGAATGACCAACAGCAGTGCTGAGGAGACCACTGGGATGGAGTGGGTGGCTGTTCTGGGGAACACACCCAAAGGAGCCACTGAGAGGGCTTTTCTTGGCCTGCTGCTGCCAGAGGAAACTTGAGAGACATTGGAAGCACCAAACAATGCCCGGAGAAGAACTCACAGACCTGGGCCTTGCCTTGCATTAGTGGGTGCAAGAGGATGGTCTTGTCCACTAAAGGTGTTGGCATTTTCCTACTGTGAGTTCTGTGAATTTAATGTCCTGTTTTGGGGAGTCCTCACCTCTCTCCCTAAGTGGACAAAACCAAGTCAAACTGAAAGGATATTTCCTGCGTTGTCTTGGTGAATTAACCCTTCAGAGGCTGATGGGGAAGCTGCGACACTCTCTGCACTGAGCTGGTCTTTCCACTGGTGCTGACTGATGGCTCCTCCCCACATTTGAGAGCAAAACACTGGACAACTCGGATTTTCCACCCAGATTAAAGCCCAGCCAGGTTACAGCCCTTGTTCTTGTGCTCACATTGGCTTTCACCTTCAAGTATCTTTAGTAGCCCCTGGGTTTACTCCACGGCTCGTACAAAGAGCAAAACTTCCAGTTTCCCGTGCTCGAAGAGCCGTATTTGTTAAGGCTTTCCATAAAATGTTGTCCATGACACTCACCAGCCTGGCTGCCCATCTCTGCATCGAGCCTGGGGTGATTCCTCTCCCCAGGAGGCCACCGGGAGCTGTCCCTCAGCTGAGGGCCAACTGGGGCTGAAGGAGAGCACATCCCACCAGAGCACTCAGGGGTGTCTCCTGTTTTAGGCATGTCCCCCATGGCCGTCCCTGCTCAGCACAGGGACCTTGGTCCTTGGACCTGCAGTCTGGGTTCCTGCAGTGGTGACCTGCTCACTGCCAGGGTGTTCTTAAATCTCTCTTGTTGTTTTGCTTGGGTATTTTTTTTAAATTCTCTGGATTTTTCCTAAGGCAGCGCTCTGCTCTTGCAACTCATTTTGAAGCCAAGAGGAGTCTGACCTTTGCCTTCAGTGCCTGCCCTCACACAGGATCTCCCAAGCACAGTCAGGTTAGAGGAGCCAGGGAGCCCTCCTGGCCCCAGACCAGGACACGTCGGGCACAGGGGGAGGACACGGAGCTGCTCTCCTGGATGACGTGCCCTCGCTTTCCATCCAGAGGGGGTGGAAGGACACGGGAAGGAGGATCATGGCAAGGAGTGTCTCTGCACAGTTTGTGTGACCCTAAGGCAAGGCAGGGAGCTGAGCTGGGATGGTGGGATGGAGCTGAGCTGAGATGGTGGGATGGAGCTGTCCCAGGATGGTGGGATGGAGGTGAGTGGGGATGGTGGGATGGAGCTGAGCTGGGATGGTGGGATGGAGCTGAGCTGGGATGGTGGGATGGAGCTGAGCTGGGATGGTGGGATGGAGCTGAGCTGAGATGGTGGGATGGAGCTGTACCAGGATGGTGGGATGGAGGTGAGTGGGGATGCTGGGATGGAGCTGAGCTGGGATGGTGGGATAGAGCTGTACCAGGATGGTGGGATGGAGCTGAGCTGGGATGGTGGGATGGAGCTGAGC
>VWZG01000605.1:117122-139899 GCA_013396735.1 Grallaria varia
CCGGCGGGGCGGATTAGCGCCGCCTTGACAGAGCAGCGCCGCGCCGTGTCCCGGCCGGGCCCGGTACCTGCTGGGACGCTCAATCTGCCTTTGTTCCCGCCGTGTCACACCGTATTACCCGCATAATGCGGAATGTTTCCGCCGGCCAGCGTACCCACGGCACGGAGCCGTGGCATTCCCCGGGAGCCCCTCGTAGCAACGGGGCCCCGTGGGCTGTCCTGCCGTCACCCCGCGGGCCCGCCGGCCCGGCTGGGAAATGCCCCTCGGCGGCGCTCCCCGGCCCCCCGCCCGCCGCCGCTGCCCCAGCGGGGCGTGTGAATGCGGCGGCGCTGGGAGGCGGCGGCGGCGCTGCCCGGCCTCACAGTGGGGGACGGAGCTTAGCTCTTTCTCAGCGCTGTAAGCTTATTTTTCTCTCTGCCTCTCTCCTTTTCCCTCCCCCCGCCTCGCTTTAAGCTGCGGAGTTCATATCGAGACGGCCCCCCGATCCCACACACCCCTGTTTAGATGCAAATGACTGCGGGGTGTCGTGGCTGAGAAAAGCCCCGGGTTATCTCGGTGCGGCGCTGCCTTTTCACAGCTCGTGGCGGGGGCTTAGGCGAGCACAGAGGGAGCCCCGGGGGCGCAGCTGCCGCCCCTGCACCCGCCCCGCTCCCCGCCGGGGGCTGCAGCCCGCCCGGGCACCGGGGGCACCTTCCTGGGGCACCTTCTTGGGGCACCTTCCTGGAGGCACCTTCTTGGGGCACCTTCTTGGGGCACCTTCCTGGAGGCACCTTCCTGGGGCACCTTCTTGGGGCACCTTCCTGGGGGCACCTTCTTGGGGCACCTTCCTGATGGATCCTCCTGATGGATCCTCCTCATGGCACCTTCCCGGGGGCACCTTCCTGGGGCATCTTCCTCATGGATGCTCCTCATGGCACCTTCCCAGTGGCACCTTCCCAGTGGCATCTTCCCAATGGCTCCTTCCCAGGGGCACCTTCCCGGGGGCACCTTCCTGATGGATCTTCCCGGGGGCATCTTCGCGGGGGCACCTTCCCAGGGGCACCTTCCCAATGGCTCCTTCCCGGGAGCATCTTCCTGATGGACCTTCCCAATGGCACCTTCCCAGGGGCACCTTCCCAGGGGCACCTTCCTGGGGGCACCTTCCTGATGGATCCTCCTGATGGCACCTTCCCAGGGCCACCTTCCCGGGGGCACCTTCCCAGGGGCATCTTCCCAATGGCTCCTTCCTAGTGGCACCTTCCCAATGGCTCCTTCCCAGGGGCATCCTCCTGATGGTTTCTCCTGATGGCACCTTCCCAGGGGCACCTTCCCGGGGGCATCTTTCTGATGGATCTTCCCAGTGGCACCTTCCCAGTGGCACCTTCCCAGTGGCTCCTTCATGGGGGCACCTTCCTGCTGGATCCTCCTGATGGCACCTTCCCAGGGGCACCTTCCTGGGGGCATCTTCCCAGTGGCACCTTCCCAATGGCACCTTGCCGGGGGCATCTTCCTGATGGATCTTCCCAGTGGCACCTTCCCAGGGGCATCTTCCTGACTGATCTTCCCGGGGGCATCTTCCTGATGGATCTTCCCAATGGGTCCTTCCCAGTGGCCCCTTCCCAATGGCTCCTTCCCGGGGGCATCTTCCCCGTAGCATCTTCCTGGGGGCACCTTCCCAGTGGCACCTTCCCAATGGCACCTTTCCAGGGGCATCTTCCTGGTGGTACCTTCCCAGTGGCACCTTCCTGGGGGCACCTTCTTGGGAACATCTTCCCGATGGAGCTTCCCAATGGCACCTTCCCAGGGACATCTTCCAGGGGGTATCTTCCCGATGGATCTTCCTGATTGATCTTCCCAATAGCACCTTCCCAGGGGCTTCTTCCTGGGGGCATCTTCCCAGAGAGGGATGGAGAGCCAAGGGCAGTGCGGGGTGGGAAGGCAGGGGCAGAGCGGATCCCCCGGTGCTCAGCATGTGGGAAAACCTGTGAGCTTCCAAAGGCTCCTGCCGTGCTTGCTCCGGCAGATCCTGACTGTCCACCCCGGAGTTGGTGCTCAGATGCCCGGGGGACCTTCCTGCCCCCTGCACTCACAACCAGCTCCTTCTGGGCACCAGCTTTAACCAAACCCACGGAATTCACCCCACACCCAGGAATGGCTGATCCCCACCCCCAGAGCAGTGTCCCCCACCTGCTGGCTCAGCCCTGCTGTGGGCACCACTTGGCTGGAAGAGCCACTGGCTTTAGATAAGAGCTGACCTTATTTTGTGAAGAAAAGGGAGAGGAGGGAGGGGGGAAAGCAGGTTTTTCTTCCCGCCTTGGCCCAGACTGCACACCTGCAGTATAAATCATCCCGGGGAATTTGCTTGTAAAAACATGATCTTACCCCACATTCAGGGGTTGGTTTTTTGAGTGTTTGTCTTTTTCTCATAGTCTGGATTAGAAAACAAGACATGCAAAAAAGAAAACGTAGAATCACAGAATCATGGAATGGTTTGGGTTGGAAGGCACCTCAAAGCCCACCCAGTGCCACCCCCTGCCATGGGCAGGGACCCCTTCCACCAGCCCAGGGTGCTCCAAGCCCCGTCCAACCTGGCCTTGGACACTCCCAGGGCTGGGGCAGCCACAGCTTCTCTGGGCACCCTGTGCCAGGGTGCCAGGGCCTGCCCACCCTCACAGGGATGGATTTCTCCCCTATATCCCATCTATCCCTGCCCTCTGGCAGTGGGAAGCCATTCCCATTGTCCTGTCCCTCCATCCCTTGTCCCAAGTCTCTCTCTAGCTCTCCTGGAGCCCCTTTAGGCACTGGAAGTTGCTCTCAGGTCTCCCCCGAGCCGACTCTGCTCCAGGTGAACCCCCCCAGCTCTCCCAGTCTGTCCTTCCTTGAAGGAAGACAATCAGTGGCCTCAGGAAACCAAGTTCTATGGCACAAACATTGTAAGTCTGAATTTTGAGTAGGGGATGTGGGAGGAATTTGGGTCGACCAAGGCAGAGCCTTGCCCAGGGTTGGGGTTGGGCAGCTCATCACCCCCTGGACCTTCACTGAGCAGTGTTTGCTGTTCAATGCCATGCAGGAGTCAGCAGAAGGAGAGACAGAGCTGTGTGGTGACACTGGGAAGGGAAGTGAGATGGGAATGGGATGGGAGGCCATGGGAGGGCCTGGGGGCAGGAATGGCCATGGTTACCTCAGGGAGGGGAGCCCTGTGCTCCCACACTGCCCCCAGCACTCAGGCCTGCATGATGTGCCCAGAAGCTGCTTTTCAGACTAAGCTCTCCTTGAATGGAAGCCAATGTGATGAACATTTCTGCTGCTTCTTTAAAAGGAAATTACCCTTATTTTCTTTCCAAGCTGTATTAGAAATGATCATTGTAGTGAGAACTGCACCTTTGAAGTCTCTCCAGAATGGTTACAATTCACCTGAGGCAGCAGAAAGTGTGATTAACCCAAATGTTGCTCCCACACTCAGAGGTGACCTCAGCCAGGCAGTTGTCAGAGGTGGAACTCTGACTCCTTGGGGTTTGGTGTTCCAGGGCACAGTGTGGACTCAGCAGGGATTGTCCTCCTGCTGTTGTAAGGTTGCACCCTGGCCATGCTGGAGGGCAGCAGAGGGAACAGGACAACAACTCCTGGAGGTACCTATGGCTCACTTCCAGGTTATGGGCTCAAAACTCTTCATTTGAAACGCTCCAAGAGAGCTGGGGAGGGACCTGGGACAAGGGCTGGAGGGACAGGACAAAGGGAATGGCTTCCCACTGCCAGAGGGCAGAGTTAGATGGGATATTGGGAAGGAATTCTCCCCTGTGAGGGTGGGCAGGCCCTGGCACAGGGTGCCCAGAGAAGCTGTGGCTGTCCCTGGATCCCTGGAAGTGTCCAAGGCCAGGTTGGACGGGGCTTGGAGCACCCTGGGCTGGTGGAAGGTGTCCCTGCCCATGGCAGGGGGTGGCACTGGGTGGGCTTTGAGGTCCCTTCGCACCCAAACCATTCCAGGACTCTTGTTGCTGCATCCAAGGAAGACGAGGCAGCAGCCTGGGAGAAGGGGATGCTCCATTGGACAAGACGACCTTTAGAGGGTCCCTTCCAACTCGAAGCATTCCTTGATTCCCTGAAGGCACCGGAGTGTCCTGCCTCTCCCAGAGCCCCCGGCAGTGAGGAGCAGTGCTGGTCCCACACCCGGCACAGACAGTGAGTTGTGTCAGTGTTATCACCCTCGTCTCTTCCCTCAGCTGAGGAAACCGTGGCTGAAAAGGTTCTGCTTTTCTCTGTGGCTGCTCCTGCTGCAAACTTTGGGAATCTCCAAGGCCTCCTCATTGGCACACGACGTGAGTCCCGTCCTGTCTCCGCTCATTAATTTTTCAGGCAGGAGGGAAAAGGCACCAGCCCAGTTCAGAAAGGCAAATGATGCCCGCAGTGGGCTGGGCTGGCCTTTGCTGTGCCCCTGTTTGCAGAGGATGCTGCTGGTTTTGAACTGCTCTGCTCACAGGTCAGGGGGGCACCAGAAGAGCTGAGGTTTGGAGTGGGGGGCGCGGGAGCCGCCGGTGCCTCCCGCTGGGGCTGGGAAAGCCGGATCACAAACGTGCTCACTCATTTGTCTCCGTCTGTCAGAGGAGTTTCAGAGCTACGGGTGAGATTTTTCCTTGTCAGCTTGGGCTGCGTGGAAATGCTGAGGCATGTCCACACAGGAGGCTCTGCTCCAGTCCCCGCAGCCGAAAGAATCCCAAAATATTCTTCATAAATTCAAAGTTCAGCTTGCTCATTACGGGGAGGATGGTTCACATCCAATTTTTAGGTGCTTTCACGCTGACAGAAATGGTGGTGAGAGATTTTCAGTGCTCCAACAGTTCTTTCAGAACGTGTTTAAAATTTTTATGGCAGTTTTTTAATGAAAATTTTTTAAGAAAATGAAAATGTTCTGATCTTTCAAGTGCTGAAATTTAGAACAGGCTTTTGTCAGGCAGCAAGTCAGAGTGTGGTGAGCCTTGACGACAAGTTTTTTGGTAGTAAATAGAGCAGTTACCCCAAAATACATCCTGGTGAATCAGAGGGGAAATGATTGTCCGGGTCCCTATTAGTGCTCTAATGGGACTTTACAATCCTGATTCCTGCAAGAAATTGCTCATTTACAGAAAGAAGTAATTTTCACTGAAATATTTGACTGTCATTTCAGGGCACCGAAATGGGACCTTCCCTTACTTGGAAGGCTGACGCTTGGAAAAGGCTCTCATGAACTGTTTGTGTGCACAATGTTGTGGCTTTATAAGGCACACCAGAAGTCCTGCACTCTCCAGGAGGCTAATGGGGAATAGTCCAGTGCTCTGCCCCCAAAGTCTCCAGTTTCTCAAAGTCTGTCCCATAAGATTCCCATTTCCAAAGCATCACTGGAAACAATAATTTCTGTTCAATCAAGAGACTTCATTGGGCTGCAGGGACCGGGTGGGTGAAACGGGAAATGATTTTGGTTGTGTTTGTGGAGCTGTGAAACCAAGACATCACCTGTGGGTGTCCCTTGTGCTGACCATGGCACAGAGTCAGCAGAGTCCTGGGGACAGCATGGAGAGACCGGAGCTTTTATCCACTGGGAATTTTAACCCACTCCTTGGCTCAGTTTCATGGCATTGCCTTTTCACGCGGGGTCACGCAGGGTCTTGGTTTGCCAATGGGACACCTGAGATGTGGGACAGGTTCTGATGGAGCTGTGCCAGGGCAGGGTCAGGTTTGGTATCACGTAAAGGTGGGCCACCAGAGGGTGGTGGGCACTGCCCAGGCTCCCCAGGGCAGTGGGCACGGCCCCAGGGCTGCCAGAGCTCCAGGAGGGGCTGGACAACGGGACAGGGACAGGGTGGGATTGCTGGGTGTCTATGCAGGGCCAGGGGGTGGACTGGCTGATCCTTGGGGGTCCCTCCCAGCTCAGGGAATTTTGTGATTCTGTGACTGGCCACCAAAGTCCTCCAGCCCCTCCTTTCAGGGTGTTTTGGGGCCCAGCACTTCACGTTTCTCGTAATGCCCCACGATCTCCCTGGGAATCCTGATTTTATGGTGCCTCATCAATGTGCTCCCAGTGTGCCTGATCCATGCCACTGGACCCAGAAAGGTGGCCTTTTGGAGGGGAATGATGAAGAGGAGCAAAAAAGGAGAGGGAAAATAAGTTTATTCTCTTTTTCTTTCTTTCTTTTTTTCCCCCCCCCCTCAGCCCTGACTGTTTTTGGCTCATCTGTGAGAAGATACATTGAAATCCCAACTAAGCCTGACCAGGAGTGTGGATTTCAACTGTGGCTTCTCACTGATGGGGAAACTTGAGCCCAGTGACCACCTGGGTAGGCAGTGGGAGCTTCAGTGCCCTCCCTCAATCCAAGGAACTCAACCCCAGCCCTTTCCTTGGCTGTTCCCTGTTGTTGGGAATTGCTGCACACCCTGGGCATTGAGATGGAACCCCCAATTCCAGAACGTGGGAATGTCCCTGGGACTAAACCTGTGCTTTGTGTCCTCCCTGGCCCTTCTGAGCTCCCGGGGTGGGGACAGACCCTCCCCTCATTACCCCTTGGGATGTGGCACACAAGAAAAATAGGAAAAAGCAATCGTGGAACTCAGAGTTGAAAGCTGGGAGTTCTGACCCATTCCCAGGTGTGTTCCCAGTAGGATACTCCTGGTGTGTCCAGAGTCCCCACCCTGGCCAAGGCGCCCCCAGAGCCCCCGGCGTCGCTGTTACCTTTGTCGAGGACGGGCCCGAAGATGGCCAGGCTGTCGTCGATGGTGGTGCAGTTCCAGCGGCGGCCCCGGAACTGGTGCTGGCACTCCTGGATGCCCAACTTCACCCCCTCGGCCACGCTGGGCATGATCTCGATGTAGTTGCGGCAGAAGCGGAGCTGCTTCGGGACGAGGCCGGGGATGGAGCCGCAGAGGATGGGCTGGGACCCCAGGGAGCTGTACTGCTGACCCAGGGCGAGGGACCTGCGGGGGACAGGGACGGGCTGAGGGCTGGGGAGCAGCTGCCACTGGTGGTCCTGTCCCCCCCCAACACCCCCAGAGGGAATCTGAGGAGCCAAAGTGAACCAACAGCTCAGGAGAGCAAGAAAGTGCTGAAAACCGGAATTCGATGAGCCAAAGTGAACCAACAGTTCAGGGGAACCAAAAAACTACTTAAAACCAGGAATTTGAGGAGCCAAAGTGAACCAACAGTGCAGGAGAATAAGAAAGTGCTGAAAAAACAGGAATTTCATGAACCAAAGTGAACCAACAGTTCAGGAGAATAAGAAAGCACTGAAAAACCAGGAATTTGAGGAGCCAAAGTGAACCAACAGTTCAGGAGAATAAGGAAGTACTGAAAAATCAGGAATTTGCTGAGCCAAAGTGAACTAACAGTTCTGAAAAATGGGGATTTCCTAAGAAAAGAAGAGACTTCCCACAGGTAGTGCTGGTGTGAAAAGGGCTCTGTGCCCACCAATGGTCCTTGGTGGGCACAGAGAGGGGCTCAGCCCTCTGCATGGAGGCACCTGGAGCCATTCCCGGTATTCCAAAGTATCTGAGACCTCCACAAGAGGCTGGTGGATGTGACAGGGCCTGCAAGGGGCCGGCTCTGGGGAAGCAGCATCTGGAGGTTGGGGAATCCTCCGGGGTGTCTCAGCTGAGCAGACGCTGCCTGAGCTCTGAACTGTGGCCCAGGTGGGACATGTCCCATCCCTCAGCAGAGGGGTCAGCATTCCCACAGAGGGGCTGCTCTGGGGTCAGATGTGCCGGTGCCACGTGTCCCAGCCTGGTGGGACACCCGTGCAGGTGGTCCCAGCAGGGACTGGACCACCACGGTCCCACCTGGAGGGACCCCGGTGTGGCACTGATGGGGCAGACGTGCTGGGCCTGGGGAAGGTGCTGGGGGCAGATTTGAGAGGAGCTTTTCCCACCGGTGCAAGGACCTGACCATGGTCCAGCATTAGATATCAAACAGCTTACGTAAGGCCAGAAATTGTCACTGAAGGGTGATGTCACATTCTTTTCTGAAGGAGCAGTGAGACAGCTGTTGTTGCACCCAAACAGGGATGGTCCCAGGGCTGCTCGGGCTCCAGCCCAGCCTGGGCTGTCCCTGCAGACCGGGCAGAGGTGGGACAGGGACCACCAGCACTTCTGTGCCAGCACCACCTCAGAGCAGAGACCTCCAGGGCAGGTGCCAGTGTGGGCACATATGGAAGAGTTCTGACTTGGTACACCCTCAGGGACTGGGTGGGACTGTTGGGGTGTCCTGTGCAGGGCCAGGAGTGGGGTCCCATGGTGGGTCCCTTCCAACTCAGGAGAGGGATTCTGTGATTCTTTGATTCTATTTCTCTTGCACTGGGAGTCCACAGGTGGACATGGGGACCCACCAGCACTGAGTAGAAGGGAAGGATCTCCTCTCTCTTCCTGCTGTCAGTGCTGCCCCTTGGGCTGCCCTAATGGCTCCTTTTGCTCCAATGTCCCCTTCCTTGGGCTGCCCTAATGGCTCCTTTTGCTCCAATGTCCCCTTCCTTGGGCTGCCCTAATGGCTCCTTTTGCTGCCCCATGTCCCCCGGGTGTGGCTGGTTGGCCCCCAGCCCTTCCAGGTGCACGGGGCTGCTCTCCCTGGGTTGTTTTTCCCCAGCTCCTTGGCTGAGGTGCAGCACATTCCTGTCTGCCCAGGGAAGCACCTTCAAACAGCTGCTCTGGGGTATCAACCACTTCTCCCACTTGGTTTGTTTCTCCCTCACACACCTGCCCACACCTGAAGATTGTGTGCAAATGAATCAATCATTTTGTGGTCCTTGGTTAATTAATCCTCAGGAGGGCTTTGGCCCAGCCTCCTGCTCAGAGCTCAGTTTCCAGGTTGGATTAGGTTTGGCAGTGCCTTGTCCTTCTACAACTTGAGCACCTCCCAGGACAGCGATGCCATTGCTTTGTGACATGTGTGGTTGACTGTCCTTGTCTTCCAGCCTGGACTCTCAGGCTGGACACTGAGCTGGCCCCAAATGGCTGCTTTAATTACACACTAATGATTTTAATGATGTAAAGGGTTCCTGCTCAGGAGAGACAACTCTGCAGAAGATACTGAACGAGAAGACCTGACTCCCAGCCTGGCTCTAATCCCTGCCCCAGGGCTGTCCCTGCCACTGCTCCCTGTTTCTCCTGCCCCTCTCTGCCCACCTGCCCAGCACTGGGACACCTCCCTGAGCCTTCATGCAAAATTTGGGCTCCAAGTCCCCCACCTTTGGATGGGACACACAGAGAAGGGGCCACCAGAAGTGGCTGGGAGGGAACAGCACAGTGGGCAGTGCCCTGGGACGGGCTCCCAGGGCTGTCCTGCACCTCCAGCTCCCACCAAGGGTGATCGGGTGATGGGGCTCAGCCCTGCTGGGATGACTGGTCAGCTCCCAGGAACAGCTGGGAACAACCTCAGCCTCCCTGTGCCCCCGGCGTGGGCAGGGACAGTGACCAGGCAGGACAACACGCTGCTTGGGGATGTTTAAGGTCCCTTCCAGGCCACCCCATTCGTGGTTCTGTGGTTTCCCCCCAGCCCCGCTGTGACAGGAAGACCCCAGGAGGGGACAGGGTGCTTTGTCCTGCCCCTGCCTTGCCGTGCCCGGGTGTGCCCGCCTGGGACGTTCATGGTCAGTGGCCCAGGGTGCTCCTGCAGCAGCAGTTTCCCTCAGGGCTGGTGCTGGAGGTCTGAGCTCCATGCCAGGTCACACGAGCAGGTCAGCTCTGCTGTAGCTCAGGGGTGTAAAACCCGGCCTGATTCTTTTTCTGAATTGCAGCTCAGTCCCCTGGAGCTGCAGGAAGCAGCAGTGACCCTGGGGGAGAAAGGGCTGGGATTTCCCAGGAAGTTCTGGGGAATTTCTTGGAGGACCCTTCTTGCATTCAACCCAGACTTGGCCACATCCCTTCTTTAAGATCCTGAGCCATCTCACGACAGACTTTCCTGCCGGGAAGGCCTGGCCAGAGATGTGCAGCCAGTGTTGGTCCATCTGGAATTGTGACCTGTTGTGTGAGAGGGCCCTGGGGAGGGAGGAGGCTGCTCTGGTTGCCCGTGGCCACAACCCAGCTGGTGATTCTTTGACCCACAGAGAGGAGTCCATGTGCTTTTGATGGCCTGATCCAAGCTTTCCCATCTGTCTCTTTTCCTCCTCTTCTGCAAGGTCTCCATCATTCCCAAGTGTTCGCCCTTAATTTTCCCTGCTGATCCTCACTGACAGCACCTTCTCTCCAGCCATCATCTAATGTCCATTTTTGTTGCCATGTCAGTGATTTCCCCACTGCTGCTCCTTCTTAGACAGAGCAGGAAAGCCTCATTCCTCTGGCCACCCTCCCCACCTCCCCAGGAGTCCTGGGAGGGCACACAGGGCAGGGGCTGTGGCAGCTCCTGGGCCCTGTGGGCTGATGGTTCCTCTGCAGAGTGGCTGAGATGTGGAGATGAAAAAAAACCTCTTTGAAAGCCAGATCTGGGATCCTGGGGGAAAAAATTGGCTCTAACACAAGGCGCTGAATCTAAAATCTAAATCACAAGAGTTAAACCTGAATCATGAGTTAGACCTGAATAAGTGTTAGATCTGAATCATGAGTTAGATCTAAATCACAAATTAAATCTGAACCACAAGAGATAAATCCAAATTGCAAGAGCTCCTGGGGATGGAGGAAACACATTAGGAGAGGAAGCATCACAGGGTGAATTTGGGATAGATGTAGGACAATTTTTAAAGCACAAACACAGCTCCAAGGCTGGCACCTGCAGGACTGACAGACCCCACACTTCCCTGTCCTGCCCTCCATGCTCCCAGTGTCCCACATTTCTGTGGTTCCCATCATGTCAAAGGGAAATCCTCATTTCATCCCCCTCTCCACTGCCCCAGCTTTACTCCCAGGAGGTGACAGACCCTTTTTCCAGCATCACCTCCAGTCCCAGTCACTTAGCACACTCCGGGACAGGATCCATAAAATCCAGGCAGCTCCCTGTGGCTGAGGGGACCCTTTGTCTCCTCGTGCACACGTGTGGGTGGGCAGATGTGCAGGTGAGGGGCTGGCTGTGTGTGGGAGTGCAGGGCAGACATGGGGAGAAGGAGTGCCCGTGGCAAACATGCAGGAAATCCCTTTTCTCTTCCTCTGTTTAATCCCTTCGGTCTCTCAGGAGTCCTGGCTCTGCCAGGCCAGTGACTCCTTTTGTTCCCAGCTGGTGGTGCCAGACACAGCAGGGCTCTGGACCCAGCGGTCGTGAGATGACTCTCGGTGGTTCCCCTTGGTCTGGGATGGGCTTTTGAAGCCCTGGGAGTGAATTGCCTTGTGCAGATCCTCCTTCTGTAGCTACCAGTGGGTGCATCCTCTGATCCCTGAAGAGGTGACTCCTGTCTTCCCATGGCCTCAGCGTCGAGGATGCTCTGCCCACCCTCTCACCTTCATCCCTCCTACAGGGCTGGCCAGGAAACTCATCTTCCAGTTGGGCCAGGGGTTGGACAGACACGTGGCATCAAGAGAATTAGATCTAGCAGCCAGATCAGAGCTGTGCCCAAACATATGAAAAGCAGTTTTTAGCGTGGTCACCAAGACAGGTTTTCTGCCCGTGGGAGCAAAAGCTGCTGGGACATTTCCTCTTCCCTCTCTGAGCAGGCTGGAGGTTTCAGTGCTCGGAGCACTCAGGGCTGGGCTCACCACGTGCCACAGGCTGCAAATCTGAGCCGGCTGTTCCCAGCCAAGCACAAACCTTGGGCAGAGGCCTGGAACAGGGAAGAGGGGCTTGGATCCCTCTCTGCAGGTGATGCCCCTGCTCGGCTGCTGCCTGGCAGGAAAGCAGCCCCTGGGGAAGTGGGTTGTCCATCCTCTGCCCTGTGTGCAGGGCATGGTGAGCTCTCACCCACGAGGTTTGCTCACCTGGTTCATGTTCCAGTTTCACGGTAAAAAAGGGAAATAAAGGACCAGGAGAGGACCCTCTTCCTGGGGAACCATCTGGTGGTGTCAGCCCTTCCTCTTTCTTCTACGAAACCTGTGGCTGCCTGCAGTGAGTCCTGGGAGCCCCAGGAGTGCTGGGGATGGGCAGGAAGTGCCTCAGCCCTGGCCAGTATTGACTTGGGAGTGCAGATGGTGCTGCAGCCCCTGGGGAGCTCCAGCGTGGGGCAGCACCTGGGGCTGCCCCAGGTCAGTGCAGCAGCTTTTTACCTGGAATGCAGGGAGGACATTTCTGGGCTCTGCTGCTGATGGAATGTTTTCCAGCTCTGAATGAGCAGCTGAAAGCAGATCCTGCTCCCTTTGTCTCAGCAGCACTTAAATAACAACTGCTTTTCCTCCATGCCCGGACAGCCATGGCCAGCACCACTCCCAAGGAACTGAGGGAAATGAAGCTCTTTGGAATCATGGCCATAGAATCCCAGAATGGCTTTGGTTGGAAGGGAAGGACCTTAAAACCCATCCAGTGCCACCCTCTGCCATGGGCAGGGACACCTTCCACCAGCCCAGGTTGCTCCAAGCCCCGTCCAGCCTGGCCTTGGACCCTTCCAGGGCTGGGGCAGCCACAGCCTCTCTGGACAAGGGCCATTTCCTCCCACAGCTGCTCAGGTCCCTGCAGCACAGCGTTGCAAGGCAAACATTGTCCTGCTCGTGCCCTCTGATGTCCTGTCAGTGCTTTGGATCCATCCCTGAGGTTCTTCTAATGCCGTGGGAGAGCCGTGAACCGGCAGGAGAAAACAGTTCAGATCTTGTTTGCCACCTGCTGCCTCCAGGAAAACCTGTCTCTGCCTGTCTCTGTTGGAGAGTTTTCAGCCGTATTTGTTGTTTTCCAATTCTGGTCCCTGTTCTGCTTTAACCAGAACCCAACCTAAACCTCTGCATGAGGTGCTTCCCAGGTCCCACCAGCTTCCCCCCTTTCCCAGCACAGAGCCCACGCCACAGTCCCTTTCCAGGTGAGCAAAGGGCCAGGTCCCTGTGGGCGTCACTGTGGGGTGAGCACAACCCTTGCAGGAGGGGCAGCCCCTGCCCAGTGGCACTGCTGGGCACGGCGGTGCCACCAAGCCACGGGCGTTCCTGTCAATCCCAGAGGCCACAGAACCCCCCCCGTGTGACAGAGGGGGCTCCAGGTGCTGACCCTGCCCTGCGACCCAACCTTGGAGGGGCTTCACACCCGGGGAAATCTTGCAGTGTCTGAACGCCGGGGGTTTGCTGATGGCAGCCCTTGGCAAAGAGGGCAACACACACCAGCTCCGGGCTTTGTCTGAACACCAAGGGCGGCGAGAGGGAAGTTTCTGCAAGGGAAAACACGCAACGTGCGTGCACACGTGAGCGGGGCAATGGCAGGTCCTGGCTGAACACGGAGAGCAGAGCGACCACGACAGAGTTCCAAGGAGGAGTTGCAGGTTGTGAGGGACTGGAAGGCGGCTCTGCCGGCTGAGCCTTCGCCCAGGAATCAGCCCCTGTTTCATCTCAGCTGAACGTGTCCACAGTGTCGAGTTTTCCCACAGCTTTTCCAATTGTGCCCCTGGTATGTGACATCAGCATCACCACAGAACCCCCACCAAAGTGTTGGGGGGTCAATAAACCTGTTTTTAAAGAGGAGGTTCAGCTGCCTGAGCATTAGAGGCTGATCCCTCAGCCAAGTACCGAGGGCAGGAGAGGGATGAGGGATTTTAATGTTTAACTGCCCTGGAAGTCTCCGTAGACTTTCCACACCAATGATGGGACCTCTTGAACAAGAGAATTTTTTGTCCAGTTGATGAGTTTGAAAATGACCTCATTAAAGAGTGTGCATGAATTGCATGATCTGCACGACATCCAGCAGCCCACAAGGCCACGTTATGTCCAATTAAAATTCTCCCTTAATTTAGTCACACCTAAAGGCTGGAAACCTCGTAAAACCTCCACAAAGGCAGAAGTTCACCCAGGAATCCTTCCCAGGCCTGTGGCTGCTTGGAAATACTCCAAGGGTCACTCTGAGAACTCTCCCAGAGGGGCAGCTCAGGGACTTCAGGTCCTCCCTTCCTCAGTTTGAAGTCCTGGGTGGTTTTTGTCTGCTGTCCATGGGACCCTGCGGTGCCTCTGGTGGCACAGGGAGACGTTCCCAGTGGTGGGGCTGTGCCACCTTGCCAAGGGCAGGGATGGTCAACCTGTGTTGTCCAGGGGCACGTGGCACCAGCTGGTCAGAAATTTGGCAACCTGGTCCTTTTGCAGAGCAATGTTGGTTATTTCCAGAAGGAAACAAGGAAGAAGCACTAAATGAGATAATCCTCTGGTCAGAAAATGAGGGTTGGACACCTGTGCCCTTCCCAGAGGAAGGGAGAGGTGCCATTAGTGCCAGTGCTTTTATTCTGAGGTGTCAGGAGGATCATGTCCCAGGTCTTGCTAAGAAATGAATACTACAAAGAAATGCTAAGGAGAGGAACCTCCAGGGCTGAGAAATTAGAGGAAGGGGCTGAGGCTGTTTTATTTCAGCCTCCAATTAACACTGAGTCTGAAATAGGTACAGAAATGCATCCCAGGCTAAATCTGCATTAAGTCAAATGAAAACCCCCATAATCCGCACACATAGAAAATTGTTTTTAGTAAAACCAGGATTATTTTCATGTTGACTGGATGCCAAAAGCTCTGCTCATTCCGAGGGATGATCCCATGTCCCTGTGACCTGTCCCTCTCCTGTACTGCAGGTACCTCTGAGAGCAGAGCTCTGCAAAGCCACTCTGACAAGGGATGGTGCAAAAAGAGCCCCTGGAGATTGGCAGGGGCTTCTCAAAGAGGGGCAATGTGTGACTGTGTCACTCGGGAAGGGATTTGAATCCCTGTGGCAGCTCCCTGTGGATCCTGCCCAGTGCAGCACAAGGGTGAGCTGCTCCTGCTGCACTTGGCAGCAGCTGATCCACCCTGATCTCACTCCTGGGCTCGCTGTGAGTGCTTTCCATCCTCCCCATCCGCTGGAAATTAAATACCTTCTGCAAGAGGTGGAGGGATTTGGAGCTGCTAAGTCAGATCACAGAGAGACACCAGTGATGTGGTGACTTGTCATCTGCCGGTGGCCAGTGGGAAACTGGAGCTGGCAGAGCTCCTGGGCTGCAGGACACTGCAGGATCTGCTAACGGGGACAGAGGAGGACAAACTCACTCTTCAGTCTGGGCTGGGTGCAGGGAGTGAGTGCCACACCTTGGGAAGAGAGGCCGTGTGCCATGGATGGGAAAGGGTGCTTGTAAACAGCACTGGTATCCCAAAAATTACCTCAAGGTCACCTAAGACAGGCAGATAAGAAAGGAAAAGGGTGGACAGGCAGTGAAGAGAGGTGGATCATGGGTCCCCGGGACCAGACCCTCAGTGTGCCTGACAGGAGGGTCTGCCAGGCTGGACTGCAGAGGTGCCAAGTCAGGCAGGCAGGTTCCTCTGCCCTCCTGAGTGGGTGGGGATGCAGCTGCCAGGGGTGCTGTGTGACCTTCTGGAGAGCCCTCACCAAATTGTGTCTCCTCAGGTCTGCTGGAAAAGCAAGGAGTGAGATTGTCCCGAAGGCCAGAGTGGGGTGGGGGATCACAGTCCTGTGGCTCCATCCCGAGTGTCAGTGCCAGGGCTGTTCAGGCCACCCTCTGGGGGCAGAGACACCAACTTTTTCTGAAGCCTATGGAATGGGGGTCCCCATCCCATTCCCTGGAGGCCCCACAAGTGCTGACTGGGTGCTGGAGTAGGGTGGTGACTATGGCACAGTCACAGCCCTGGGAAGCCGTAGTGCCAGCCAGAGGATGGATGGATGGATGGATGGATGGATGGATGGATGGATGGATGGATGGATGGATGGATGGATTGGTGGATGGATGGCTGGATTGGGGGATGGATGGATGGATGGATGGATGGATGGATGGATGGATGGATGGATGGATGGATTGGTGGATGGATGGATGGATTGGGGGATGGATGGATGGATTGGGGGATGGATGGACTGGGGGATGGATGGATGGACTGGGGGATGGATGGGTGGATGGATGGATGGATGGACTGGGGGGTGGATGGATGGCAGGGAGGCAGGGAGATGCTTGCCCTCTAGACATGCTGACAGGGGGTAGATTACTTTAAACTCTGAGTGTTTAATCCCAGGGAGACTTGAATGGAAAAGAGGTTAATGGGTGCACTGATATGGGAAGCGAAAGCAAGACAAGGAAAAGCCAGGGGGATGCTCATGAAAGCATCAATGTCACATTAGGAGGAGGCCGCCCTGATCCGTGTGGGCGTTTATTATGTATATATCATATATGGGAATATTAATCATAATTTTATGTATTTCTCTGTATATTTTATGTATATTCTGCTGTATCAGTCATTAAAAAAATTGCCAAAGGACATCCAGCAACAAGAGATCACCACTCCTAAAGAGGAGCAGCCTGTTTGTGCTTTGTCTTCTTCCTTGGCTCTAAAAACTGTCTCTATTGTCAGTGGGTTGGGGTTTCCCTCATTCCCTCTAAAAGGTGCCCCCAGATTCTGCATGTTTAATGAAGCTTAGGGGCATACAGGGGAGCAGGGCAGAGGCATCACTCAAAACCCTGACACTGATTCAAGGCTTGCATTATGAGGTTGTTTCTTAACTGACAGTAGGAGTCCCACATGGTTGGTGGGGACAGAGTTTTCCTGCATCTAAACCCCAAATGTGTTTTCTTCAATCTCCCACTGATCTCCCAAATAATCAGTGTCACATCTGCCACCTCAGATGCCTGAGTTTTGCTGACAGTCACTGCTGCTCCCACGGTAGGAGGGTGCTAAAGCCCACAGTCTGTCTGCTGGGCTGAGTCTCACAGCCAGTCAGTGCCAGGGGCTGCTCCAGGACCAGGCTGAGCCCACGTGTCGAGCAGCCCCAGGAGCCTCCTGCACTGAGCTCCTTTGGGTTGGGATGAGCAACGTGAGAGATGCCTGGCTGAGTCCCACCTGTGGCCAGGAGATGCAAACAGGGTGTCTGAGGATGCTGTCCCAGAGATGGCACAGCAGTTGCAGGGCAGGACCTGCACAATTCTAAAGCTGATTCCAAGCCTGCAGGGTTTGGGAGCCAGGGCTTTACCCACTGGAGAGTGGCCTGTCTATCTGTGAGGTTAAAACTTGTTCACACTCATGCCCTTCTCAGACTTAGGACTCATATTCCACAGGAAGAACTGACTTACTGCCCCTCCAAAATCTCCACCCAGATCTCCTCCAAGCCTGGCCCTTGGCAAGCACTGGCCTGTGGCCACGGATCTGGCCTCAACAACACGTGCAGTAGGAATTCCTGTGTCCTGGAACAGCCCCAGGGGGAGGTCACTGAGCCCTCAGTGCCCAGGGAGTCCCACAGTGCCCAGCGAGTCTCACAGTGCCCTGGGAGTCCCTCTGTGCCCAGGGAGTCCCTCTGTGCCCAGTGAGTCCCTCTGTGCCCAGTGAGTCCCTCTGTGCCCAGGGAGTCCCTCTGTGCCCAGGGAGTCCCTCTGTGCCCAGCGAGTCCATCAGTGTCCAGGGAGTCCCTCAGTGCCCAGGGAGTCCCTCTGTGCCCTGGGAGTCCCTCTGTGCCCAGTGAGTCCCTCTGTGCCCAGGGAGTCCCTTTCCTCAGTGCCCAGTGAGTCCCTCTGTGCCCAGCGAGTCCATCAGTGCCCAGGGAGTCCCTCAGTGCCCAGGGAGTCCCTCTGTGCCCAGCGAGTCTCACAGTGCCCTGGGAGTCCCTTTCCTCAGTGCCCAGGGAGTCCCTCTGTGCCCAGGGAGTCTCACAGTGCCCAGCGAGTCCCTCAGTGTCCAAGGAGTCCCTCTGTGCCAGGCTCCAGAGCAGAGAGTGGCCTGCAGTGCCCCTGGGCAGGTGCAGAGGGTGGCTGGGCTCTCCCTCAGTGCTCAGGCAGTTTTGGGGGTCAGAAGAGAAGAGCAAATGCACAAAAGCAGATGAAGGTGCAAAGAGTGATTTCCTCACTATGGTGGAAATTACCAGCTATTCAGGGTTAAAACCCTCCCGTTTGCTGCTGTTTCTGATCCCACAACCATTCCTGATCCGCAGGTCTCCACACTCAGGAGGTTTCCCTGCCAGTGTGATGCTGCCCAAGGAGGCTGTGCCACCCTCCACCTGGCTGTGCTGAGCACTGCCCCGAGTGGCACCCCCAAGATCTCCCCTGCTCCGCTCAGCCCCAACCTCGCACCACCAACACGGTTTTTAAACCTGTGAACAAATCCAGTGGGGTTTTGGGGGGCCCGTTTGTTTCCTGTCACAGTGGAAGGGCTGGACACACCTTGTTGGAACCCACCAGGGCGGCTGTTCCATCAGCTCTCGGGGCTGTGGCACTGGGGGGTCAGCGCAGCAAGGGCAGGCATTGTCCCCTCTTGTTGGTGGCACCAGACTGGGAGCCCTGCACCCTGTGGTGTGTCCACTGGTGAACAGGATGTGGGCAGTGTCCAGGAGGCATGGCTGTGATGGTCAGGGGGTGGGAGGCCAAGCTGTGCCAGGACAGGAGGGCAGGACAGGAGCCTGAGAGTGTCCAACAACAGCCCCCAACTGGTGGGGCAGTGACAGGTGGGACAGAGCCCAACTCTTCCTGGTGGTACCACATGACATAATCAAGGGGAAATGATGGGATGTTCAGCCTGGAAGTTTAATTTGGGCTTTAGGGACCCAGGTACCCATCAATGTGGGGGGGGGTCTCATCCATGGGAGTCTGGGGATATCAGCTGGACAAAACCCCTGCTGCCCTGGGATGGGGCTGTCTCTGCTCCAGGGGAGGTTGGATTACAGGCTGTAAAGGTCACTGCTGTGATTTGGTGTCACAGGCTCTGGTTTTGGGGCAGAAGGGGAACCATCTGTCCCCTCGGTGGCACAATTGTCACCTCTGGCAGTCAGAGGCTGCAGGAGGAGGACAGGACACAACCTGGCACTGAAGAGGAGGGCAGTGGGAGGACACGGCTCCTGGGAGAGTGGTGAGAGCTGCAGAGCCTCTCCCTCCACAGACACGGGCACTGATGGATAACTCCAAACAATCACAGCACCTTCATGCTCAGGGTCAGCACCTGCCTCTGTGCCCTGCGTTTGCTGCCAAGGCAAACGAGCAACCTGCACTTCAGCCAGGAGGAAACAGCCTCAGCTTTACACACCCAGGGGGCTGTTGCTGTTGGAGGCAGCAGATTCCCACATTGGCCTGTTTGCAGAGACTTGCTCATACCTTGTGTGCTCTGAAGGGCTGGAGGTGACCACTGTCCCCTGGGAGAGGGACCTTTCTTCGGACCGGACTGTGGAAAATCCACATCCAGCTCTGAGATGCACCAGATGCTTCAATGAGCCTGAGCGTGGCTGAATTCCAGTGAGACCTGGATGGGGAACTCTGCGGGCCCTGGGAGGGGTTGGTGCCTCGCAGGGGTTGCTGCCAGAAGAGCTGAAGGTCTTTGATGTGGAAGATTTTAGGGAAATGCAAATACTGCCAGCGCAAACAGGTGCAGGTTAAGAGCAGAAGAGGCTTTGTCAGGTGAATGTTCATCTGGGTGATGAGATGGGTGCAAAGCCCAGGATGTGCTGGGTACATCGGGGTTTCAGAAAACATTGATTTCTTTATCCTTCCTTCTAACTTGGGTGTTCCTGACACCAAACTGACAGCATCTCCTCTCCCTCCTGTCACTGGGACCAGGTTCACTGCTCCACCTTACACTCCAGGTGCTGTAACTCAGAATTCCCAGGTAACTGGGAGAGCAGCAGGCAGGGGTGGGCCACGGTTAGTCTGGTCCATGTAGAGCTACTGTAGAGCAGAGGGATCACACTCCAGAAAAGCTCCTCTGATTCCACAAAGAATTAAGGAAGGGCTTCTCGGAGGAGGTCGGATGAAGCTGCCCTTGAGTCCTGGACAGTGCAGTGCTTGTGGGTGTTTTACTGGGTGAAGGATGACCAAGGGCAGACCTTGAGGAGGTTTGCAGTGAGATTTTTTTCCACAGGAACTGAATTAGATTTTTGCTGTTTCATTCCATTTTCCCCTTATCTCCCTTTGCTCTGTAAGCAATGGCATGAGCTGCTCTCCCATGCAGGAACCTGCCACCCCTCACCACCATCCCTGCCCCCTCACTGCCCCTGTTCTGCCTGGTTTTACACTCCAGGTTGCAGCTGGGCTGCAGTCAAAGAAAACAGGGTGTCCCACCTGCCTTCCCTGCACAAGACCCAGGTGTTCCCCTGCCACTGCCTGGGTTTGGTTTTGCTGAGTCGGGCTTCTGAGGATTTAGCAAGTCAAAGTGATTTTGGCTTTGATCAAAACAGATCACAGAACCACAGGATGGTTTGGCTTGGAAGGCACCTTAAAGATCATCTTGTTCCAAGCCCCTGCCATGGGAAGGGATGCCACCCACCAGACCAGGTTGCCCAGGGCCCCATCCAACCTGTCCTGGAACACTTCCATGCGAGTGGGTGGGGAGTGCTCAGCAGGGAGGGCCAAAGGGAAGAGAGGTGGGGCAGAAGGTCTGGCCCCTTCTGACTGGGGTCAGTTCTTCAACTGACTTTGCTGCATGGGGAACCTTTTGGGTGGAAATCAGCTGAGTTTGGCTGAAGAAATGTAACAGCCCCAGAGGACACCTAGTCTGAACTGCGGAGTTTATCTCCTGGGTGCCGCAGTTTGGAACACGGGAAGCTCAGGAATACCTGTTGAAAAGGAAAGGGATAATGGAGGATGCCAAAGGATAAAGTTCTTCAGGGATGCTGTGCTGGTGGTCACCACGTGGCTGTGACTGCCCTGCTGCCCGCTGTGCTTCCCCTGGCCATGGCAAGGCCCCTCTTCTCCCTCAGCAACGAGGCAGGATGAGCCAAGATGGGAAATGAGCAGCTCCAAGATGAGCTGCCAGCCCAAAGAAAAGGCTCTGAGGACTCACGAGGCCCTGGCACTGAGCAAAGCCCCACACACGCTGGCACAGGTGGTGCCTGGCTCACCAAAGGGCCCTTCGTGGGACATCTCATGGATTGAGTGACTCAGGGCTGCAGTGTCACCGTGGGACGTGTCACAGCCTGGGCACAAATGCCACCTCTCTGGCACCAGATGGAACATGTCCCAGCCCTGCAGTGACTTACTTGTTGCAGGCTCTGAGTCAGGGCCATGTCCAGGAGAACAGGAGCACCTCTCTGACACCCAGCAGAGTTAAATGAGACACCCGAGGGAAGGAGGACAGTGTCATGTGCCTGGGAGGGGATTACTCAGCTCGCAGAGCTGCCCACACCTTCCCTCCCGGACACGGTGAGGATGGGTCTGTGCTGCTGTCCCCTTCCCAGAGTTCTGGCCAAGTCTGTGCACTCAGGAGCACACGATGCTCAGCCTTTGGTGCACCAACTGGAGTGGTTTAAGCCTCCTCCTTGTTGTAAACGGGATGTTAAACATGGGAAGGGGACAAAGGAGCAATAGCAGTGAGCTGAGGCAGTGGCTTATGCTGACAGTTTGATTAGTCTATTGGAAAGACTTCTGAGAGATTATTTAGTTACAGTGAGAAGAAGGGGAAGATTAAGACTTTCTGTCCAGCAGAAGAGGGCAAGACAATGGCTGGTGAGTGGGAATTCAGAGCAGTGAAATGCAAAGGTACAAGTCTCAAAGAAAAAGACCAGTGTCCCACACTTGTTGCAGATTCTCTGACACTGAGTGTCCTCAAATCCAGCCTGTGCTTTTCTGAAAAGAACTGTTTGAGCCACTACAAATGAATTCCTCACCCTCGGGCTGAAGGGATCAGAGTCAGTGGTCGCAGTGCACAGCCCTGCCTGGCTGTGCAAGCAGGATTGGATTTCCCTGCCCTCTGGGTCCACGAGGAGGGAGAGCCCTTTGCACACCTCGGCAGTGGCTGAGGCAGCAAAGCAGGAGGATGTGCCTGGGCAGAGCTACAGGAGCTGGATCCAGCTGCAGTGTAAGGAGGGGCTTCTGGGAATTCAGTATTCCTTATTTCCTCCCCCCATACAAACCTATATTCCTCTGTCTCCATTCAGTCAGGTGCCCTGGAGTTTTCTGGGGGTGCTCATGGCAGGACACGGGAGTTCTGCACAGGAGGTGCTTGAGCCAAGTCAATAATCTGAAATAACCTTCTGGTGCCTGCAGAGCCCCCAGGCACCCTCAGGCAGGGGATGGAGGAGGGACCCGCAGGCTGGCTGTGCTGACACCTTCCCACGTGGTGCTGCAGCATTCCCTAAATTCACAGAGCACTGAGGAATGTTCCTTTGTCCCCTGCAGATTATTTTTTTTCTCACATCCTCTGCTGGATCTGCTCTATTCCTTTTCTGATCCAAACAAGCTTTTAAATGAAATTAGCTTTAAACATTTTTAAGTGCTCTGCCTGCAGCTCCTGTTGCAGGAACATCCCCAGTGCCCGGACACCGTGGGAAGGCTGGGAGCTGCTCCCCCACCCCAGGTGACTCTGGTTCCCTGCCATGCCCTGCAATGTCTGTCCCCACAGACTTTCCACACTCTCAGCTGGTTTTTCAGTCCTGATGGCTCAAGGGCAGAAACAAATTCTGACAGTTGTGCATGTCAGGCTGTGCCAGCAGCACCCTCAGGAGCTGCAAGGGTGGTGTCCCTGGGCCAAACCTGGAGCATTTCCCTGCTCTGTCCCAGCATCCTGCACACCCTCTGCCTCCCTCAGGTCCCCATCCCTACCAGAGTGGTTTGCTCTGCAGAAATACCCTTGTTAGGTATTTCCAGAACTAGATCATGCAATCGTGGAATGGTCTGGGTTGGAAGAGACCTTAAAGCCCATCCAGTGGGCAGGGCATGCCCGTGCCATGGGCAGGGACACCTCCCACCAGCCTGGCTTGCTCCAAGCCCCTGGGCAGGGAGTCCTGTCACCAAATTGCTGAATTCCTGTTGTCCTTTTTTTTTTTTTTTTTTTTTTTTTTTGTGGGGGTTATTTTGATTAAAAGAAAAAT
>VWZG01000605.1:139908-186039 GCA_013396735.1 Grallaria varia
TTTCTTTCTGATCTGCAGGAATGTTTCTCATTGTACAAATAAAACTTTCTCATCACACAGAATTACTCAGTGGCCAGCATCAATTCTTCAGAAGTGTGCTGCTTCTAGCAGGGACCTGGCACCAAAAAGTATGAAAGATGGTCTGGTTGTGGCTGGAAATCTAAGTTGACTCTCAGAGTCCTGAGAGTTAAAGAAATAATGAAATTCAGAGGCTTGTGTCAAGCACAGAAGGAAGAGACAGAAGGAAGATCAAGATATTGGCTGGTTGTTAAATGACTTGTGCACAGGAATTTCAATCACAGAGTGTAATTAGGCGATAATCCCTTCCCTGCCAGCAGCTCATTTTAGAGGCATGATTAGAACCAGGGAATCACAGACTGGTTTGGGTCGGAAGGGACCTTAAAGATCATCTAATTCCACCTCCTGCCATGGGCAGGGACACCTTCCACTAGCCCAGGTTGCTCCAAGCCCTGCCCAGCCTGGCCTTGGACCCTTCCATGAGCATCATGAACCTCAAGAAAAGCAAAGGCAAGGTCCTGCCTCAGGGGTGGGACAGCTCTGGGCACCAGGACAGGCTGGGGCTGACTCACTGGGCAGGAAAGGACGCTGGTGGGCAAACTGGAACAGGAGTCCCTTGTGCCCTTGCAGGAGAAAAGGTGAGCTGCCTCCTGGGGCTGCATTAGCAAGATGGGAACCTCGAGGGATGTGATTCTTCTCCTCTGCTCAGCACTTGTGGAATCCCGTGTCCAGTTTGGGGCCCCCTAGGACAGGCAAGCCATGGGCATACAGGTGGGAGTCCAGAGGAGGCCACCACGATGGTCAAGGGGCTGCTCTGGGCAGTCCCTCCAGATAAGAGATCAGCAGATGATCCTTTCAACCTCAATTGTTGTTCTCTGACATGATTCAACAGCACTGTGGGGCCTGGTGTGCTCCCCCACCCTGAGTGTGACTGTGGGGCTCTCAGTGAGGGAGGGTTTCCTCCCAACTCTGCTCTCTGGTTGTGCTGGTTCCTCCTCCAGTCAACAGAGAACAGGCACCTCTGAGGTGACTTCCCATTTTCCCATGAAACTGGGAGGTGACCCACCTACATCAATTGATTTGGGATGGCTTAGGGAACCCACCTACCCATCCACCCAAGCTCATCACTCGGGCTCCTTTTGTAACAAATGGAGAAAATGACACTTTGAGGACACGATCCACTGACCTGTTTTACATGTTCACCTCAGGTGGGGTTCTCTGCTCTGCACTCCAGACATGTGGGCTGGGCACTGGGACCTTAACTGTGCCCACCGATCCACCCCAAAGGGCCCTACTGGCTCTCCATCCCCACCACAGTGGGATGAGGCTGGAAGCACCAGCCATGACGGTGCATTATCTTCTGGAAGGGCAGGAAACCAAAGCCAACGTGCTGTTGAAAAAGCCATATTGACTACCATCAATGGTCCACTTTGGCCTCCAATTGGGAGGCATGGAGACACACCATCCATAACGCTGCTGATTCCTTTGAGAGTGCACGCAGAATCAGTCTGGAGGAGAAAAGACAATGCAGAAAGAGCCGTGCCTCACCAACACCCCCTGTGGAGACTCTGCTGTGCCTTTTGCAACCGGCCTTGCCCATCTCGCATTGGCCTTTTTAGCCACCAGCGCGCTTGCAGCAAGCGTGGGGAGAGCCCTTCCCAAATCTTCATTCGTGAAGCCTGGCCATGAGTGGTGTTCCTCACATGAGCTGGCACAGGAGCACGGACCTTCCCCACAGCAAGGCCCTGTGAGAGCCACCAGCCTGCCTGGTATTTACAGAGCAGTGAAGAGAGGCTGTTCTGGAAGCCTTGAATGTCACAGCCTGGGCTCAGGTGGGGTTGGACTACAACAGGAACAATGACATCAATGAACAGGCTGCTCCAGGATGGGCTGCTCTCACTGCTGGTGGTGCCACCTTCAGAACCCCCCCAGGACCTCCTTCTCTGCACACACAGATGTTTGTGCAGGTGAATTGTGAAGGCAAGTGAAGTGGCTTTGCCCTTCTGGGCAATGAGGGGCTTTTCTGCCGGAATGAGAACATGCTCATGGGATGAGACTGGAATGAGTGGAGGTACAGGAGTCCCTCAGGTGAGCACTCAGCCCTGCATTGCAACCCTGGGTGTTGTGTGGGCAGGTGAGAGCTCTAAGGATCATTTAAATGCTCCCTTCAGTGCCCTGTGGGGCTGGGAAATGTCTGTGCAGCTGGTGGAGGAGCAAAAGGTGCTTTGGGGTTGGAGCATCTGCCATACAAGAGGTTGGGCGAGCTGGAACTGTGGAGACAGGAGAAAAGAAATCCATGGAGAGATCTGGCCAATGTGTGTAAATCACTGGCAGGAGAGAGTGGAGAAGCTGCAGCCAGACTGCCTGGTGTCCAGAGACAGGGCAAGGGACGGTGAGGACAGACTGAAACACATGGAATTCCCCCTGAAGACATGGAAACTCTTGTTCCCTGTGAGGGTGACAGAGCCCTGGAACAGGTTTCCTAGGGACTTCTTCCTTGGAGTCACAACCCAGCAGGACACAGTCCTGGGCATCCTGGAGCTGGAATTGCCATGTCTCTGTCTGCAGCCAGTGTGCCTGGGAGGGCAGTTCCTCTGACTCCCCTCTCATTTCTCCTCTTCCCTTCCTGTGTCCTCGCTGGTCAATACTGAGACAGGAATTGTCAAATCCCAAATCTCAAACTTCCCAACCTCCTGCTCTTTTAACACCTGGCCCAGAAACCTCTCATTTCCAATTTGGGTTGAATCACCTGACATTATCTGTCAAAAACGCCGCCTTAAAAACCATTATCTTCCCGATGAGAGAAAGTGTCATCCCAAAAATGTCTGTCTCACATCCACACTCCCTTTGTTTGGCCAGGACTTTCTGCCTCCATAAACCTCTTCCCCCTGGACTTTCCTCCTTCCCTTTGTTCTGTTACTCATTGCAGCCCTCATGCTGTGATCTTTGCTGTCCCTTCCCGTGTCACCTCCTCCTCTGCTTTGCTGTTTCCAACCAGAGCGAGGAGAGTTTGGACAACAATCTCAGGGGCAGGGGGGGATTGTTGGGGTGTCCTGACTCTTTGACCCCTGAGGGTCCCTTCCACCTCGGGCCATTCTGTGATTCCCTGGAGTGGAGCAAGGCAGGAGGGGCGTGCAGAGAGGGACCATTGCTGTAGGACTGGTGGCCTTGGAGCCTGCTGGTGTCATGAGCCAGGGAGGGACTGGGGCCAAGGACCCAAGTGCTCCTCAGACCAGCCTGGGTGTGAGGGACAGTCCAGCTGAGACCCTGGGGCCTCAAGTGACCTTGTGGAGAAGTCAGAAGTCAGTGAAGGGAGCTCTGCCAGAGCCCCTTCTCCCTTGGTTTATGGGATTGCCCAGGCAGAGAGGGGGTCAGTGAGACCTGAGCCCTTCACCTGCACCGAGACTCGGCCCCTCCGAGGCAGAACCTTCTGCCCGAGGAGTCCCCACAACAAAGGGCCTCCAAACGGGGCGAGCAGATCGCTCTCGAAGGAGTGCAATTTCCCCTGGTGTGAGCGTGGGGAGGGTGTTGCATCCCTCGCATTATCTCCCTGCCCACCGGCGTGTGGATTAGTGTTGCTGCAGCAACAGCACTTTTGTGAGATGAGCCCATTCTGGGCGAGCTGCTCCAGTTGGGGTGACTCAGGGCTCTGTCATGGGCCTGAAAGTGATTTGGCATCTGCTTGCACCGCTTTGTCTTGGCATCACAGAGGGTTTGGCTCCCAGTTGCGTGCCAGCCAAGGCTGGGAGCGTGGGGGGAGTGGGGAGCTGGAGCTGCTGCTGCTCCCCAGGGTGAAGGTGCTGACAGGGCTGCGTGCCCACAATGGGCTCCCCATTGTCCCCTGCAGCTGATAGAAATGTCATGTTCAGCAATGCCTGGTCAAAGCAATGTCACCCTCAGTTTGGAAAACACAATCAAGGGATTTGCCATGGGAGAGGATCTGTTCTGCAGGGACTGGGATAATATTATTCGACTGGCAATTTACATAAATGCATATGATTTGCATATGCAAATGCAGGCTCCCAGGCTGTGACCTCAATAAACACAGTAAGATTTTCAGCAGTGGGAAACCTTTCCTCCCAAGGGAGATGCTGGGATTTGTTTGGGGACTCTCTCCAGGCCGGTGGGTCCTGGCAGGGCTGGACCTCTGTGTGTGCCCCAGGTGTGACCAAGGCCACCTCATCTCCTGGTGTTGCTGTCCCCTTCCCACCCCTCCTGCCTGGGAGCCATTCCCACCACTTGGATTCACCTTCCTTTCCTGCCTCCTTCCCCAAACCTGGCACTGATGGAAGGAAGCATTTCCTACCAGAGAGGAGGTGACAGGACACTCAATCCACAGTGGGGCATCACAGAAACCAAGGAAAGGTGGAGACATCCCTCCCTCAGGCCGGTGACATCCCACTGTCACACCCCACTGAGCAGCCAAGCCCTCCCCACATGGCTCCAGTTCAGGGTGTCCCTTTGGTGGTGCCTGACCTCAGTAAGTGCCAACTATCTGGAATTCACCCACGATGAATCACAGGCTTTGGCATGGAAAATCATCCTCCCAATGCTCAGATGTTACGGAAACATCCCTCTGAACACCATGGATGGGAAGTCCCACATCCACCCAGCTGTCCCACACTTTGGGGTGTTGTCTAGGAGGGATGCCTGGGCTGCACCTCCGGAGAGTCCTTCGCTGTGCCCTGAGAGCAGGATTGAAGCCCCGGGGCTGGTCCTGCTCCCGTAACAGCCTGAGGTTCCCCCGGGGAGGATGAGCCTGGCCTGGAGGGGCAGCGGGCCAGGGGCACTTGGGCTGCCCGTCCGGGGCACTGAGGCCAAGGCTAAGGCATTGGTTCTGTCTCAGCTGGAGGAACCTGACCTGAAGTGTTTTGTATCAGATGCCACAAGGAACAAACAAACTGAATCTTCTGGAAGCCAGATCTAGAATTAGTCCTGGTGTTTTCTTGGGGTGAAAAATGAGGTCTCTTTACTACTGGCTGCTGCTTGTCCTCTTCCCATGGAGAGCAAGGCACTGTTGGTCCTGGGCTCTAGAAAGGTGTGAGACATGAACTGCCATGAATATTGCAGAAAATACTGACCCATGTGGCACACTGGCTGTGCTCCAAAGGTCAGTGTAGATGGTGCTCTGCCTCCTTCGCAGGTGATCTCAGCTGTGTTGGGAACCACCAGGAGAAACAAGGCAAGGGTGAAAGGTGGCTTTGCCCTCTCCATGGGGGCTCCAGCAGGGGTGGGATGTGGGACGCCCTGAGTTGAAGGCTGGCTCTGGACTGTCGTGTCTCAGGACTGTGAGTGAAGTGATACTCTGTGATTTTCTCACGCCATGGTATTTGTAGCCCCTGCAGTTCTTCCTGGGAACATGTCCCACAACCTAATTACACACTTCCCTCAGATAATTTCAATCCCAAGGGTCAATAATGCCCCTGAGCAGCAGCAATAGGACCTGGAATTAATTAAACAGGAGGCAGCTCGTGGGGGAGTCTTTGGGCCAGTCCAGGCAGGACAAGAAGCGAGAAATGTGCTTTACACTGCCCGAAGGAGAGAGGGATATCAGCAGCAGATGGAGGGGCCCGAGGTCCTTCAGGAGCTCTGCTTGGCACCTTGAGGGAGGTGCTGGGCCAGATATTCAAGGGAGGGGTTCCCTCAATGCATCACACTCTTGGGCTTGGATGGGAAGCTCTGTTGACCCAGCAGTGCTGGAGGTGATTGTGGACAACCAGCTGTCCCTGCCCAGCCATGTGTCCTGGGGGCAAGGAGGCCAATGGGATCCTGGGGGCATCAGGAACAGCATTGGCAGCAGGTCAGGGAGGGCATCCTGCCCCCGTGGCCAGCCCTGGCAGGCACATCTGCAGTGCTGGGTCCAGCTGTGGCTCCTCAGCACAGCAGGGACACGGAGCTCCTGCAGCGGGGCCGGTGGAAGGTGACAGAGATGCCCAAGGCACTGGAGCATCTCTGGGGGCAGCAAAGGCTGAGGGAGCTGGGGCTGTTCAACCTCCAGAGCAGACCCTGAGAGGGGACTCCCCAGTGTCTGCAGGGAGGGGACAGAGAAGGGACCAGGCTCTGCTCGGGGGGCCCAGCCATGGCACAAGAGGGACGGGCAGGAACTGATGCCCAGCAAGTGCCACCTGCACAGGAGGGAGAACTTCTTGGCTGTGCAGGGACCCAGCACTGAGCAGAGAGCAGGGAGGGGGGGGAGTCTCCTCCCTGGGGATATTCCAGAACCTTCTGGACACAATCCTGTGCTGGGTGCTCCGGGGTGGCCCTGCTTAAACAGGGAGTTTGGACCCACCAAGGTCCCTTCCAGCCTGACCCATCCTGGTGAGAAGGGAGAATTTCGGAGCCTTCCCAGGGGAGGTGGCTCACTCTGAACAGGTGCCCTGTATGACAAACTGCCAACTAACCAAATAGCTGGGGAAGAAGGAGGTGGTGGGGGATGTTTGGACTTACATTTGCCTTCCCAGGTAACCGTGAGGTGTGATGGGGCCCTGCTATCCTGGAGGAGGCTGAACACCTGCCTGTGATGGGAAGTATTGAAGGAATTCCTTATTTTGCCTTCCTTGTGTGTGCAGCTTTTGCTTTATCTATTAAAGTGTCTTTATTTCAAGGCATGAATTTTATTCTTTTACCCTCCTGGTTGTCTCCCCCATCCCACTGCAGAGAACAAGCAGCTCTTTGGTGCCTGGCTGCCTCCTTGGCTTAGCCCACTACAGGTTCTTATGTCCTGAGCAGCAAACTTTTCCTCACCACACCCTTGTCATCGTTCCTGATTTGCAAGGTCTGTCCTGCATTCATTTGGAGTTGCCTTTCTCCAAGTGGCAAATCTCACTATTGTCTCTTCACCTGAAGTTATTCAGCCCTTCCAGTCCCTTGTTCCTGCTGGGTTGTTGCTGTGCTTTCCTCATTTTATAGAACCATTTTGGGAAATGAAGGGATGAGATTGCAAACGGACCTTGGGATGCCATAATAAAAAATAAATAATAACCAAAATAGTGACGTACTGATGTATTCTGTACAGAGAAAAAATCCAGCACAGCTCCTAACAGGCCTTTCCTTCATCTATCATCCAACATGGCCCCAGAAACCTGGGAAAGTGAGAGAGCAACACGGTGCAAAGCTTGTAAATGAACAATTCTACATGTTTATTACTGAGCACTGAAGTCCCAGCTGCAAAGAACTGTCCATAGTAATGTCTGTTCCCAATGTGGTTGCAATAGAAAACCTAACCTGTGTCCATGCTGGGCAGATTTGGGATCCTTTTCCCAACTTGCCCTCCTTCATGGGCCTGTTTATTGTCCAGGGAGTGTCACCCACTCTGGTCCTCTGTGGTCCAGCCTTTGTGTTGGACCATCCTGAGCAATGGTCCATCTCCAAAAGGCATCACATAGTCACAGAATCTTCATGGAATCACAGGATGATTTGGGTTGGAAGGGACCTTAGGGCTCATCCCATTCCAACCCCTGCCATGGGCAGAGACACCTTCCACTAGCCCAGGTTTTCTCACATCACTGTTCTCCCATTGCCACCTCTCCCAGTACATTGGACACTGTGTGTCCTTGCAAAACTCTGCTGCAGACTCCTCACCCATGTCAAAAAACACCTTTTCCATAATTTTTAACAGCAAATCTGATCTGGAGTCATGGGAAATATCCTTTCCCCCCCGAGTTTTTGGTCAGGAATAGAGAAGTATCAACCTGAAAAATTCGACGTGTCCTTGCAGGTTTGATTATTGTCAAGGCATTTCTTCCTTTTGATCACTGGGGATCTGACATTTTTTCTGGCCCACAGCAGCTCCACTGAGCACAACCGAGCTCAAATCATCCCGGGGAACTTGATGGAGAGATGGGGGTCCCCCCTCAGGAGATACAACGTGTAAGGCCAGGCAAAGCCCATTCCTGGAGCCTGAAATGACTCCAGAAGCAAAGACTGAAAACACAACCCCAAAGCAAATGTTCTTTGAAACTGCTGGCCTGCAGTTCCCTAGTGTAAGTCATTCCAGCACCCTGTGGAGGTTTTTTCATGCTCAGTTGTTCACTTCTCATGGGTTACCAGCAGGCTTTGAATTCCCAACATTCAAAACCGCATCAGAAAGCTGATTTTCCATGTGGTTTGCACCCAAGCAGCAAAGCCAACGCGCACCTTGAGCCAAGGTCTCAAGGTAGAACTCAAGTGCTTTCTCCTCCAAACCCCAGTCCAAGCCACCCAGCTGTCACCAAGCCATCTCTCTCAGCCCAGCTGTCTGGATGTTGGATTAAAGGGGGAAGCACAACTAAACCTCAGCCTGAGTTGGACACCAAAGACTCCAAAACTCCTGACCCATGAAAACCATGGCTACTGTGTCAGGAATTCTGTTAGGAATTCAACTGCAATCCCTTGAGCCAAGCACTGGACCAAACAGCAGCAGTTCCTGCGGTGCAGAAGGTGGAGCAGCACTGGGGGCAGTGGGATGTGGGAGGCACCCCCATGGCAATGCTCACCTGCCTCAGCCTGGGAACATCTGCACTACACGGAGTCACATCATTTCTGAGCACCTGGGGAGACTCATCCGAGTCCTCTGGGCATAAAAGGTTGGTTTTCGAGAACTTCAAGATCTCGACCACTGAGTGTGAAGGTGATGGTGCTGTCCCCACTGTGTCCCCCCAGTGTCTGGCCCTTCCTAATTGTCCTTGTGGTGCCTTTGCCCAGCTCTCCTTTCTCTCATCAGGGGCTGCAAAGGGCTGTCACCAAGGTATGAGGTCACTGCTCTCCATAAGAACACCACAGACCCAGTCCCAGGGGACATGGGCAGGGGGCTCCTGCAGGAGAACTTCAACCTTCAAAACCCATGATCCTGAGCACTGCACCACTGCTTGAGGCAAAGGCTCCCTTTTTGCAGGGGCTTAAATCAGCTCCCAGACCCTTCCAGTGTTCTCACTTGACCAAACAGAAGCAGCAGGACATGCTCCCCAAGAGCCACAAATGAGATCTTTGCTTCTGGTGATCTTATTTTTTAGGAGATTTACTGGGAAAAAGAAAAAGAGCAAACTGAAATGAAAAGGGAAAATATCCAGACAGCCCTGGCTTGGTGTTCTGCATTAAGTGTCAAAGAGACATCAGGGGCATTTCATTAAAAACTTATTAAAAGGAAGTTGGTTGTTCCCAAACCTAATGAGGGCAGAGCACGTGTCATGCCAATAATCAGTTAGAATTAAAAAAGACAAAGTGGAATCTTTTGCAACACTGAAAACAAGAATAAAACACCGAACCCTAAGTACTGAAAGCACCAGCAGTGGTGAGATGGGCATATTAGAGTATAAGCTGAAAAGCAGCTTAGTGACGAGGGAATTGCAGAGCTGGGATATCTGTGCTGGGGCTGGAATCTGGGCTGGGGGTTTGGGGGCTGAAATGGGAACTCCTACAAGAAAATAGAGAGTTTTGTAAGGTCCAGGACAAGCCTGGACCCAGCTGTGCTGTACAGGCACGGGATGGGATCATCTGATGGACCACAGACACTTCAGCTGAGACCATTGTCCTGCTCTGCTGCCTCCATCCTGGGAATCAAACTGACCTGGGCCCGTTGTACAGCCCTGCAGGTAAAACCTGGGCTGCAAATGTGCCACTGGCAGCAAGAAAAGCAGCCAAGTGCAGGGGTGTCCTGTGGCAGGGGAGCCGGGAGGAGCTCAGGGGCAATTGTTAGGACTCCACCAGAGCTCTGAAAGGCTCCTGGGACATTTTCCAAAGATCATTGCAAATTTCTTAATTTTAAGTTTTCATGATTTCTGGGGACTAACTGCAGGAGAAGTGAGTGACTGTGAGACATATAAATGGGATGGGAATTAAAAAATAAACCCAAGATTTTATCCCCTAACACTAACCCCTCCTGCTTTAAAATTGGAGAGTCTATTTGTTGAAAAGCTGGAGGAAGATCCCCTATGCCTGAGCCAATGAGATGCCAGAGGGGAGCAGGGAAAGTGTTTTTCATTCAGAGGTGAAAGGACTGGGAAAGGTGCCAGTTAGACCTGATTAGATTTGTAAGATTAATTAAAAACAGACAGGTTCAGCAAATTGTGAAAAAAGACAAATTAGCAAATTAGCAAATCAGGAAATCTATCTTCAGAAAAGGAACGAGAGACTTTGGCTCCGCTATCAGAGCAAATTTTCTTTCCCAAGTGCAGCTCTTTCCTGTGTCAGGTGGCAGAGCAGCTCCTCTGGCCGTGCTGGTGCCCACCAGTGCTGTTCCAGGGGGATGTTCCACCTCCCGGCTGGGCAGCCCAGCCCCTACAGCCAAGCTTCCCAGTTCCCTTCTTAGGGGCCTTGGGGGTGTTTTCTCCACTCCCCTGGCCCAGCACTGGCCTGGGTGTCTCCTGGGTGTGCTGGGGGGGATGTGGAGACAGGAATCCTCTGCCTGGGGACACTGTTAGACAGGGCAGATGGTGTGGGTTTGTAAACCACCACTGTCTTTCCCTGTGCTTTACAAATACCTCCTGTTTTGGGGTTAGTTTGGAATTTTTAAGGAGTCCTGGCTGTGCTCCCAGTCAAATGATATGAAAGAGAGGGCTCCTGGAGTGGAAGAGCTGAGGGAGACTCAAGAGAAGTGTCGTTCTAAGCTTTCTTGTCAGGTATTGTAACAGGAAAAGCTGCAAATCACAGTGCCCAGCTAGTGCTAAAAGGCATTAAGTGTTAATCATAGCAGCGCTGGTCAGCCTATGCTCCATCCAGACATGGCCTTTATCCTGAAAACTTCAACCAAACAACCTTAAAGAATGTATCCTGATATCAAAAACTTTTCATGTTTCCAGCATGACTGCAATATTAACTACAAACCTCAGTAATATTAAAGCACTTGCATTTGCAAATCTGAAAAATGGACCTCGGATCAGGTCAGCAAAACCAAGGTTGTATCTGCCAACAGAAGGCTAAATTCAGGTAACTTAGGGAAGGTGAGCTGTAACTGTTCCTGAGAAATCCTTCCCTTTAAATGTCTTGTAGAAAAACCTCGGCCAGATCCACTGAGGGATGTTGAGAACTGAAGAACAAAGCGTGTGCAGGAGCAGGTGAACATCAAATCTGTCTTACCCCAAAACCAACCAGTGAAAAACAGGTGTCTGGGCTGGAGTTGTTGGCTTCTCCATCTCCCAAGGGAGGACAGAGCAGGAGATTCCATCCCTCCCAAGATCTGACCCGGCACTTTCTGGAGTTCTGCCTTCTGACGAGGCAGCGGCACACTGTGCCCTGGGGATTCTTACACAGCAGGATCCTCCCCTCCTGGGACAGGCAGTCCATCACAATTCGTAGAATCATAGAATCATAGAATTGATTGGGTTGGAAAAGACCTCCGAGATCATCAAGTCCAACCCTTGGTCCAACTCCAGTCCATTTACCAGATCATGGCACTCAGTGCCACGTCCAATCTCAGTTTAAAAACCTCCAGGCACGGTGAATCCACCCCCTCTCTGGGCAGCCCATTCCAATGGCTGAGCACTCTCTCTGTAAAGAATTTTTTTCTGATATCCAACTTAAATTTCCCCTGGCAGAGCTGAAGCCCCCTTGTCCTATTGCTGAGTGCCTGGGAGAAGAGACCAACCCCCACCTGGCTATAACCTCCCTTCAGGGAGTCATAGAGAGTGAGGAGGTCACCTCTGAGCCTCCTCTTCTCCCGACTAAACACCCCCAGCTCCCTCAGCCTCTCCCCACAGCACTTGTGCTCCAGTCCCTTCACCAGCCTTGTTGCTCTTCCCTGGCCCCGCTCCAGCCCCTCAATGTCCACCCTGAACTGAGGGGCCCAGAACTGACCACAACACTCCAGGTGTGGCCTCAACAATGCAGAGTCCAGGGGAAGGATCACTGCCCTGCTCCTGCTGGCCACGCTATTGTTGATCCAGGCCAGGATCCCATTGGCCTTCTTGGCCACCTGGGCACACTGCTATGGATCACTATTTTGAGATGTAGCTCGTAAGTTTTTAAAGCTATGCCAGCTTGAGCCCAATTTCCATCACAAGCTCCATTTAGAGCCGTTGCCTTTAGGAAACTGAGAGTAGGATTGTGGTTAAACGGAGAGGGAACACCAGACCACTGGATTTTTATTTGCAGGCTCCACTCTATCTCCTGAGGCATGACCATACTCACATGGACACAAATAAAATCCATGAATCCATCTTCTAAAAGCCTTTGCTATGAGCTTCATAATAACCTAAACATGAAAATAGTTACTCAGAACTATTCCTTGAAGGAGCAAAGGCCTTTTGTCGAGGACTGTGGATGTGCCCATGTTGGTGAGTGGTTGGACTCTGAATCCAGAGTTCTTCCTATTGGAATGCTCATATTTGATGTGCTGTCACATTTAAACCAGCCAAATGCTGGTCAGTGGGAAGAGAGCAACCAGCAGCTGCCAAGGCTCCTCCTGGACATGCCAAGGGCGTTGCACTCAGGCCTGGCAAAGGTTTGAGGACAGGCTCGAGCCGAGCCAAATTGCCATAGACACAACTTTGGCTCAACACAAGGCACGACAATCAGACGGGCAATGGCAGAGAGCGCCAGCAGCGAGACAGAGCTCAGAACACCCCCTGACCCAGCTGGTGGGGACTTCTGTGGGTGCCAGGGGGGCACTGCCCTCCTGCTGACACTGAGGGTCTGTGATGGGCAGACCAGCAGCCTCGGTGCCTCAGGGTGGGTTCTGCAGGACTGGCCAAGCTGCTGGTGGGGCTTGGGCTCTGACACTGGCAGCACATGGCACAGGAAGATATTTGTCAGTAGACACATGACAGAGATAACTGAAAATGCTGTGCAGCACATCTGCATGTTTTCAATACACAGCACAATTCTTTAGTCTTTATTATTTTGTATGACCCCACCCTTTAGTCCTAAGGTTCATCTGCCAGGGCCTAGCAAGCTTGGACGGTGGCAGCAAAGTCCTCAGGATGCAGGTTTAGTTAGAGTGTCCTTCTCTTAGATGGATGGCCTTACAGGGCTAAGCGAGCTCCATCTGCCCGGGTTTGGAGTTAGAGTTGTCCTTCTCCAGGGATGGTTCCCAGGAGGCCGGCGAGCCCATCCTGCCCATGGACACACATTGTCTGACCCTTCAGCTGAGACCTGACTAGCATGGGAGCCCCTACCAGAGGCATAGCCATGAGTGATGAATGATTATTTTGTATATGAAGAACTTCTGCCTGAAAGCCAGTGTGGTTTCAGAGCCAGTAGAAGTACCACAGACATGGTATTTGTTCTCAGACAACTGCAGGAGAAGTGCAGGGAACAGAACAAAGGTCTCTGTGTAACTTTTGTTGACCTCACCAAAGCTTTTCACACTCAGCAGAAAAGACCTGCGGATTTAATGTTTGTTTTTTAGCTCCTTAAAACTGGCTGCTTGGACATTTTCCTGCCTTTCCATACAAAATCCAGCAGGTTCAACCATTTGACCTGGCGTTGGAAGGGCCTGATGAGCATCACTGAGACCCTGAGATGTCAGACCTTTTAGCTCCTGCCCAGGGTAGCAGCAGAAATAAGTGCCCTCCGAATGTCAGCTCAGGGATGAAAGTGCAATTTAAAAGTCAGAAGTGATTTAGTGACTTAGAGTCATGTGGCCCGGGGTTCAGGCTGCCCAGGTCTGCTCCGTGCCTGCAGGGAGGGCTGAAGGCACCTGCCCCTGGCTCCCACACCCAGCAGAGCAGGGCCTGAGCCACAGGAGCTGCACCAAGACAGATGCCGTGAGAAACAGGAGCTAAAGACATGCCATGACCTGGCTGGGGTGGTCCTGACTGGTGAGTGACCTGGGCAAGGTGCAGGGCAGAGCAGGGGGGATGAGGAGCCGGCAGGTTTGTGCTCGGTGCATGGTGTGCGGGGCTGTGTGTTCCCTGTAACCTGGGCTGTGTGTTCCCTGTAACCTGGGCTGTGTGTTCCCTGTAACCTGGGCTGTGTGTTCCCTGTAACCTGACATTGTGTGTTCCCTATAACCTGGGCTGTGTGGTCCCTGTAACCTGGGGCTGTGTGTTCCCTATAACCCAGGGCTGTGTGTTCCCTATAACCTGGGCTGTGTGGTCCCTGTAACCTGGGGCTGTGTGTTCCCTATAACCCAGGGCTGTGTGTTCCCTATAACCTGGGCTGTGTGGTCCCTGTAACCTGGGGCTGTGTGTTCCCTATAACCCAGGGCTGTGTGTTCCCTATAACCTGGGCTGTGTGGTCCCTGTAACCTGGGGCTGTGTGTTCCCTATAACCCAGGGCTGTGTGTTCCCTATAACCTGGGCTGTGTGGTCCCTGTAACCTGGGGCTGTGTGTTCCCTATAACCCAGGGCTGTGTGTTCCCTATAACCTGGGCTGTGTGGTCCCTGTAACCTGGGGCTGTGTGTTCCCTATAACCCAGGGCTGTGTGTTCCCTATAACCTGGGCTGTGTGGTCCCTGTAACCTGGGGCTGTGTGTTCCCTATAACCCAGGGCTGTGTGTTCCCTATAACCTGGGCTGTGTGGTCCCTGTAACCTGGGGCTGTGTGTTCCCTATAACCCAGGGCTGTGTGTTCCCTATAACCTGGGCTGTGTGGTCCCTGTAACCTGGGGCTGTGTGTTCCCTATAACCCAGGGCTGTGTGTTCCCTATAACCTGGGCTGTGTGGTCCCTGTAACCTGGGGCTGTGTGTTCCCTATAACCCAGGGCTGTGTGTTCCCTATAACCTGGGCTGTGTGGTCCCTGTAACCTGGGGCTGTGTGTTCCCTATAACCCAGGGCTGTGTGTTCCCTATAACCTGGGCTGTGTGGTCCCTGTAACCTGGGGCTGTGTGTTCCCTATAACCCAGGCTGTGTGTTCCCTGTAAGCTGGGCTGTGTGTCCCCTGTAAGCCGGGGCTGCACAGCCACGAAAGCTGCCCAGCTGTGCCAGGGGGCTGATGATGCACCAGCCCCTGTGAGAGGTGCACTGGGGATTGACTAACCCTGGGGCTGTCTGCTGGAAGAGGGTCACCTCTTGCAGCTCTGGCCTCAGCAAGGGGGTACCACAGTCACAGAAGTGATGGCTGAGAGGATCCCTGGACGTCTCCAGCCCAAGGTCCTGCTCAGTAGGACACCCTCCAGCACCAACCCAGGGTGGTACAGTCCTGCAAATGTCCAAGCACAGCTCCTCCTCACCTGAGCCCCCCTCAGGGAGGGGCCTTTAACATCCCAACCTGTGGCACCTGCCCTTTGTTGGATTGTTTGGCACTAGAGGAAAGAGACCGGCTGTATCCCCCCTGTAAGAGCCCTTCAAGGAGCCCCAGGGTGCTGCTGAGCAGCCCTCAGCCTCTGCCTGGCCACACTGCACAGCCCCAGTGCCACCACCTCTCCTGCTGAGCCACATGCCCCAGATCCCTGGCACCTTGGAAGCACCCGCTGGCCACTCTCCAGTTTCTCCAGCTCCCTCTCGAGCTGACAGGGGGGACACAACTCAGCACAGCATTACCAGGGCCCCAGATGCCACAGAGAGGGTGCCAACCCCCCTCCACCTGCAGCCCACACTCCTCCTCCCAGGGCAGCCCAGCCCAGAGTTCAGTGTGTTTGGGATGAGCCCAGCTGTGAGTTCATATTCCTGCTGGAATTCCACCATCACCCTTCCCTGCCCGGCTCTGCTGGTTTGACATTCCTACCCGACCACATCAAGGGGAGTTCTGGGGAAGAGTCAGCAGGTAGGACAGATGGCTTGTGAATTCACTGGTTTGTGGCCTCCAACATCCCCAACATCCCCATCCAGCCCTCAGTGAAGAGTATCAGGTGGCCAGAAGTCCCTGCTGAATTCCCAGTGCTCTTCCACAGGTCCCTTCAGCAGGTGCTTCACTTGTCAGATGCTGCTTTTAGAGAAGGACTCAAATGCAAAACAGCCAGTTTGCAACTGAACAGCCTCTCAAAAGCTCCTTGTGACCACTTAAATTGACTTCCAGATTTAGTTACCAGAACGGTACCAGAGATTCTGGCTCAAGGGCAGGAGCATTTGTAAGTCTTTCTGTGGGTCAGAGCCCTTCTCCCTGTGCTCCTGCAGCTCCAGGCTCCTGCTGGCCCTGCAGGGCAGATGGGCCCTGGGGTTGGGACACTCCTGGAGACAGGAGTGGTTGGATTTTGAGGGAATGAGACGTCCTGATAAGCAGGGCAATGTGACATTTCTGATGGCTCTGGACTGTGGTGCTCTGGCAGCATTTTGAGGCTGTCGCTGAGCTCAGGACTCTGCACCAGCCTGTGCCATGGCATGGCATGGAACGAGATGACCTTTAGGGTCCCTTCCAACCCAGATTCTTCTGGGATTCTAGGCAGGGCAGAGAAAAAACCACTTGGCCCTGGGAAGCCCCTGCCAAGCCCTGGGGCGTGCTGGGGCTCACGAGGCTGTGCATCCTTGGAATCTCTGCCTGGCAAAGGGCAGTGCTGCCCATGTGTGCCTGCACTCAGGACAGGGGATGGGTCTGAAACCCAGCTTGGAAAGCTCTTGCTTTCCTGGCACAGACTAACCATCCCAGTTGGCAGGGTGGTGAGATGGATTCCCACTGGCCACGCCTGGCTGTGGAAAAGGCTGAAAAAACCTTTAAAACCACAAACCTCTTTACAGCCACCAGACCCTGAACACTTGTGGTCATTAGTTGCTGACAACTGTTTCCATGAGCAGCCACGGGTCACCCCAGCATGTCTCCTCACTCCCCCTGCCCTCCCTGCAGTCCCCAGGCAGGTCCTCCTGCAGTCCCCAGGCAGGTCCTCCTGCAGCCCTGGCAGCTGGGCTGGGACACGGAGGGGCACCAGTGGTCCCCACAGTCCCTGGGGGTGATAACACCCTCCAGCAGCAACAGAGGAGGTGACGGGTGGTTTAAGCATCAGCTCTCCCAGTTGGGAGCTCCCTGTGCCAGGCTGCTCTGGGGCTGCTTTGGTTTGGGTACCAGGGCAGCCCCTTGGGGCTGCACAACACGAGCCATCAGCTCCTTCTCTGACAACTCCATCACCACCTCCCCCATTTCATGGGGTCTCAGCACATCCAGAGTTGGAGGAGACGCCCAAGGACCGTGGGGTCTGATGGTGCACTGCAGTTGTACCCCTTTGGAATCCAGTTGTAAGGGCCACGTGTCTCTGCCAGGACACAGAGGTAAGAGTGCTTGGAACCTTCAGAGAATGGAAAAACCAACCGTGCCAAGGGGATGAGACCTGCCATTTGTTCCAGCAAGAGCTGAAGGACACCAGGTCCATGTCACCTCAGGCTGCAGCTGCAGCTGGTTCTCACACACAGGTTTTCCCTTATGAGGACGCTGCTCTAGGACTAGTGAGAACAGGTTTTTTAAGTTTCTCTCTGCCTCTTTCTCAGGGCCCAAGGCCACAGGGATCCGCAGCCAGGTGCCAGAGCCTCCAGATCCCCCCCCAAAAATTCCTGAGGGACAGAAATAAAATTCAATAACTTAAGATGGACGAAGCCATTCTTGCAGTTGTCAAGTCATCTGCTTAGAGACAGGAATGCTGGATGGGGAGTTATGGGCAGTGACCCATTGATGCCAAGTCGTGAGGAATGGTGAGAGGAGTGGGGCTGAATCTTTTACTCCTTGTTTACACCAATAACTCCAAATCTTCCTCCTTTCTCCAGGCTCTGGTGACACACCAGAGGTTTTCAAGACTTTTTAGGGAATTATGACCATGGAAGAGGAGAACACTTGGTGTTTCTTCTCTGTTCATGGGTGGAGTTGTCTCTCTGATTGTCCTCTTCAGCCCCTGCACATATATCAGCAACCTGGGAGTGATTTCTAGCTGTTTCCTGGGCTACAGCCTCTCTGTTGGGCTGCACTGACACAGCTCTGGCCATGGGCTGGATTTCCATCCAAATACTCCTGGTAAAGCTCTGGGCCCACCCATCAGTCTCTCCATACACTGCATGGACCTGTCTGCCATACCTTGATGCCCCTCAGTCCCAGTGACTCAGACATGCCCTGTCATCCCTTGTCTCATCAGAGGATTTGGGGTTAAAAAAGACTTCAGGTGTTGTTGGTGTCACCACCATCCCTCCTGTTGGTCCCTAAAAAGGCCCTTGGCGTGACTCAGGCCTGTTGCCTGTGGGTCTGGGGTGCCAGCCATGGCCCTGTTGCCCACTTTGCCTCCAGCCCTGAGGGTCAGGAGGAGCAGCAGTCCTGGTCTCCATGGCCTCTCCACATCTCCCCATCTCTTCCTCCTCTGCCTCTCTTTCAGCAGCAGTAACCCAGACAGCCTAAGAGTTGGACACGTATCTGAGGAAGCTTTGTTGGCCTCAGCTCCTCCTGTCAGCACTCCCACAGGCAGCATTTAACTGACCTTTTCCCATCTGTGCCCCATTTGTTCCTTTGCTCTGCCGCAATAGGATGGGAGCATGTGAAGAAGGGTTGGACCTGTGTCAAAATACCTCCCCTGCTCACTGAAGGTTACATCCCCAGTCTGTGCCAGTCTGGACCTCACTCAGAGCTGGCCGGTGGGGACAGGGAGATGTCAGGGGTCTGCCAACAACAGGCTGGTCTGAAACCCGGGTCCCTCTCGGCTCTACAGCTCAGCAGCTTCACTGTCCTGCTGCCACCAGTGAGTCTGGACACCGAGCTCTGGGTTTGCACCACAAAATGGTTCCCTTTGGGTGCCAACTCTCCACTCTGTGCCCTGTGCCCACTGCTGAGGGTGTGACCCCCCTGCCCCCGTAAGGACCTTCACCACCAAGGCCAGGGCAGGACCCTCCTCTGATGTGATGGTGAGGAGCTGCAGTTGGGCTCCCCTCCCTCCAGACAATGTGACCACATGGCCACATCCTTCCCCAGCTCCTCAATAAAATACAACTCCCCGAATCCTCAGCAGCTTCCTCCCTTTGCCTTTATTCCTTCCGCAGCACTGTCAGTGATGCCATCCCTGCTGGCATTGTCTCCAGCAGCTGGATTGTTCCAGCCACCCCCAAACTCACTGACAAGGCGCCGAGACCCCGTTCCTACAGCCCTCCTTTTCCTTGGGCACATCCTCATCACCACAGGCAGAAACATTTTCCCTGTTCGTGTCCCAGAGCTGAAATGATCTGTGTTGCTGTTGCTGCCCCAACATTCCCTGTGCAGCAGGAATACAGCCGGAGGGCTGTGCCAGCAGGACAGGGCTGAGCATCCCCGGGCCCTGCCAGGTGAGCTGCCAGCCCATCCCGCAGGGCTCACCTTTGGCTGAGCTGGCTTTGGCTGAGCAGGGCGAGCCCAGGGGAGCCCCAGCCCAGCCTGGCCCCGTGGGGCGCAGAGGCTCAGCACAGGTGGCTGGGCTGATGCTCTGCCCCATCTTTGCTTCCCTCCCCCTGTTTTGGGACATGCTGATCCCTGCAATTGAGGCTCATCCCCCAAAACCTGCTCTGTGCCTGCCTGAAGGTCAGAGGATCAGGAAGACAATTGGAAAAGGATGGTTTTTTTAAAGATAATATATATCACACCGTGCCAGAGCCCACTACACAACCCCAGCTGCCCGGAGCAGATATTGCAAGCCTTCAGTGGGACCAAAGGGGACATTTCATTCCTGTGCCATGGGAAGCTTTGTCTCTCCTGAGCAGCCTGGGAGCCCTGGCCCAGATATTGCTGCCCTCCTGCTCCCTCAGCCTTCAGCAAACCTCTAAAATCCCACCACATCAACCATCTCAGCCCTACGTGGGGCATCTCACCACGTCCCTCCAGCACAGCAGAGACTCTCTGGACCTTTGGCGTTTCCAGAATCTCCAAAAAAATGTGCAAAGCCTGGATCTGTTGCCTGAAATGCCTCTCGCCTCCCTCCTTCGCCGAGGATGCTGCCATGGCCCTGGTGTCTGTGTCTGGCGTCCCTGCATTGTTCACTTTGGGGGAGCTCGCAGGGGTGTTGGAGAAGGCGAGGGCTCGGTGCAGCCACCTGTGTGCAGCCTGTCCTCCAGAAAACAGGGACAGACATTTTGCTCGCAGGGACACTTTTTGCTTTTAGTCAAGAAAGGCTTCGGTTCCTCGCCCAGGGAGTCAAACCCCTCCTTGATTTGGGTTTTAAACCCTGATTTATATCAAAGCCTGGGGCGGGTCAGGACCTGGGGAGCCCCTGGGAGAGCTGGTGGCACAGCAAGGTCTTGGCGCCTTCAGTGCAGCCCTGAAGCTGTGCCCTGCTCCACGAGGGGACAAGGGATGGCAGGGGTGGCACGGGTGGCACGGGTGGCAGGGATGGCAGAGGTGGCAGAGGTGGCAGGGATGGCAGGGATGGCAGAGGTGGCAGAGGTGGCAGGGATGGCAGGGATGGCAGAGGTGGCAGAGGTGGCAGGGATGGCAGGGATGGCAGAGGTGGCAGAGGTGGCAGGGATGGCAGGGATGGCAGAGGTGGCAGAGGTGGCAGGGATGGCAGGGATGGCAGAGGTGGCAGAGGTGGCAGGGATGGCAGGGATGGCAGAGGTGGCAGAGGTGGCAGGGATGGCAGGGATGGCAGAGGTGGCAGAGGTGGCAGGGATGGCAGGGATGGCAGAGGTGGCAGAGGTGGCAGGGATGGCAGGGATGGCAGAGGTGGCAGAGGTGGCAGGGATGGCAGGGATGGCAGAGGTGGCAGAGGTGGCAGGGATGGCAGGAGTGGCAGGGATGGCAGGAATCAAAGTGCTGCTCCCCGTCTTTCAGGAGCCTCCCCTGCCCCAGGCTGGGCTCAGCAGCCACGCTCAGGGCGAGGGAATCATTTAATTCTTCAGAAAACCTGCTGTGATTTAGCCATTTCATGAACCTGCGGAGCTTTTAAACGCTTCCTGAGCGGGCACTTCTCATTGTATTCTCAGTCTTTCTCCGCTGGAATGGCACATTTTCATTCCCAAAGCCCACGGTAATAAAATGGATTATTATTAAAAGAAAGCCTCTTTTCCCCCCTGATTCCTAAATATTCCCAGCCATGGCAGTCCATTCCCAAGTTCACTCCCACCTACTTCTTGCCATCTCCATGTTGGCACCGAAAGCCTCTAATTCAGTCATAAAAAAGGAGACTTTTCTGGAAAGGCGAAAAAACCCCCAAGAATCTCAGTAGCACCAAATTCCACCATCTCCCTCTTTGCCCTGCGAATCCTCAGGCTCACAGCCCCTACCTGGCACACACAGGAACTTAAGGAGAGATAATTCCAACGAGAAATCTGACATAAAGGGAAAAATTAACCGAAATATTCTGTTATGCAACTCGCTGTCTGCTGGCTCTAACCGACCTGAAATGTTTAATTTGATATTTTTGTTCTAAAGTGCTTCCAGTCACATTTTGTTAATGAATTTATTTCTATGGGGTTATATTTATTTTTAAAATAAGTAACTCACGTTACTTATCAGCCACGTTCTAAGATATAACCAATTCTTTTAAAAATTATTTTTCTTATTGATGCAAGGAAATTCGCATCGTGCCCATAATTAAAATGAACAAAATCCATCTTTGAGGAATTTTACTAAGGAATATTTTTTCAGGTGCCATTTGTGTTCTCGGCTTATTTGCCGGACTAAATTCACATGACAGAATACAACAAAAGAAGAGAGAGAAGTCCAAAAAACGCAGCAGCCAAAACGAAAATAGAATTAAATGTGGGGTTTTTGGTTGGTTTTTTTTTGGTAAATGCTCGATCACAGTTTAATGGAAAAGAAGAAAATCCCTGTGACAGAGTTGTGTGAGAGGCAAAATTCCCATTGCACAAGGAAATAAAACCGCATCCTTTCCCATCTCAACGAGAAGCCTATTGCTCCAGTGCCGAAAATGGAGAAATTAAGAGTGGTGGGGAAGCCTCCATTTGTGCAAAGGGAAACCCTTTCAAAATAAGCCTCCAAACTTTTCATTCCCTTCATCAATTGCAGGTCAAATCCAAAGAAATTATGCTCAGAATCAAGCAGCTCAGCAGGGCAAGGGGCGAGAGGGAACACGCGTCCACACAGCCCCCATGGCTAATAATTAATTAATGCATTAATCAATCATAGGCAGAGGGAAGGGCGGGCGGGAGGAAGAAATCTTACCACCAAATTGGGTACCCGGCTAAGACCTTTGTGCCATTGAAGAGAAAAGACAGAATTAGTCCAAGCAGGTGGTAATCCATTAGTCCGGGCTGGTGCGATGGGGAAAATCTCCGCGAAGTTTTCACACAAACATGAAGTGCCAGAATGAAGAATCCCCTTCCTCGCAGGAAAAAAAGAAAAAAAAAAAGAGAAAAAAAAAAAAAAGAAAAGGAAAAAAAAAGAGAAGAGTTCAAGCCAAGTCCCTGGTGGTGGTGCGGGGTGACTGTCAGAAACACACCTCTCCAAGCCTTTCCCCTGTAGATCATCCAAAAGCGTCTATTAAAAAGTGCAGGGCTCGGGGATGTCAGCAGGCGGCCAATCAGGGCCCAAGGTGAGGGATGAGCCTCAGCCCAGGGCTGTCAATCACCTCCTCCCCCTCCACCCCACAACTTTGTTCGAGCCCTCGCTGCCTCACAGACCCCCAGAGCACCAGACTTCACTGGGGTGCTGAGGCTTGGGGGAGGATTTTGCCTTTTAATGTGTTTTTTTTTAATTTATTTTTAATTTTCCTCCCCCCTCCCCGATTTCTCTTGGAGCCCGGGATGCTCAACCCCTGCGCCAGGACCCCGCCAGGTGAGCTGAGGGCTGATGGAGATGCACCACTTGTTCTTCAGGTGAGCACCAACCCCTCCTAAGGGGGGGCAGAACAACCCCGTGGATGTCTCGGTGTGGGCAGAACTGGTTCTGAGCTCCAAAGGAAATCTGCAGGGGCCAGGTTTTGGTGCGTGGGTGGGATGGGTGGAGGGGGCAAGCCTGGGTGAGGGGGGATCAGGCAGATGGGAACGTGTCCCGTGAATGGCTTTTTTTTTGTGTAGTGCATCTCTGGATGTAGAAGCATGAAAATATTATCCAAAACCCACATGCGAAATTATTAAAAAAACATCATAATCAGTTCCTTCATTTGCAAATAGACCCGAGGAAGATTTTCCTTAAAAATCCTTGTTACTGTATAGAGACCCAGTTTTTACAGGGGCTGTTGTGTCACAGCAGCAGGTCTAGAGGATGACTCGACAGAATGGGACAAAGAAAGGGGAGAAGCCAAAAAAGTTGCTTTTCTCCTAAAGCATCCTCAGCCCTATTGCTGCTTTGGGGCTGATGGTGTGTAAGCACCTGGAGTTCAAGTGCTTCAGGAGCAGCCAATAAATCAATTTATTTCAGAGCCGTGGCCACAGCAGAGGTTCAAGGTCCTATCAGGCAGCTCAATGCATCTCATGGTTTTGAAAGTTGGTATTGGGGCTGTGGGCACAAACAATGTCTCGGTGTTTAATTACACACAGGCACAGGGTGCCCAGAGAAGCTGTGGCTGCCCCATTCCTGGAAGTGTCCAAGGCCAGGTTGGACGGGGCTTGGAGCCCCCTGGGCTGGTGGAAGGTGTCCCTGCCCATGGCAGGGGGTGGCACTGGATGGGCTTTGAGGTGCCTTCCAACCCAAGCCATTCCATGATCCTGTGATGCACCTGTCTCTTGCTTCTGTCTTTCCTGATTCACAGTTCTCAATGATTTTCGTTTGTTTGGACACTGAGTTAATAGAGAGCCGCTCTCATAAGTGATAATTTGGTTCCTGGCCATCACACACCCAAGAGGGGACACCCAGCAGCTCTTCACACCTCACCTCTTCATCAGGTCCTGGGACTGAGAGGCCAAACTTCTCCAGGCTTTGTGCAACAGGTTTTCCAGCTGTCTGTGACCAGCATGGGTGTTAAATACGGCTTGTTCTCTCGTGGGATTTCAAATCCCCAAGCGGTGTGTTGGGTGTAGTCTGCCTTGGAAAAACTCCTACTGACAGCCAGGTGTGTTTTATTGAACACAATCATCTGGGTTTAAGAGAGCAGTGATTGGCAAACGAGCATTTGGAGACATGAATTTAATCTCTTCCACTAAATTAAACACTGGAAATCTACCCCAGCTCTGGAACTGTGCTGTCCATGTTTTAACCATGAAGACAGACCCTGCAATGGGCCAACCTGCACAGCCCTGTGGAAATTTTAGTCATGGTTTGGGGTTACTGTGGAACAGGAACTATTCCTGATAGGCCCTTAAGGTGTGACCTTCATCTCCTGGAGGCTCAGGGAGTTCAGCAGGATGGATGAAGGTGGCTCTGTGCCCATGTCTGTCTCATGCCAGGGAATGGTCACAGGACTTTTCACTCACTGGTTAAAGAAAGCCACAGAGTGTGTGAAAATGCCACCAAAGCACCTGCCAGCCTGTCCAGGAAAGCAGAGCTGAAAGTGCTGCCCGGGTTGATGCCTCTGCTGGTGGGTGTTTTGAAGATGCACAAACAGAATAAGGATTAAAAGTACTGAGTGACAGAATTTCTGCCATCAAAATGCCAAACTCTTAGAGAGGCATCAAACAGAGAGACTGCAGTGAGGTGTCTCAGGTGACACTGCAGTGAGGTGTCTCAGGTGACACTGCAGTGAGGTGTCTCAGGTGACACTGCAGTGAGATATCTCAGGTGACACTGCAGTGAGATATCTCAGGTGGCACTGCAGTGAGATATCTCAGGTGACACTGCAGTGAGGTGTCTCAGGTGACACTGCAGTGAGGTGTCTCAGGTGACACTGCAGTGAGATATCTCAGGTGACACTGCAGGTGACTGAGTGCCCATGGAAGGGGAAAAAAAAAAATCTCAGGCACTGTAGAAATCCAGTCGGGGAAAGCCTTTGAAATCTGACCTGAATGGTTGGTCAGAGACCATCATTAAGGTCTGGGTGAACCTGGAAGTGGTGGGTTAATGGTTGGACTCCGTGACCTTGAAGGTCTTTTCCAAGCTTAATAATTCTGTTATTCTCTGGTGGCTGAGACGTTCCTGTCCATCAGACATGGGGGAATACAGAATTCTCTTTATTAATCTCTTGATACCAGGTTTTCTAAACCAAGCCAAGAACCAGCTACAAAGTGCTCCCTCTGCAGGAAACCAAGTGGGAAAGTGACCCAAGACCCAAACCCAGAGAGTGTCTTTGTTGTGAGCTGGGCAGCGATCTCGGGGCGGCCTCAGCAAGGGCTGTGTTACAGCAGCAGCAGCAGCAGAGGTGCCACAGTGGCCACCCAGCCCCCTGTACCTGCCCAGCACCACTGGCACAGCCACAGACAGGCCCTGAGAGATGAACAGCGTGTTGGTAAAGCTTTGATCCCGAGCAGCTGAATTCACAGGAAAGCTCTCCATGGCCTTTGACTCTGATGAAGCTTCTCAAGTTGCCCGTCCTCCCGCTCCTCTGAACTTCTCCCTCCCGTTGCTTTCTGTCTTCCCTGACCATCTGCGTGTCCCACCACTGTCAGGAATTCATGGTCTCTCACCTTTTGTGTTTCAAGTGTGTCTGTAGCTGCTTTGGCTTGGAGATGCTGTGAGTAGAGGGCCCTTCCTGTCCCTAACCAGTGACTCGGGGCTCCAAGTTTCTCCCACTGCAATGAGCAGAAAAACAATGGCAGGTTCCAGTTGTGTCTTTGGCTGTATCAGCCTCGGTCCCCAAAGCCTTGGAATGGCAGGCCCGGCTCCTCAGGGAGCAGGACCTGTCTCACAGGGATGAAGACAACATTGTTTGTGAAAGGAACAGACTTACTTTGAGTCTTCTCTGCTGTGAAATGAAAATCTGATGCGTACATGCTAAAATTATCCTGGGGGTATTTCATGCCAGCCTGAACAAATATTTATAAGTTCTACAGCAAACATTAATTTTAAATGTAATTTCTAAGAGCAAATGACAGTTACCCCAAAGAGTACAATTTCAAAATTTCACTCATAGGTACCTCCTTGTGCTGCTGACTGACAGTTTTATTAACTGAGGGTCTTTTCAATCACATCGCTCTGTCTAGTTTGGCAATATTGACTCTTATAGACCAGTTTCAATATGCCCAGAAATGAAAGAAATTGAGGAAGTCAGAGGTTTGGCTGCTCAAGAAAAGTCCTGTTGCCTTTACAATGTCAGTATAAAGGTCCTTCTGTGTTGTGGGACATTGTGGTCCTGCAAACGTGGTCGCTGGAGGTGCTGAGGAATCCAAAGGGATCCCTTGGTTTATTCCAACAACACTCCAGCAAAGGAGCATTGTAGCCACGTTGGAAATGTGCCTCTCCTTCCCTTCAGGCTCTAACTTTTGCAACTTCTTCTTCTTTCAGCTTTTCTTCCTTTCTCCATTGGAATTACCAGCAGGAAGAAACCAAGGGCCTGGGGAAGGTGGTTGGACCATGGAGCCTCTGGATTCCTTCTCAGCATGGATTTCAAAGCACAATGAACCACTGAGGAGCGTAAGACACCAGGAGCTCAGACCACTCCTGGTGGAGTCATCCCATGGTCAGTGCGATGTGAGAGGACAACTCCAACCTCACAGCTGAGGGCAAGGGATGGATGGTCTGAGAGATGGATGGATGGATGGATGGATGGATGGATGGATGGATGGATGGATGGATGGATGGATGGATGGATGGATGGATGGATGGATGGAGGGATGGATGGATGGAGGGAGGGACTGATGGATGGATGGAGGGACGGACAGACGGACAGATGGACGGATGGAGGGATGGACAGACGGACGGACGGATGGATGGATGGATGGATGGATGGATGGATGGATGGATGGATGGATGGATGGATGGATGGATGGATGATGTCAGAGGGGGTTTAGGCAGCTGATTTGGTGTGTTGGGAGAACCAGGGGATGTACAAGACCTACGGTGCAACAGTAAACAGCAGTATCAGGGGGCTTGACTTGCAGGTCAACCCCAGGTCAGTGGTGGAGGGTGTTTTAGTTGGGTGCTGGAAGTTGAACTGCATATCTGGGCGATGTCTGGGCATGGCCAGAAACAGGAGCTGAGAAGGTGGACCTCCTGGACAATGGTCTTTTAAGGGTTTTCAAGTCCTAGAATCAGCTGGGTTTGTTGGTTTGAAGATGTAATTTTGGTCTACTTGTCTAAAGGATTTGTTAGTGCTTTGATGGCTGTAGCCATCACTCTTAAAGTATATAATTATATAAATATAAGGAGCTGAAGAAGCTGCCTGAGTCCCTTCCATCTCTAACTACTGCAACCCTGTGTGTCTCTGAGGGTTCTGTTTGCTGTTAACATTTCCTTCTAAACTTACCTGTTGCTCAGGTTTCTTGGCCAAAGCTCTCTCCTGGAGCCTTGTGTTCCCCCTGGCTCTAACAGGCTCTTCTCCGCTGCTGTTTCGGGTTCCTCACATCTCAGTCCGTGCTGCCTGGGCTCACCATCACTGCCTGGAAAGAGCCATCCTGTGTTAACACCTCAGCAGAGCAGCTTCAAGAAGGGCCTGCTGGATATTCATCATTTCTGGTCCTTGGACAGGAAAACTGTTGTGCATTTCCATGGATCTTCTCCATCTGCTCTGCCACCAGTGATGTGACATTCCCAGTGGAATTCTGAATGGGTACATGAGTTCTTCTAACAATACCTTGAGAACTTTCATTACTTTATTGGGCTGACAGGGAAAAGCTTCAAACCACCCAGAAAACGTGTCAACTAAAACCCTCTTGTTGAGGTAACTCAGAAAAACCTGTTTGCCAGTAACGTCCAGGACGGTTTCCTCTTTTTGTAGTTCCCAAAGGAGGCCTTTTGTAGGACTTGCAAACACATTGTACACTTACAGACTCCGCTTTCGGTGATTCCTGTCATTTTTACTCTGACTACTTGATGCTGCACGTTATCCACAGTAATTTCTGCTCCCCGGGGTGTTTCCCTGGGTTTATCCTCTGCTTCTTTTCTCCTCACTGCTCGAGGGAGGGACTTGTCTTTTTGCTGTTATCCACCATCCTGCAGAATCCAGGTGGCCTTTCAGAATTTCAGCTTTTTGTCTTGGGCTTGGTATTCTGGGCTTACGTTTGAAAGGTTCACCCATTTTGATGGTGCACCCATGAGATGCTTTTCTCTGCCACCTGACACCCTGTGGCCTGGCTGAGCACAGCCCGTGGTCCTCTTGGAGCCTCAACCCCATGGTTGCTCCAGCTCAGCTTTAATGCTGGTTCCAAGCAGGCTCAGAGTCTCTGTGGGGTGGCAGAAAAGCTGCTGCCACCTTTGCCTGCCTGCAGATGATGGTGTTTGAACCTCTCAGGCTCCTGCAGGAGATTTACCCACGGGGAAAATAATTCACAGCTGCAGGAAAATGCATCTTCACCTGCTTGGATGAGCACCATGATGTTGCTTCTACTTTCTTTTTCTTTTTTTTTTTTTTAAAGTTTCCTTCTGCTGAAGATGTGGGGTAGAACAGAGGGAAGTCAGGTTTATCTGAAGGTTTGGTGGCTGTTGAGATGAGGGAATAAAACGCCCTGAGTTTAGCAAAACCCTTTAACACATTTTAGTGTTTTAGGAATAACTTTATGGCTCGTATTTTGTGCAGATAGCCTGTACCTCACTCCATTTATTTACAAACTATTCCAAGCTGATGGTATGGAATTCCTCCTCTTGGGTTACTTTTGGTCTTTCAGAGGTGGTAGAAACTCTTTTGAACCAAACATATGCTGCAATATCCCAGTCTCGTGGCCAGGGAACTGGGAGTTCTGGTTTGGTTTGGGGTTTTTTTCCCCCTTTAAAACAAAAGACTGTATTTTAAAACATTGGCAGAGTAACCTGCTGTAGCACCTGTTCTCAGATCGAAACTAGAGAAATATGGGTTTTGTTCTCAACTTTGCCAGTGACTCCTCATATGGTTTTGCTGTCTCAGGTTCCTTATCCATCCCTGTATTCCTCAATTATAAACCCGGAAAAGTCCCTGTTTCTGTGTGTATCCTGTGAGCCCCTTCAGGACATCAAGGGACAGCTATGAATCAGAGAATTCATAAATATTGAGCAGATCAACATATGGGCAGATCTGGAATGCCAGTCCTCGTGTTCGGAGGGCACAGGAAGGGTAAATGGTGCTGCCCGTGGCTCAGTTGTTCTCCTCCTTCCTATTCACATCTCTCCTGCCCTGTGGCTGGGGAATCGCAGGAAATATGTGAAGTGCAAATGCTGAGTCCTGGCTCCTCCACCATTGCCAGGGAGCCAGAAATTCTCTAAGAACACTTCACCTCAGTGCCAGGGTGCCACTGACCTGGAGCTCACACAGACTGTGAGTGAAAACATCTTTCTTTCACCGGCATCTGCTTCAATTCCTGCAGCACCTCACACCTCAAGCTCTGGTAGATTTTCAGCTCTTTCCTCTGTCTTGCCAGGGAGATGCTCAGAAAAAGAATCACCTAATGGAGCCCTGACTCGTGGGGTTTAGTGACTATGGCAACCTGGAGCAAGGAGCCCCATCCCAGACTCCGGGAAATACAAGGACATTATTATGTTTGGCTGGCACAGTTTTGCCTCAAGTCGTGGGCACGGCGCTGCAGCAACGGGCTGGCACTGGGCACTGCTTGGGATGCAGCTTCAAAGTCTTCCTGGTCACCTTCTGTCCCTGTCCCCATGTCAGTCCTACTCCAAGTCACTCCTACTCCCTTCTGAAGTAAAGGTACAGCAGGACACTTTCCCCATCAGCTTTTATTAGGAGAAATATTTTCAGATGTCTTCTGTTCAGTCTCACCTGAGCCCCTTTAGGGCAGGAGAATGTCTGTGGAAAAGGGCCCAGGAGGATTTCTTGCACAACGGTGTGATTTTTGACCTCAGCTTGAAGCACCAGCTGAGGATCCAGGAGAGGAGTGAGGAGGAAGGCTGAGCAGGTGCCGTGGCCAACCCGTGTGTCTGAGTAACACCAGGGAAACTCATGGACACCACAAACTGACCAATATGATCAAGGCAACGCCGTTTATTGGTGTGAAAACACCCCTTAAATAACCCAGAGAGTTCACACACTGCACACACACTGCAAACCACCCTGGGACTGGTTAATGCCAATAACACACAACTCTATTGGTGTAAAATAAAGTCCTCGTGATCTCTCTCTGTGCCTGTCGTTTTTCAATCTGCTGCTGCAGCTTCTCTAAGTTTACATTCTTCTACCTGTTGATCTCCACAGAGGCTTCTTAAAAGTAGCTTCTCACTGCAGTCTTAAAGGCCTCACAGCAGAACTGCATCTAAAGTTCCAGGGTCGCTCACATGTCCATTTTCTGCAAGAAATTTCCCACCATCTGAGGTCTGCACGAGGGTGAATGCGAGGAGCAAAGGCAGCTGCGGGTGTGCCACGGGAGTGCAAACCTGGCTGTGAGGGAGCAGTGCCAAGGAGCCCCAGGGAGGGAGCTGAGCCCCCTGAAACTGGAGGGCAAGGGCAGTTTCCCCCCTCGTGTTCGAGGGCAGCCTGTGGGAGAGGCTGAGCTGCAGAAAATCAGAGTCATTGCAGGAGCTGAGCATATGAAGAACCTACGCCCCAGGTCTTGGATTGTTTGAAGGCAGCTCTGTGTACCTTGACACCTGGAGGGGCTGGGGAAGGGATGGAGAGCCAAGGGAGCACAGCCAGTCCTCCCCTTCCTTTTGCCCTTCCCCAGGGCTCCAGCCTAGCACTGCCCCGAGGCTGGTAAAAGCTGAGCCCAGCTGTGTTTTGCTGCAGGCTGTGACTTCCCACGATGTTGTAGCTGGAAGTCCTGGGCCCCTCTGCTGTAGGTGAGTGCCTGTGCTGCTGGAGGAAGAGGAGCTGCTGAATGGGTGCTGCGTGTCCTGGGCTGTGTGCTCAGCCACACTGCGGGGCAGAGCACCAGAGCCCCGGGAGGGTCGGAGCCCTCCCCGCCGAGACCCTGCCCAGGCTGCTGAGCACACAGACCACAGTATCAGAGACCCCCAAGCACCATCCAGTCCAACTCCTGGCCCTGCACAGGCACTCCAACAATCCCACCCTGTCCCTCTAAGCATGGTCCCAATGCTCCCTGAGCTCTGGCATCTTTGGGGCCGTGCCCACTGCCCTGTGGAGCCTGGTCAGTGCCCACCACCCTCTGGGGGAAGAACCTTTTCCTGAGATCCCACCTGACCCTGCCCTGACACAGCTCCAGCCCTTCCCTGGGTGCTGTCCCTGCTCACAAAGAGAAGAATTTGGAGCTTCACTACCCACACCCCAGATCTACTCCCACCCCAGCCGTGGCCATGCCAGCAGGGAGGTGTCAGTCCAGCACAGCCAACACAGCACGAGAGCAGATGTAAACCATGTTTTCTGCTTTTTTACCCAGCTCCAGGTCACTGCACCCCCCATGGTAATGGTGCTGCCAAGGTAGGCCTGGATGACACAGATCTCTCTCTTTCTTGCATCTTGAGTTGTCACCTGCACTCAGAGAGTGGGTGTGAGATCTCTGCTGGATCTGGCATTGGCATGGCCAGGAGTGGCTGTCCCAGGCCATGGGGCTCCAAGAGCCCTTTCTGCGCCCAAACATTTGATGCAAGAGGGGCTCTGCTCAGCCTTGGGCCCAGAGACCAGGGGGACCCGGTCTGGAACGCCCCCCACGCCTCCTGAGACTGCCCAGCCTGAGCCATCAGGGGATCACCACTCTCACTTCATTGCTATGAGGATGTTGGGCTGGAGCACGGGAAGCAAAAACATTGGGGAGGGATGAAGTAGGACAGGACAAACATCCCAATGGGAACCTGCTCCGGGCTTTGCTGGGGTGGAGCTGGACCAGGCTTTGCTGAGCTGGGGCTGAGGTTGGACTGGGCTTTGCTGAGCTGGGGCTGAGGTTGGACTGGGCTTTGGTGAGCAGGAGTTGGACCAGGTTTTACTGAGCTGGGGCTGAGGTTGGACTGGGCTTTGCTGGGGCAGGGCTGAGGCTGCACTGGGCTTTGCTGAGCAGGAGCTGGACCAGGCTTTACTGAGCTGGGGCCAAGGTTGGACTGGGCTTTGCTGAGCTGGGGCTGAGGCTGCACTGGGCTTTGCTGGGGTGGAGCTGAGGTTGGACTGGGCTTTGCTGAGCTGGGGCTGAGGCTGGACTGGGCTTTGCTGAGCAGGAGATGGACCAGGCTTTACTGAGCTGGGGCTGAGGTTGGACTGGGCTTTGCTGAGCTGGGGCTGAGGCTGGACTGGGCTTTGCTGAGCTGGAGCTGGACAGGACGTTATTGAGCTGGGGTTGAGTCTGGACTGGGCTTTGCTGGGGTGGGGCTGGGGGGCTGGGCTCTGCTGGTGCAGGGGCTGAGAAAAGGCGAGGGCAGCTGGCTGGAGGCAGGCAGGAGGGCTGGAGCGGTGCCTGTGGAGCAGCCTGGTGGGGATTCAGTCCGGGAAGTTTTAATGACACAACAACAACAACAACAACAAAAGAGGAAAATGGGGAAAGGAAGAAAAGGCTCCTGCAGGGCCGGTTGCCACGGAGACCCCAAGGAAGTTTGAACCAGTCCTGCTCTTTTCACAGCCGCCTTTGAGCCAAGGAGGGAATTATGGCTGGCGATAAAAGGAGACATGTGGCCCTTTGCTCACTGGGACGGCCTCTGCAGTTACGAGTCTTCAGCTCATTTTCCCCCTTGTCCCCTCCTGCAATTATACATTCAGATCTCAGGAAAAAAAAAAGGGGGGGAGGGCAGAAAAAATCTAGGGCAAGTTGTGCACCCTTTGCCCTGGGGACCCAACCCCACAGGGCAGGACTCTGCCTCTTCCAGCCCTTTATTCCCTCACCACAACTCGCCACCTCCAGTTCCTCTGTAGTTACGGAATTTTTGTGTGTTCAGAGCTGGCAAACAGCTCACACTGTCTGTCATTACACCAGCCCTGGCACCCAAACAGCCTCCACAAGGAGAGGGGGCTGAACTCTTCTTCCAGGGGGGCTGGAGACAGTTTTCTTGCCTGCCACAGCTCTTGGGTTTTCGGGAGGGATCTGGCTGATCAAGTGCCAGGAACTGAAGTGAAAGGGATAAATCCAGCTCTGTGCTGCCTCCTCGGATTTCTCCAGTGGCAGTTGCATAACACAAGCCTCAAAGTTGTGTTGTAGAGCTCAGGTTGTGCTCTTGGGTCTTCCTCATCGTGGGGTCGGAGGAGGGTGCTTGCACTTCCAGTCCACGGTGTGATGTGCTGCCAAAGGTTCTGCTCAGGCCCATTTGAGGTTATACACAAGGGACAAAAAGGCAAAGGGAAGGCAGAGGTGCCAGGAAGGGAAAGAGTCTCCTGCAGATCCAGGACAGCACTGGGAGCAGAGCATGGCTCAGCTTGCAGCTCCCACCCTGTGGCCAGCTGGGCTCAGCTGGTTAACAGAGCCCAGTTTGCCTTTTCCTTGTGTTGTTGGGGGTACTCAGGTCTTCTTGGACCTTTGGGGGTGAGCTCTGAACAGGAATGGCTGGGATGTGGGTGGTGACCAAGGGTGGGACCTGCTCTCCCTCCCAAGGCTCAGGGCCCCTTCCCCACTCTGGGGCCACACTGAGGTGCTGGATTCTGTGACAGGAGAGGCAGAGGGACAGAGGGAAAGGCCAGGTCACGGTGGGCAACCTGCTCTGGCAGCCACCCTCTGAGAGCAGAGCTAGGCACTGAGTGGGGCTGGAGGGTCCAAGTGCCAGTGTAGGATAGGACTACACAGACCTCAGTTTGTTTCCATTGGCTTTTTGGGCTTCTTTTTAAACCCAGAATGGTGTTTGATGGGATCTTACTACTTGGAGAGGATGTGGGACATCCAGCCTTGGAGGTTCTGCAGACTCAGGCATACAAAACCACGGGAAACCTTCCAGCTTTAGTCCTGCTTTCGGCAGGAGGAGGAGGGATTTGAGACCTCCAGAGGCTCCTTCCCACCAGCACTTCAATAAGAAGATGATGCTGTATTGCTTTACAAGTGTATTGACTCCTTAGTTTTTGTGGGTGTTAACACACACCCCTTAAACAGCCCAGAACACCCTCACAGGAATCCCCCACGTGGTGGGTACAAAGCCAGGATGCTGCTTCCTCGCTCTCCCAGGCTCCAGGTAAGGAAGGCAAACACTGGGCATGGGGCGAGCAGAGTTATATCCCCTGAAAAGCTGTCCTGGAAGTGGGCACAGTGCTGGGATCCCAGCAGGAGTTAAGACCCTGCCTGCTCCCCTGGAGCTCAGTGATGTCTGTCAGCATCCCATTCCCAGTGGAGAGCCTCTCTGCTCAGGAAGAACCGACCTTCAGTGAAGGGAGGTTGATATCACTGAATGAAGAGCAGCTGACACCCATTTGGACAGCGTTTGCAGGCAGGTTTTTGCCAGATTTTCCTGCTCTGGGCAGCTCCATCTCCTGTTCCCAGTGCTTATCCCTGGGCACACATCCCATCCTCCTAACACCCAGCCAGGACTTTATTTCTCAGCTCCTGCCACGGTCCTGCTTTGCAGAGCAGTGACAATCTCCAGGCTCTGTGCTTGGCACTTCTGCAGCGCCTCGCCTGCTGTCTGCAGACAAAAATAAAAGGAACTTGCACCCCTAAGAGTGTGTGAGCATCATCCTTCCATCATGCAGCTTGACAAGTGGGCCACCCTTGGAGGTCTTATTGCTGGGGGAAGCTGGAGCTTCCTGCAGCTAAAAAAGATATCAGAGCTTCACTTTTGACCCCTGTAAATCCATTTCTGTTGCATAACAAGGCAAAAAAGACAACTGGAGCATCTCCCAGTCAGTGTGGCCCACTCTGTACCCACCCCACAGTGTTGCCAATTCAGAGAGAGTGGTGAGGGCTCCTCAGCCGAGGGTTCCTCAGGTAAGGAACCTTCAGATGAGGAATTCTCAGGTGAGGGCTCCTCAAGTGAGGGCTCCTCAAGTGAAGGCTCCTCAGGTGGGGGCTCCTCAGACCCTCTTTGATCATTGCTCCACTTAAATTTCTCTGTCACTGTGTCATCACAGCCACATGTTCCCCTCCTGAAGTTACCCCCCTAGTTATTCTGGTGCCCTGTTTGTGGGGTAAGTGGTGAATCCCAGCTCTAAAAGCAACCTTTTTCTGGGGAGCAATCTCTATTTACATCAGTGTCACCCTTCTCTAGTGCTCCTTTTGAACTGTTATCCCACTTCGGACGGAAAGCGCATCCAGCAACAAGCAGTTTGTCTGTGTGCTGGAGCAGAATTGCTCTCTGAGACCACGGGAGTGCACGTTTGTGAATCAGAGCTGGTGCGTGCAGCATCTTTTGTCCGGCTCGCACTTTGGCAAACAGCGGCCGATTTTCAGTTGCCGGAGTTTCTCCAACACCCGGCGTCATTTTACGGGAAGGCTGTCCTGAAACCCAGCGCCGGTGGTGCCAAAGGCGCCGCTGCCCCGCGGACCGGCCGCTTCCAGGGCTCTCTGCGCGCTGGGAAGCAGCGCGGGAGGATGCGGGGATGCCAGCAAGGCTCGGGAGCGCTGGCCACAGTGCCATCCAGTGGATCGGGGAATCTCGGCAAGCCGCGGCTCGGAAGGCACCAAACCCACGCAGTGCCCCCTCCTGCCGTGGGCAGGGACACCTTCCACCAGCCCAGGGTGCTCCAAGCCGCGTCCAACGTGGCCCGGGACACTCGCGGGGCTGGGGCAGGCACGGCTGCTCTGGCCAGGCTGTTCCGCGTCCCTTCGTGGGATGGGTGGAAACTTTGGGCTCTGGTGCTTTCCTGGTGCCACCACAGACGAACCCGGGTTGTTCAGCAAAGCGCTGGTCCAGGTGCCATCCCTGGAAACACCTCGCTCAGGGCCTCGGCTGCCTGGCAGTGCCCGTCGCTGGGGCGTGCCAGCCGTGCGGGGGCAGGAGAACCCCCCCAACCCGGAGGCTGAGCCCACCGCATCCCTCCTCCCCAGCTCTCCGGGATGGAATTGCTGCAGGCGATGGCCCAGGAAGCAAACTCCAGGTCCCCGGTGACTCGTGCGGTCGGTGGCACCGAGCAGGGCCGGGAGGGAGGTGATAGCCCTCTGTCTCACCCCGTCCTCAGGAGCAGCGGCGACTGGGGCAGAAAAGGGCTCCGAGCGCAGTCGGGGCAGTCCGTGGGGCACGAGGAAAGAGCCAAGCCCTTTCCCAAGCCTTTGGAAAGGCTTTTTGCCGGGCCAGCCGCCATCCTTGGGGACACAGTACCACCTGCCGGCAGCGGCGGGGCGCAGCGAGGGGTGCGCGGGGCAGAGGCAGCCCCGGCAGAGCCCGGCCCCGGAGCGGAGCGCCACTCACGCCTGCCACGAATTCAGTCCGGTTTGATACGTTCGGGTTGTTGCAAATTCAGGCCTCCAAGTGGAGCCATCCCTGCGAGGGGGACCTTTCCCCTCGGGCAGTCGGAGTTGCTAATTCGGGCGGTGATGTTTTTCCGTCTGCAGAAGGAAGGAATGTAAATCCCCCAAGAGAGCCTGGTTTGCCGAATCTGTGTGTGTGGGGGCTTATCTTCGTAGATTTTAATCTATTTTTCCTTTTTTTTTTTAAACTAAGCTGTAGCTTAAATATTAATATTAATGTTTTTAACCCCTACCTTCTTCACTTGGATATGCTTCATAGCAACACTTCCTCCCTTCCCTCTCAGCCCATATTTATTTCTGTTCTGTTCTGTTCTGTTCTTTTGTATTCCTCTCAGCACAGTGTTTTGCCTCTAAGTCTCCCTGGCTCTCCCCTGCTTCAATTTATTTGCTAAAGAAATAGCAGATGATCGATTTGAGGCTGTTAGTAGTCCATTCCTTCTCACAGAACCCTCAAGTCTGGCGTCCACAACCACTTTGTTTCCCCTTAATCACTTCCTTGCTCCTGCGTGTGGCTGTTTGTCCTCTCAGAGCAGTGTCTGGAGTGTGCAGCAAATTGCAAAAGGAAGCTCAGAGCACTCAGCCCTGTGGCCAGGAAACTGCGGTTTAAAGCAAACCCAGAGGATTCAAAACACGGCTCCCCAAAGCATTTGTGGGTTCAAAACTGATCCAGGAGCTGGTCCCACTCCTGGAACGTGGCCCTGCTGGTGGAGGATGGGTAAGGGGCAGGACAGTCCCTGCTTGGCTGCACGACCTGCGTTTTGTTTTCTCAGCATGGCTGGTCTATCCAAATGCCCCCGACTGAAGAGATGTGTGCTCAGTGCTGAGGAAATAACAATTTGTTCACACCTGCCCAACCATCAGCACCTGGGAGCTGCAGGCACAGCTGGGACATCTGGGGAAAGGACCAGTCTAGGGTTGAATCCAAGACACTTTGGGTAAGGCTCAGCTCCCCCAGGCTCCTCTGAGGGCTTGGCTGGCAGCTCAGGGGGCTCACGCCCAGCCCCTGCTGTGGCTGCAGGGTTTGGCTCTGAGGACACGTGCCTTTGGGACAAGATGTTCTCAGGGGAAGCTCCCTGAGGTGGTGGCAGCTCAGTGACCAGCACTGACAGGAGAGGGGTGCTCTCCACAGCTCTGCTGCCTCTACCAAGGGCTGTGTGTCCATCCCCACATCCCACCTGGACCGGGCTCAGGGCCCACAGAGCTCCCCGTGGATTGTTCAGGTCACCGGTAATGCAGGATTGTGCAGAACAGGGGGTAATACAGTGGTCAGGACTGACACTGGGAGCAGGGGGGAATGAAGAAAGGAGAGGGAGGGCGAGTGCCCTGTAGGCAGGAGTGGGTTCTTAGACTGGCTCAGTTTGTCAGTTGTCCTTGATTCCCCTCTTGAAGCCCAGCAGTTCCACTTGGACTGTTGGAGTATTAATTGTGAACAATAGTCCTTTTCCATCCACCCCAGGTAACTCTTTGGAGGCCTCTCTGAGCTGTTGGCCCTTTCCTAGGACCTCAGCAAGACTGACATGGCATGACCAGGATGGGTGACCTCCCCTCTGTTTGCCTGTTTCCTCCAGGGTGCAAGGACTATCTTGACCCTGCTCTTCAGTCTTGTCTTGAGCAATCACAGGATGGTTTGGGTTGGAAGGAACCTTTAAAGGTCAACCCATTCCAACTGCCCTTCCATGGGCAGGGACACCTTCCACCAGCCCAGGTTGCTCCAAGCCCCGTCCAACCTGGCCTTGGACACTCCCAGGGATGGGGCAGCCTCAGCTTCTCTGGGCACCCTGTGCCAGGGCCTGCCCACCTGTATCATAAAAAAATGTTTCCTTATGTCTAATGTGAAACGACCCTCTTCTGGTTTAAAATCATCACCCTTAGTCTGACCACAAGAGGTCCTGCTAAAGATACAGCTCTGCAGTCTCGGTGGACTCCTCATTTTGCCTCTTCATCATACAACGGTTTGGGTTGGAAGGGGACCTTGAAGAACTTCTAATTCCAACCCCCTGCTGTGGCCAGAGACACCTGTTCATGCTTCACTCTCAGACTTCAGCCCTCCCGGGCTCCCTGGAGGGCCCAACACACCATTTATCTGGACATGGAGCCCCAACAGGGCTCGCTCCAAACTGCTCTGAAGAACATCTGATTGTTCCGTCTCCATGACCTGGCTTGCTGCACAGACATGGACCTTTCACCAACAGAGGGAGTTGGAAATGCAGGATTTCAGTTTATGTGATGTCCAGACTGGATTTAGGTTGGAAAATGCCCCGTAGTGTGTTCACAGTGCAGCTCACAGCACCCCTGACACAGCTTCTCTTTGCAGTGAGGGGCAGACCCTGGGGAACGTGGGCCTCGAGACTGCAAGTTGTCCTTCAGGTCCTCTGGAGTCTCCTGATGCTTCTCCTTCCACCTCTGTCCATCCCACCTGAGGGCCCACAGGTGGCTCCTCAGCAGTGTCCTGCCCATGGGACAAGGGGGTACCTGTGGCCACTTCCCACCCCCACTGGTGGTGGTGGATCCAACTGCTGGGCCCTGACCCGTTGCCTCTCCAGACAAACCCACACCAGGAAATCCCCATCAGGTACCTGGATGCCACCAGGGAGCAACGGGCATTTCCAGAGGAGGCTCATCATGTTCCCTTCTCCCTTTCATCTTTCCGAGGTTTGCATGTTTCTGATTCACGACATGGCCCTTGCTTTCATTTTTGCCACCTTTGTAATTTGATTTTTTCTTTTGATCTGTTTCACAATTTCCCCAATTTTCTGTTTAGATTTTGAAATTTGGCTCCCTCCCAGCAGCAACACCGTGCAAAAGCAGATTCCTTGGGAAAATCACAGGAACAGAATGTGCACGTAATGACTCTTCTCCTGAAAAATTTCCCAGACACCAAGAATTTGCAGCTTAGGGACTTCCCCAGTCCAAGGTAGTGTTGATGGTTTTAGTAACAGTGAGTTGTGGGTTTTTTTTTATTTTTTTCTTCCATAAATCATAGTTTCTCCTTAAATTGCAGGTGAATATTTGGGTTCTGTGACACGGTGTCATCTGCAGTCCCACAGCTCCTGGTGACAATGTCCTGGTGGTGTGAAAAAGGACATCCAATGTGGGGCTTTATTTAAAATGCCACCAGCTGGGTTAGTTTAATGCCACAATTATTGTAAATTCTCGTTCACCCTCTATCAGACCAAGTGGTCTGGACAAGCTCCGTTGTAGCAGCATCAGTTGTTCTCATCCATCTGAAGGATCCCCACTCTGTAGCTCCTTCTCCAGACCCCTCCCTGTCTCTGATCAGAGCTGCTGTGCTTCTCCAAGCCTCCCCCTGTCCCATTGCTCCCCTGTCTGAGGCAGGAGGGGGCTCTCCTCTGCCTGGATCTCCACTTAAAACATCACAACGTCACAGAATCCCAGAATATGCTGAGTTGGAAGGGACCCATCAGGATCATCGAGTCCAGCTCCTGGTCCTGCACAGGACCCCCCCCAAAATCCCACTGTGTGCCTGAGTGTTGGCTGTCGGTGAGGCTGCAGAGCAATGCTGAGGGCAGGAAGCAGCAGTGATCCAGAACATCCCTGGCATGAGCTGAGGGCTGGTTTAGTCCTCAGCCCACAGCTGGCAGAAAGAGCACCCTTTTCATGGTGGGACGTGGCAGGGGAGATTTGTCTCACAGTAAGAGGATGTCTGTGGGCTGGGTTTCCACTTTTTTTAATCTGAGTTAATTAATCAGCTTCTACTTCTGGACATCGTGGGTCATCCACCGCCGCCACCTGCATCTCCTCGAACGCTTCCATCAGCGCTGCCTCCGCACTATCCTGAACATCCACTGGTCTGATTACGTGACCAATGTGTCTGTCCTTGAACAGGCAGCAGTCACCAGTATTGAGGCCATGCTGCTGAGAACGCAGCTGCGCTGGGCAGGGCACGTCTCCAGGATGGAGGATCATCATCTCCCTAAGATCGTGCTCTGTGGTGAACTTGCCACTGGCTGCTGCAAGAGAGGAGCCCCAAAGAGGAGATACAAGGACTCTCTAAAACAACACCTCAGCCTTGGCCATATTGACTACTATCAATGGTCCACTCTGGCCTCCAATGGGGAGGCCTGGAGACACACCATCCATGCTGATTCCTTTGAGAATGCACGCAGAATCAGTCTGGAGGAGAAAAGACAACGCAGAAAGAACCGTGCCTCACCAACACCGCCTATGGAGACTTTCTGCTGTGCCTTTTGCAACCGGACTTGCCCATCTCGCATTGGCCTTTTTAGCCACCAGCACGCTTGCAGCAAGCGTGGGGAGAGCCCTTCCCAAATCTTTGTTCGCAAAGCCGAGCCATGATGATGATGATGATGATGACGCTGACTTCCGGACAATGAGTTTCCAATATAAAGCAAGTGCTTCATTAAGCACAGCCTTCTACAACAATATAATTTAAAACCTACTGGATGGTCATCATGGAGAAAGAACATCAGGAATTATGGCTGGAGACCAAAATGGGAAACGCACACAGAATACCTGCCATTCTGCCCTCCTCATTGACAGTGAAGATCCAGGAGAACCAGAGCAGGTGCTGGGAAATGTGATGGAGGTGATCAAAGGTACTGAGTGGTGGAATGACTGAAGGAGGGTTGGGAATCCTCAGCTGGAGCCCTGAGGTCTGCCCACAGGATGAACACAATTCTTACTCTGGTGGTTGCCAAGCTGGTTGTAATTCCTAACGACCATGGAAAGGATCCCTCACGACCTGGGCAGTCCAGGCACACTCAGGACATGCCATGGCCTGGAGTCAGAGTGTCTGGGCAGTCCAAGTGTGTCTGGGGCAGTCCAAGTGTCTGCTCAGCCAGCTGGGAAAGAGGAGTTCAGCAGGAGCAAGAAGATCATGCAACCAAAGGTACATCCGAAGAAGTCCTTGAGGGCAGGCAATGCCAGTGACAGCCCAGGCTCTGAGGATGTTGGGATATCAGCTGACAGACCTTGTTCCTGATTTTCATTCCTGTGAACACCCTGCCTGGCCCCTGTGAAGGACGGTGGGCTGGGCAGTGCTGCCATGAGCTGCAGTGGTGGTGAGAAGATTGCGAATTATTGCAGAAGACACGACCTGTCCTTGGGATGAACAACCTTCCTATGGGCATGTCAGAAATGTGAAACATCACCCAAGTCTTAGGGATGGGACACATCAACTCTGCTCTGCAGAGCCAAAAGAAAACTGCATCTGGATTAGGGGGGTGGCTCCATGGTGGTGTCACTTCTCCATCCACCTCCTCTTTGGTGTCTCGTTGTGCAGTCCCTGAGCAAGGGGCTTGAAAGCATTTTGCTGGCCCAATCTCAAAGCTTTCTTCTGCTCAGAAAGGCTTTTGGTTTGTGAGATAAAACACATCACATGGTCATTTTGTGGGGTCTTAGATGCCCTCTCTGGAGCATGGGTCCTGCTGCCAGGCTCTGACCAGGGTATGGTTATATGGACTAATTTATAACTTAGAAGAGGAGTGGGATGGGGTTTTCAAAGCTCCTGGCTGGAAAAGTGTGGATACTTTTCCCAATAGTCTTGGTCAGTATCTGAGTATCAGAAATTCCTGTGCAGCCAAACTCCAGCATACTGGAGCGCTGAGCGGGAAATTTGATTTGCTTTGCATGAATCCTTCAAAACACCTTTTCTCCAAAATCTCACAATATGCCTCCTAAAATGCCCCTTTGTTGTGAATCAAATAAAGCCAGGTGGCAACTGAAATTTCATTAAAAATTTCTTGAAATGCCACAGATGACACCTTGCATAAGCTGTAGATAGAAGAGCTGACACAGGGACTTGCCCACATGGCTACGGGACAGTGAATAGGGCAACGAGCAGCTGACTAAGAAACTACCTGGTTTAGAAGAAATATGGCCATTGTGCCTTGGGAAACGTCCCTAAAACTGCTTTCAAAACAGCAGAGAGCATATCAGCTCTGAAATAAAATAATTTAACTGGAGAGATGTCTACAGTGATAAGCCCTGGAGCGGGCCCTGCAGGAACTGGGATAAAACATCATGCCAAGACAGAAGTCAACTGTCCTCCTTTCTCCAGGCTTTCATAGGATTTACTGGCTTATGAACTCTTATGACAAAGATTGAGCTTTGGCCTTGCATGTGGAACAAGTGGAGCAGGTGGGACCCTCTCAGGTACTCCTGTTTTCACAGTTTTCCCTTCCCTGATGTATTATGTCCTCCTCCAATGTCCTCAACACCCCTGAGCCTCAGCCCTGTCTCTGGGCAAGCCTTTTCCATTCCTGCTGTTGGCTCAAAGTCTTGAGTCAAGCACTAACCCACCCAAATTCCTGCTCTTGGACTCGCTTCTTGCCCACCTCCACCACCACCTTGTCCTCCTCCAGGTCTGCCCAGTGTCTCCCCTGGTCCCTTCTCTGCTTCAGGCACTCCTCCCTTTCTCCTCCTTCTGACCCAGCTCTTCATTGACCACCCAAACTCCTGAGGCTCCCCAGGGTCATCTCCATAAGTGTCCTCCTTGCACGAGGCTCCTCCTCTCCCCACGTTTGGCTCTCTTACACCTCCTGCCCAAGACAGGAATTGGGGAGAGGCCCTGCTAGAGTGACTCCCCAATAAACCAAGAAGGAGAAGAGCTCTGGGGACAAGAGGAGCACTCACATGGTCCCACGTGGCCCTTTGACACATCCTGCTGAAGAATCCTCTCCAGTTGTCCTGCCACTGTGGCTTGGGATGAGAAAAGCAATAGGTACAGCAAGGGTTGTTCTCCTTAGCCCACCACCTCTCCCAGGCTTCCCATTGCTGGCAGAAGGAACCAGGACCAAGAAGGACCAGGTTACCTGCGTGACAGATCCCCTCCGTGGCATCAGAGTGTGACCAGTTTGACCAGAACTGGACCTTCCCTCCTGGCAGCCTCAGCAGGACCATGATGTGCACGGTCAGCTGGGACTGCACAGCCCCATTGTGGAGTGGCTGCTCCCTCCCTCTGCCCCACGGCTCCCACCTCCGCCCAGACACTCACATACCATTTGAAGTTCCCTCCTTCACACCAGCCAGAAGGGAAAATAAGTCCTGCCAGGCATCACTCTGCCATTACAAATAGATACTGTCAAAGCTGTGAAAGTTTGGCTGTGGTTGTGGCCTCCAAGGTGTATGGGAAGACCCTTCCTCACATGAGGCTTCCTGGGAAGCACAAGTGTTCACGTCCTCTTCCCCACCACTGCTGACCTGCCCACCTTGGCAGTCCTCAGTGAGCTGGGCTTGCCTTGGTATTTTCTGTCTGGGACTGAAATGTTCCCGCACCAGCGCACAATTGTCCTCTGTGGGTGTTTCATCGCCTGGATCCTGGCCAGTCCTCTTCACCCTCCCTCAGCAGGTCCTGGTGGGGTCTGTGCCTCTTTCCCTCCTCTGAGAGGCTTCGTGGCTCACCTGGCAATCTGTGTTGGGAAGAGCAATATTGGATTCCAAGACTTTCTAGACCTACTAAAAGCCCCTCACCTGCCACAGCTTGGTCTGGGAGCCACCACCCCTCCCTTCTGTCTGGTCTCTTGGCAGAGGTGCTGGGTGAGCTCCGCTCTACCCACCAGTGCCCCCAGCGTGGACTTCCCCAGGCAGGACAGGGAACATACCCCCGGGCAGCTCCTCTGGCACACCGAGGTGCTGAACCCCCAGGAGTGGCTTTAATGGTGTCACAGCTTCACAAAAAGGCTGGGGGAAGGTGCTGTGGCTGCTTTAATACTCAAGGGATTGGGATTCTGGTGCACCAGAGAACACAGACCTGGACAGCAAGTCCCAGCAGAGCTGCAGAGGCTGCACCAGAGGCATCACAACTTGGTCGGGACATTGGTGAGGCTCTCCACGTGGTTCTACTCTCAGAGTTGGAGGAGGCAGGGGTTTGCCTTCTCCCCAAGCTGCTCCCGTGGTCTGGCTGGGGACACCTTGTCACTGTGGCTGAAGAACAGTCCCAGATGTACAATTGCATCCTGTGATGTGCTCCCAGAACATGCTGCTGTCCGTGATTCCTTGATGCCAGGCTTGTACCCTCTGCATGCTGCCATGGTAGCAAGAAGTGAGACAAGAAATGAGAGGGTTTTCAAAAGCAGCCCCCCACTCCCAGTCATTCCTATACAATTCGGTGAAAAATGTGGGTTCCCTGAAAGAGTTCAAGGCCATGCTTGGAGCAGCCTGGGCTAGTGGAAGTTGTCCCTGCCATGGCTTGAACTTGATGGTTTTTAAGGTCCCTTCCCATCTGAACCATTCTGGGATTCTACATAAAACGACATCAAAAGCCATTCTTCTGCAACACCACTGATCAGGGGCAACAAAATCAACAAGTGTCTGTGTCCCACCTAATGACCCCAGCCAAGAGCAGAAAAGGAGAAAAGCTTCTCAGAGGAACAGGCAAAACGGAACTTTGCTGCTCCTTGGGTATTTAGGCAACAGGGCTGCAGGAGAGCAGGTTTAGAGGGGAGACCAAGAGGAGTCAGAAGGGTCCCAGGACAGTGAGGAGTACCAGATGTTGGGGAGTCCTGAAAGGGCTGGAGACAGTTGTGCTGCCCTTCTTCACCTCATCTTCCATGGTGTGTGAGACTCCCATCTTACCCTCTTCATGAATCCAGATTTTTCTGACATGCAGCCAAATACCTTCCTCTGCTTGCCTTCCCAAAAAACAACCTTTTCCCCCTCCTGTGTGGCCATGGCTGGATTGGCACAGCCCAGCTCAGATCAGAGCAGGGAAGGAGAGCAGGGGTTTCTTTTCTTACTGTAGTAGGACAGACTGTCAATATTGTCCCTACTTATCTTAACCTCTCTCCTAAAGCCACCAGTCCTTGATAGCCCATCTGTGCCAGGCAGGGGAGGGTTACAGAGATGCTCTGCCCTGTGGAAGGACCACAAGGAGCGCCCACATTGGGAACAAACAGGACAAGCCCAAGAACAGACTGGAGAACAACTCTGGTCCCAGGTCCCAGGTCTCTAACCTCCCTATCCTGAGACATTTGAGGATCCTGCTGCAGGGATGGGACCAATCCCAGGTTCAGCTGGGGTTGTCACTGTGAAGGGCTGGATTTCACAGCCTCACACACACCTTTGTGCTGTTTGCAGAGCATCTCCCAGACACACAAGCTTTGGCAGAGGGTGGGACATTCAGCAGGGCACCAGCAGCTCGGCACAGTGACCCTTTTAATGCCTGGGGAAGCAGGTTTCACATGCCTGTCTGCCTGCCTAGAGCCCTTCCACGTGTGTGGCTCCACAGGTCTGGGGTTTTGGGGGAGTGTTTTCAGATGATCAGTGTTGCACCTTCCTTGGTTGCAAAGGCCTCTGTCGGGTTCTGGACATTTGTTGCTGAGTTCCTCTATGGAAGTTTGTCTAATTGCACTTGGGAGGATCAGGATGGATGTCAAACACTTCCCCCTGGAGGGCTGTGCATCTGTAGGACGAGTGCACAGAGGGGAGTGGGGATGGATGGATATTCTTGGAGGTCTGCAGGACTTGGCTGGACAAAGTCACAGCTGTCCTTCTCCGGACTTGACAGCAGCCTGTCTTGGGACAGCAGGTTGGTCTAGAGACCTCCAAAGGGTCGGTCCCACCAGTGTTTCTGTGAGATGCTGCTTTTGCATCACAGGTTTGGTTAGATGCGTCTGTCCATGCTGTGGGGCATGTGTTGGGGTCTACCTGGTACCTCCATGAAGGTCAGAGCCGGGAGCCCAAACAGGAGGGGGGATGTGCTGGGTGGGTGCAGTGCTGGGTGGGTGCGGTGCTGGGTGGGTGCTGTGTGGGGTGGGTGCTGTGCGGGGTGAGTGCTGTGCTGGGTGCAGTGCTGGGTGGGTGCTGTGCCGGGNCGTGGGGATGGAATGATGCCGTGGGGATGGAATGATGCCGTGGGGATGGAATGATGCCGTGGGGATGGAATGATGCCGTGGGGATGGAATGATGCCGTGGGGATGGAATGATGCCGTGGGGATGGAATGATGCCGTGGGGATGGAATGATGCCGTGGGGATGGAATGATGCCGTGGGGATGGAATGATGCCGTGGGGATGGAATGATGCCGTGGGGATGGAATGATGCCGTGGGGATGGAATGATGCCGTGGGGATGGAATGATGCCGTGGGGATGGAGACACCCGGCGAGGCGCGACGCGGCGCGACGTGCCCGAGGGCTGAGGGGGCGGCGGGTCCCCAGGGAGCCCCGGGGGGGCCCGGCGGCGG